>OZ057405.1:1718966-1903778 GCA_964056735.1 Allodiplogaster pararmata
ACTAATCAGTTCTCTGTATATCAAGTTTTTTTAATACTTGAGGTCTTATGATACTCTTATTAACTAATCAGTTCTCTGTATATCAAGTACTTTTTAATACTTGAGGTCTTATGATACTCTTATTAACTAATCAGTTCTCTGTATATCAAGTACTTTTTAATACTTGAGGTCTTATGATACCCTTATTAACTAATCAGTTCTCTGTATATTAAGTTTTTTTAATACTTGAGGTCTTATGATACTCTTATTAACTAATCAGTTATCTGTATATCAAGTACTTTTTAATACTTGAGGTCTTATGATACCCTTATTAACTAATCAGTTCTCTGTATATCAAGTACTTTTTAATACTTGAGGTCTTATGATACTCTTATTAACTAATCAGTTCTCTGTATATCAAGTACTTTTTAATACTTGAGGTCTTATGATACCCTTATTAACTAATCAGTTCTCTGTATATCAAGTTTTTTTTAATACTTGAGGTCTTATGATACTCTTATGAACTAATAAGTTCTCTGTATATCAAGTACTTTATAATACTTGAGGTCTTATGATACCCTTATTAACTAATCAGTTCTCTGTATATCAAGTACTTTTTAATACTTGAGGTCTTATGATACTCTTATTAACTAATCAGTTCTCTGTATATCAAGTACTTTTTAATACTTGAGGTCTTATGATACCCTTATTAACTAATCAGTTCTCTGTATATCAAGTACTTTCTAATACTTGAGGTCTTATGATACTCTTATTAACTAATCAGTTCTCTGTATATCAAGTACTTTTTAATACTTGAGGTCTTATGATACTCTTATTAACTAATCAGTTCTCTGTATATCAAGTACTTTTTAATACTTGAGGTCTTATGATACTCTTATTAACTAATCAGTTCTCTGTATATCAAGTACTTTCTAATACTTGAGGTCTTATGATACTCTTATTAACTAATCAGTTCTCTGTATATCAAGTACTTTTTAATACTTGAGGTCTTATGATACTCTTATTAACTAATCAGTTCTCTGTATATCAAGTACTTTCTAATACTTGAGGTCTTATGATACTCTTATTAACTAATCAGTTCTCTGTATATCAAGTACTTTTTAATACTTGAGGTCTTATGATACTCTTATTAACTAATCAGTTCTCTGTATATCAAGTACTTTTTAATACTTGAGGTCTTATGATACTCTTATTAACTAATCAGTTCTCTGTATATCAAGTACTTTCTAATACTTGAGGTCTTATGATACTCTTATTAACTAATCAGTTCTCTGTATATCAAGTACTTTTTAATACTTGAGGTCTCATGATACTCTTATTAACTAATCAGTTCTCTGTATATCAAGTACTTTCTAATACTTGAGGTCTTATGATACTCTTATTAACTAATCAGTTCTCTGTATATCAAGTACTTTCTAATACTTGAGGTCTTATGATACTCTTAATAACTAATCAGTTCTCTGTATATCAAGTACTTTTTAATACTTGAGGTCTTATGATACTCTTATTAACTAATCATTTCTCTGTATATCAAGTTTTTTTAATACTTGAGGTCTTATGATACTCTTATTAACTAATCATTTCTCTGTATATCAAGTACTTTTTAATACTTGAGGTCTTATGATACTCTTATTAACTAATCAGTTCTCTGTATATCAAGTACTTTTTAATACTTGAGGTCTTATGATACCCTTATTAACTAATCAGTTCTCTGTATATCAAGTTTTTTTAATACTTGAGGTCTTATGATACTATTATGAACTAATAAGTTCTCTGTATATCAAGTATTTTATAATACTTGAGGTCTTATGATACCCTTATTAACTAATCAGTTCTCTGTATATCAAGTACTTTTTAATACTTGAGGTCTTATGATACTCTTATTAACTAATCAGTTCTCTGTATATCAAGTACTTTTTAATACTTGAGGTCTTATGATACTCTTATTAACTAATCATTTCTCTGTATATCAAGTTTTTTTAATACTTGAGGTCTTATGATACTCTTATTAACTAATCATTTCTCTGTATATCAAGTACTTTTTAATACTTGAGGTCTTATGATACTCTTATTAACCAATCAGTTCTCTGTATATCAAGTACTTTTTAATAATTGAGGTCTTATGATACCCTTATTACCTAATCAGTTCTCTGTATATCAAGTTTTTTTTAATACTTGAGGTCTTATGATACTCTTATTAACTAATCAGTTCTCTGTATATCAAGTACTTTTTAATACTTGAGGTCTTATGATACCCTTATTAACTAATCAGTTCTCTGTATATCAAGTACTTTTTAATACTTGAGGTCTTATGATACTCTTATTAACTAATCAGTTCTCTGTATATCAAGTACTTTTTAATACTTGAGGTCTTATGATACTCTTATTAACTAATCAGTTCTCTGTATATCAAGTACTTTTTAATACTTGAGGTCTTATGATACCCTTATTAACTAATCAGTTCTCTGTATATCAAGTTTTTTTAATACTTGAGGTCTTATGATACTATTATGAACTAATAAGTTCTCTGTATATCAAGTATTTTATAATACTTGAGGTCTTATGATACCCTTATTAACTAATCAGTTCTCTGTATATCAAGTACTTTTTAATACTTGAGGTCTTATGATACTCTTATTAACTAATCAGTTCTCTGTATATCAAGTACTTTTTAATACTTGAGGTCTTATGATACCCTTATTAACTAATCAGTTCTCTGTATATCAAGTACTTTCTAATACTTGAGGTCTTATGATACTCTTATTAACTAATCAGTTCTCTGTATATCAAGTACTTTTTAATACTTGAGGTCTTATGATACTCTTATTAACTAATCAGTTCTCTGTATATCAAGTACTTTTTAATACTTGAGGTCTTATGATACTCTTATTAACTAATCAGTTCTCTGTATATCAAGTACTTTTTAATACTTGAGGTCTTATGATACTCTTATTAACTAATCAGTTCTCTGTATATCAAGTACTTTTTAATACTTGAGGTCTTATGATACTCTTATTAACTAATCAGTTCTCTGTATATCAAGTACTTTCTAATACTTGAGGTCTTATGATACTCTTATTAACTAATCAGTTCTCTGTATATCAAGTACTTTCTAATACTTGAGGTCTTATGATACTCTTAATAACTAATCAGTTCTCTGTATATCAAGTACTTTTTAATACTTGAGGTCTTATGATACTCTTATTAACTAATCATTTCTCTGTATATCAAGTACTTTTTAATACTTGAGGTCTTATGATACCCTTATTAACTAATCAGTTCTCTGTATATCAAGTACTTTATAATACTTGAGGTCTTATGATACTCTTATTAACCAATCAGTTCTCTGTATATCAAGTACTTTTTAATAATTGAGGTCTTATGATACCCTTATTACCTAATCAGTTCTCTGTATATCAAGTTTTTTTTAATACTTGAGGTCTTATGATACTCTTATTAACTAATCAGTTCTCTGTATATCAAGTACTTTTTAATACTTGAGGTCTTATGATACCCTTATTAACTAATCAGTTCTCTGTATATCAAGTACTTTTTAATACTTGAGGTCTTATGATACTCTTATTAACTAATCAGTTCTCTGTATATCAAGTACTTTTTAATACTTGAGGTCTTATGATACTCTTATTAACTAATCAGTTCTCTGTATATCAAGTACTTTCTAATACTTGAGGTCTTATGATACTCTTATTAACTAATCAGTTCTCTGTATATTAAGTACTTTTTAATACTTGAGGTCTTATGATACCCTTATTAACTAATCAGTTCTCTGTATATCAAGTACTTTCTAATACTTGATGTCTTATGATACTCTTATTAACTAATCAGTTCTCTGTATATCAAGTACTTTCTAATACTTGAGGTCTTATGATACTCTTATTAACTAATCAGTTCTCTGTATATCAAGTACTTTCTAATACTTGAGGTCTTATGATACTCTTATTAACTAATCAGTTCTCTGTATATCAAGTACTTTCTAATACTTGAGGTCTTATGATACTCTTATTAACTAATCAGTTCTCTGTATATCAAGTACTTTTTAATACTTGAGGTCTTATGATACTCTTATTAACTAATCAGTTCTCTGTATATCAAGTACTTTCTAATACTTATGATACTCTTATTAACTAATCAGTTCTCTGTATATCAAGTACTTTCTAATACTTGAGGTCTTATGATACTCTTATTAACTAATCAGTTCTCTGTATATCAAGTACTTTTTAATACTTGAGGTCTTATGATACTCTTATTAACTAATCAGTTCTCTGTATATCAAGTACTTTTTAATACTTGAGGTCTTATGATACCCTTATTAACTAATCAGTTCTCTGTATATTAAGTTTTTTTAATACTTGAGGTCTTGTGATACTCTTATTAACTAATCAGTTATCTGTATCTCAAGTACTTTTTAATACTTGAGGTCTTATGATACCCTTATTAACTAATCAGTTCTCTGTATATCAAGTACTTTTTAATACTTGAGGTCTTATGATACTCTTATTAACTAATCAGTTCTCTGTATATCAAGTACTTTTTAATACTTGAGGTCTTATGATACCCTTATTAACTAATCAGTTCTCTGTATATCAAGTTTTTTTAATACTTGAGGTCTTATGATACTCTTATGAACTAATAAGTTCTCTGTATATCAAGTATTTTATAATACTTGAGGTCTTATGATACCCTTATTAACTAATCAGTTCTCTGTATATCAAGTACTTTTTAATACTTGAGGTCTTATGATACTCTTATTAACTAATCAGTTCTCTGTATATCAAGTACTTTTTAATACTTGAGGTCTTATGATACTCTTATTAACTAATCAGTTCTCTGTATATCAAGTACTTTTTAATACTTGAGGTCTTATGATACCCTTATTAACTAATCAGTTCTCTGTATATCAAGTACTTTCTAATACTTGAGGTCTTATGATACTCTTATTAACTAATCAGTTCTCTGTATATCAAGTACTTTTTAATACTTGAGGTCTTATGATACTCTTATTAACTAATCAGTTTTCTGTATATCAAGTACTTTTTAATACTTGAGGGCTTATGATACTCTTATTAACTAATCAGTTCTCTGTATATCAAGTACTTTTTAATACTTGAGGTCTTATGATACTCTTATTAACTAATCAGTTCTCTGTATATCAAGTACTTTTTAATACTTGAGGTCTTATGATACTCTTAATAACTAATCAGTTCTCTGTATATCAAGTACTTTTTAATACTTGAGGTCTTATGATACTCTTATTAACTAATCATTTCTCTGTATATCAAGTACTTTTTAATACTTGAGGTCTTATGATACCCTTATTAACTAATCAGTTCTCTGTATATCAAGTACTTTATAATACTTGAGGTCTTATGATACTCTTATTAACCAATCAGTTCTCTGTATATCAAGTACTTTTTAATACTTGAGGTCTTATGATACCCTTATTACCTAATCAGTTCTCTGTATATCAAGTTTTTTTTAATACTTGAGGTCTTATGATACTCTTATTAACTAATCAGTTCTCTGTATATCAAGTACTTTTTAATACTTGAGGTCTTATGATACCCTTATTAACTAATCAGTTCTCTGTATATCAAGTACTTTTTAATACTTGAGGTCTTATGATACTCTTATTAACTAATCAGTTCTCTGTATATCAAGTACTTTTTAATACTTGAGGTCTTATGATACTCTTATTAACTAATCAGTTCTCTGTATATCAAGTACTTTCTAATACTTGAGGTCTTATGATACTCTTATTAACTAATCAGTTCTCTGTATATTAAGTACTTTTTAATACTTGAGGTCTTATGATACCCTTATTAACTAATCAGTTCTCTGTATATCAAGTACTTTCTAATACTTGATGTCTTATGATACTCTTATTAACTAATCAGTTCTCTGTATATCAAGTACTTTCTAATACTTGAGGTCTTATGATACTCTTATTAACTAATCAGTTCTCTGTATATTAAGTACTTTTTAATACTTGAGGTCTTATGATACCCTTATTAACTAATCAGTTCTCTGTATATCAAGTACTTTCTAATACTTGATGTCTTATGATACTCTTATTAACTAATCAGTTCTCTGTATATCAAGTACTTTCTAATACTTGAGGTCTTATGATACTCTTATTAACTAATCAGTTCTCTGTATATCAAGTACTTTCTAATACTTGAGGTCTTATGATACTCTTATTAACTAATCAGTTCTCTGTATATCAAGTACTTTCTAATACTTGAGGTCTTATGATACTCTTATTAACTAATCAGTTCTCTGTATATCAAGTACTTTTTAATACTTGAGGTCTTATGATACTCTTATTAACTAATCAGTTCTCTGTATATCAAGTACTTTCTAATACTTGAGGTCTTATGATACTCTTATTAACTAATCAGTTCTCTGTATATCAAGTACTTTTTAATACTTGAGTTCTTATGATACTCTTATTAACTAATCAGTTCTCTGTATATCAAGTACTTTTTAATACTTGAGGTCTTATGATACCCTTATTAACTAATCAGTTCTCTGTATATTAAGTTTTTTTAATACTTGAGGTCTTGTGATACTCTTATTAACTAATCAGTTATCTGTATCTCAAGTACTTTTTAATACTTGAGGTCTTATGATACCCTTATTAACTAATCAGTTCTCTGTATATCAAGTACTTTTTAATACTTGAGGTCTTATGATACTCTTATTAACTAATCAGTTCTCTGTATATCAAGTACTTTTTAATACTTGAGGTCTTATGATACCCTTATTAACTAATCAGTTCTCTGTATATCAAGTTTTTTTAATACTTGAGGTCTTATGATACTCTTATGAACTAATAAGTTCTCTGTATATCAAGTATTTTATAATACTTGAGGTCTTATGATACCCTTATTAACTAATCAGTTCTCTGTATATCAAGTACTTTTTAATACTTGAGGTCTTATGATACTCTTATTAACTAATCAGTTCTCTGTATATCAAGTACTTTTTAATACTTGAGGTCTTATGATACTCTTATTAACTAATCAGTTCTCTGTATATCAAGTACTTTTTAATACTTGAGGTCTTATGATACCCTTATTAACTAATCAGTTCTCTGTATATCAAGTACTTTCTAATACTTGAGGTCTTATGATACTCTTATTAACTAATCAGTTCTCTGTATATCAAGTACTTTTTAATACTTGAGGTCTTATGATACTCTTATTAACTAATCAGTTCTCTGTATATCAAGTACTTTTTAATACTTGAGGTCTTATGATACTCTTATTAACTAATCAGTTCTCTGTATATCAAGTACTTTTTAATACTTGAGGTCTTATGATACTCTTATTAACTAATCAGTTCTCTGTATATCAAGTACTTTTTAATACTTGAGGTCTTATGATACTCTTAATAACTAATCAGTTCTCTGTATATCAAGTACTTTTTAATACTTGAGGTCTTATGATACTCTTATTAACTAATCATTTCTCTGTATATCAAGTACTTTTTAATACTTGAGGTCTTATGATACCCTTATTAACTAATCAGTTCTCTGTATATCAAGTACTTTATAATACTTGAGGTCTTATGATACTCTTATTAACCAATCAGTTCTCTGTATATCAAGTACTTTTTAATACTTGAGGTCTTATGATACCCTTATTACCTAATCAGTTCTCTGTATATCAAGTTTTTTTTAATACTTGAGGTCTTATGATACTCTTATTAACTAATCAGTTCTCTGTATATCAAGTACTTTTTAATACTTGAGGTCTTATGATACCCTTATTAACTAATCAGTTCTCTGTATATCAAGTACTTTTTAATACTTGAGGTCTTATGATACTCTTATTAACTAATCAGTTCTCTGTATATCAAGTACTTTTTAATACTTGAGTTCTTATGATACTCTTATTAACTAATCAGTTCTCTGTATATCAAGTACTTTCTAATACTTGAGGTCTTATGATACTCTTATTAACTAATCAGTTCTCTGTATATTAAGTACTTTTTAATACTTGAGGTCTTATGATACCCTTATTAACTAATCAGTTCTCTGTATATCAAGTACTTTTTAATACTTGAGGTCTTATGATACTCTTATTAACTGATCAGTTCTCTGTATATCAAGTACTTTTTAATACTTGAGGTCTTATGATACTCTTATTAACTAATCAGTTCTCTGTATATCAAGTACTTTTTAATACTTGAGGTCTTATGATACTCTTATTAACTAATCAGTTCTCTGTATATCAAGTACTTTTTAATACTTGAGGTCTTATAATACTCTTATTAACTAATCAGTTCTCTGTATATTAAGTACTTTCTAATACTTAGGTCTTATGATACTCTTATTAACTAATCAGTTCTCTGTATATCAAGTACTTTTTAATACTTGAGGTCTTATGATACTCTTATTAACTAATCAGTTCTCTGTATATCAAGTACTTTCTAATACTTAGGTCTTATGATACTCTTATTAACTAATCAGTTCTCTGTATACCAAGTACTTTTTTAATACTTGAGGTCTTATGATACTCTTATTAACTAATCAGTTCTCTGTATATCAAGTACTTTTTAATACTTGAGGTCTTATGATACTCTTATTAACTAATCAGTTCTCTGTATATCAAGTACTTTCTAATACTTAGGTCTTATGATACTCTTATTAACTAATCAGTTCTCTGTATACCAAGTACTTTTTTAATACTTGAGGTCTTATGATACTCTTATTAACTAATCAGTTCTCTGTATATCAAGTACTTTTTAATACTTGAGGTCTTATGATACTCTTATTAACTAATCAGTTATCTGTATATCAAGTACTTTCTAATACTTGAGGTCTTATGATACTCTTATTAACTAATCAGTTCTCTGTATATCAAGTACAAAAAGCCGTATGAAAGCGATATCAATTCAAATCGTACGAACACCTTTTCACGTTTCAACTTGAAATTTATTCGCATGAGCGCTGCTCTTCTATACTTTGATGAATAACAATGATAAATCATTCAATAAAGTAACTCATTCACTGGTTCTCATTTCAGTCTGGCTGTCGTCGCATTTCTGGGCACATCCAGATGATCATCAAAATGTTCCCGGATCACTTTGGGCATTTTCAAAAGATGGACGGGAAAATACGCACAATCAAGTAATGAAAGAAGCTTTATCTTTTCTAGGGGCTCAAGGGAAGCTTCATGATTTATGTTTTGATATGGAAATGTCTGACTTTGAAGCTCCCGTCTATAATTACACGATTTTGATAGTAATTGTGAATGATAGGCTCTCAATCATCCTTTTGTAACCGTATGAAATTAGCGTGTTGATCGAGAAGATTAATGATGGGGAAACGGGCGATGCTAGAGAAAGAGAACAAGATGGGGGGATGGGAAATATACTATGCCATGCAAGCAGGGAATTTGAATCATTAGCTTTTTTCAATAGCGAGGAGAATCGCACAACGATTTCATCGTGGTTGAATATTGATGCTTGCTCCAGATACTTCTGGAAACCAGCCTCGCAGCCTTCCAAGTTCGAGTCTCTTTACAAGGAAGTCCAGGCGTTGATTGGACGCCCTTGTCCCTTCAAGATGGCCCAAGTTCTAAAGTTCCCCGGACACTCACTCAGTAAGTTGGAGACTAAAAATGCCAAAGGCCTAGTTTGACCGATTTTGCAAGGAAAATTATTGTTTTTGTTTCAAATACAGAGAGCACAGGGTGTTATCGTAGACGTGTAATCACCAATATTATATAAGACGGTGCTGGGAATTTAGTTCGGCAATTCGTGTTGTTTCGGTATCTGTGGCGAGTTTTGAAACATGGCGGTAAAAAAACTCGTTTGTCCGTAAATTGCACAGAGGATTTGAAAAAGAAACATGTGTCATATTTAATATACAGATTTTTGCTTTAGCAAGATGAATAAAAGACAAAAGCACTGAGTTTCAAAGACATAAGAGTTGGCGAATTTAGAACGGTTCGAATATCGTCACCGGTTGATGATCATTACAAGGCGAATTTAGAACGGTTCGAGTATCGTTGTTGTTGTTGTCTTGCCCAACGGGTGGATCTTCCTTCGCGAGACACTGGAGGAAGTCGTTGATGCTCTCGACTCTCCAGCTTTATAAGCCCACACTCTCTCTCCTCTCTCTCTTTTTTTTACTCTCCTTTTTATTTACTTTTTTATTTTTTAAATAATTTTTTATAATTTTAATTTTTTTTTCTTTTTTTTTCTCTTCTTCTTTTCTTCTCTTCTCTCTTTCACTTTTTTTTTTTGGAGAGATTTAATTGAACATGAAATCAACAACCGAGCGCGGCCTATTCCAAAGGTCGATAGGGCTAAGTGAAGTGGGGTTACAGCGACACGAAAAAATATGTCTCGAAGTATGCGGCTCTATCCTACACAGTGGGCAGAGGGGAGATTCATTGGACAATATTTGGTGGAGGTAATTGTCTATGTCTTTGGCGTGCTTTCTGACTGCCCTGGGAGGTTTTGCTTCAGTGCAGATGTGGTGAGATGGATGGTTGGGCTGAAGCCTGGCCTTGGCGGTGAATTGTTTGCTGAGCATGAGGTTGTGTTCTTTGACTGGAAGAAGTTTTAACTCGTATGCCAGGTGCTGAGTGTCCGCAATTGCAAGGTTTCCAGTTGCGATTCGAATGGCTTTGTTTTGTGCTGCTTGCAAGGAAGTCCAATGTGATTCAGCAAGTTGGGGCGAGTAGATGGGTGCTGCGTAGGACAAGACTGCTCTTGTGGTTGCTTTGTAGGTGTTCAGCATTGTTTCGGTCTTCTGTCCCCATTTTCTTCCTGCGATTGCTCGGAGGACATTCTATCTTTTTGTTGCCCTTGTCTTTAGTTCTTCGGCGTGTTGACGGTAGGTTCCCATCTGGTCCAAGGTGACACCAAGGATTTTGGGGGTTTTACTTTGAGGAAGTGGCTCACCGTTGACCACAACTTCTGGTACTTCACGACATTCCTTCGTGTTGGTGGTGAAGAGCGTTACACTGGATTTAGCTGCCGAGATGTCCATCTTTAGTTCCCCAAGATGGCTGGTGAGGGCTGGGAGGTAGGTGTTCAGTCTGTCAGCTCCAACTCTCCAGTTAGGGTGAGAGGCCAGTATTGTCAGATCATCCGCATACCCGACCAGTTTGATCGTCTCGGGAGGTTTCGGCAGCCCATTCAAGTATATGTTGAACAAGGAAGGGCTGAGGCAGTTTCTGAAGTCCACACGGATGGCTCTCCCCCGTAGATAGCTGGAGAGATACAACGAGGCCTCTGGAGATGGACGTTTCGGCGAGAGTGTGACACAGGCGAGAAATGTTGACCAGATCATATGCCGAGGTGAGGTCGAGCGCAACCATCACTGTGCGATGTGGAGGGAGCCGTTGGTTGATACCATTGGTTATGTGGCCCGTTATCTCCATCAAGGCTGTCGTGGTCGAGCGTCCTTTGTCGAGTCGAGCGTCGTCGTTCGAGTATCGTCACCGGTTGAAGATCATTACAAGGCAAATTTATAACGGTTCGAATTTCGTCATCGGTTGATGATCATTACAAGGCAACTTCCGAACTGTTCGAATGTCACCATGTTACAATGCTCATCACATGACGAAACTCGACTTAGCTTTCTAAATCTAGCACTCTCCCCGTTATCCCACCACACTTTTTCGTAAATTTTGTGGCTATTCGGCAAAATAAGAGCAGACTTATATAGTATGAACAAAACGAGCAACCTATACAGACCGGGTTTGCACGAACGCTATACTATTTTCTTTTTCTGTGTCGCGAAAAGAGAATAGTATAGCATTCGTGCAAACCCGGTCTGTATAGGTTGATGGTTTTGTTCATACTATATAATTCTGCTGAATAGCCGGGAGAAAGCGAAATTGCGAGAGTGCGGGGAGAGTGTGAGATTTAGAAAGCGAGCATCGTAACATGACGAATTTCGAACAGTTCGAAATTCGTCAAGTGCTGAGCATCGTAACGTGACGAAATTCGAACCATTCGAATTTCACCATGTGATGAGTATTGTAGCATGACGAAATCAAAACCATTCGAAGTCCGTCAAGTGATGAGCAATAATACATGACGAAATTCGAACTGTTCGAAATTCGTCAAGTGCTGAGCATCGTAACGTGACGAAATTCGAACCATTCGAAATCCGTCAAGTGATGAGCAACAATACAAGACGAAATTCGAACAGTTCGAGTTCCGTCAGGCAAGATTCGCTATCTGCTTACTCTTGTGTTTAGTATTTGATTGTTTATTGTGCCAGAAGTGATGAAATAAAAAAAAATTGATTCCACGAATTCACAAAGAAATGGCGAGAAATTCCGATGAATTTTACGATAAACTTGCCACAGACACCAGAACAACACGAATTGCCTAACTAAATTCCCAGAAACGTCTTATATTGATAATTAATTCTCTGTAAACTGATTTTGCATTGAAAAATTTAGATAATAAAATATAAATGTTATCACAATTATGAAGCGTTTGTCTTCACTTAATTCTTCTGAGGCCGTTTATTGTCGGTATTTGTGTTCATCATTGAAAACCTTAGATAATGAGAATCTTTCTCACGCTTAATGTCTCATGGCAAGGGTAAGATGAGTTAGATACAGGGTGTTTATTACCACCCGCGTAATTTTTCTCGAGCGCATAGATTTACAAAATTAAAAAAAGTTTGGAATTTTTTTCTTCAAATATTTGGAATTTTACTAGGTAAAAATTGAAAATTTCTCCTTTCGAAGGCATACCTTTCGTTGAACAGTTATCGGGCTACCCAAATTAGATAGCCTTATAACTATTTAACGCCCGACCCGTACATCTGATGACATCTTCAGATACCCTTCGGATCTCGGATGTGTCATTAGAGCGTCTCCTTCGAATATTGCGTCATCTCGAAGAAGTGAGAGTGATCGTCACTCTCAGTCGAATCATCAAGCACATCCAGGCGAAAGAAGAGGAAGCCGCTTATTATTTCCAGGTCCAACATACATGACAGCGTATATGATCAAATGTCATCTTATATTTAGTGTAATCAGGTTTTTTGTTGTGATGATGTTGAAAGCAGGGGCTAAATAGTCATGTCAGACTTTCTGTCGGCGGGCCTATTATTTCAAATCTTAAAAGGGGATCCTTGTGTAAAACAAAACAAAAAGTTTTTCGCGGGCTTCTATTTTTTATAATAAGGGAGGACCCTTATGTGAAAAAAAATTTTCGTCTTCGGCGGACATATATATATATATATGCCGCGGAACACTATAGAGTGGGCGCGGGTGGGGCAATAGAATTTTGATGTCTCCGATTTCGCTGAAAATTCTACCAAAGGGTATTTAAAGTATAGCGAGAACGATGGTCATTTTTATTTTTCATGATTCCAGCTCTCCGAAAAGCATGAGAGGATTGAAAAAAAAGCTTGTTTCGCCGAAAGTACATGAAGGTGCCGCACTGTTCTAAAAGGCATATGTCAGTCAGATTGATAGCTACTAGGTCCACCAAATACCGACTCGATGTAGTCGAATGATGTATCTTCGAGTACCTATGTTTGCTTTTTAGCTTATTCAACTTTCACGGTTTTCGCGAGAACAAATATCAAAACAGAAATTTCATGAAAAGATGAAAAAAGGATTTTTCTCGAAGTACAGGAAAAAGATCCGGGATTCCAGTCAGTATGTTGTAGCCCTGAGTTTTTGATACAACTTTCGTATACATCATTTTTCAAACAACTTAGTCAAACTCGAGATGCATCGCTTTGAAATCGTATATTACTATAGGTGGGGGTCTGTCTAAAGATTTCGCAATAGAGCTAGGAGTCTAAAACCAAGAGAATCATACTTGCTATCCACTCCTGATTCCAAAATGGTAACAAACTTGATTCTAGGACGTCGGAAACCCTGTCAAATAGGTACCTCGTTTTCAAAACTAAATTTTGAAAAAAAACTTGTTTGGGTTTTTGAAATAACTCAACGCGTTTTTCGAATCGAAAGATGAAATTTGGCTAGTATGTTGGAACTCTTTAAACTTAGAGATATCTTAAGTTTCAACTTTGTAAGTTTGATTATCGATTATTTATGCCAGTTTTAAAAAACCTGGAACCGGTTTTTTGGTCGGAACTTATCATGTTTTGATTTGAGCAAAAAGTGATTAACTACAAAAATGTTTATCGTTGTATGAGACATAACATAAACAAAGCTCCACAAATGTCCGTCAATTTTGGAGCGAGTTATGGCCACTTCAAAAAAAAAGACCCTAAAACCCTTAAAATCGACTTTTTTGAAAAAAATAATTTTTCATTCTCATCAGCTTAACTAGACAAACTCGATAATGTAAAACCTCAAAGATAAACCTACTTTGAAAAGGGTTATTACGGTTAGTTCAAACACAAAAAACCACATTGGGGTCCTGAAATACCTTTTTTCTAGGTTTGAACTAACCGTAATAACGCTTTTCAAAGTAGGCTTATCTGCGAGGTACAGGGTTTTAGGGTCTTTTTTGAAGTGGCCATAACTCGCTTCAAAATTGACGGACACTTGTGAAAGTTTGTTCATGTCATGCCCCATACAACGATGAAATTTTTTGTGGTTAGTCACTTTTTGCTCAAATCAAAACATGATGAGTTCCGACCAAAAACCGTTTTCAGGTTTTTTTAAAAACTGTCATAGCTAATCGATAATCAAACTTACAAAGTTTGATCTTCCTGTATATCTAAGTTTAGAAAATTCCAACATACCAGCCGAATTTCATCTTTCATTTCGAAAAACGCGTTGAGTTATTTCAAAAACCAAACAAGTTTTTTTTCATAAAGTAGTTTTGAAAACGAGGTACCTATTTGATAGGGTTCCCGACGTCTTAGAATCAATTTTGTTACCATTTTGGAATCAGGAGTCGATAGCAAGTATGATTCTCTTGGTTTTAGACTCCTAGCTCTATTGACAAATCTTTAGACATCCCCACCTATAGTAATATACGTACTCGAAGCGATGTGTCTCGAGTTTACCTAAGTGGATAAAAAAATGATGTATATGAAAGTTATAGCAAAAACTTAGAGCTACAACATACTGACTGGAATCCCCGTTATTTTTCCTGTACTCCGAGAAAAATCATTTTATTCATCTTCTCATGAAATTTCTGTTTTGATATTTGTTCTCGCGAAAACTGTGAAAGTTGAATAAAAAGCTAAAAATCAACTATAGGTACTCAAAGATACATCATTCGACTACATCGAGTCGGTAATTGGTGGATCTAGCTATCAATCTGACTGACATATGCCTCTTAGAACAGTGCGGCACCCTCATGCACTTTCGGCAAAACAAGCTTTTTTCAATCCTCTCATGCTTTTCGGAGAGCTAGAATCAGGAAAAATAAAGTTGAATATCGTTCTCGCCATAATTGAAATACCCTTTGGTGAAATTTTTAGCGAACTCGGAGAAATGAAATTTCTATTGCCGAATGGTTGCAGAGCTAGGTACATTCTATCGCGTTCTGCGTCATATGTACAGTACCGTGCAAAAAAATACCAAAAAGTATATTCAAGTATATTTTGTCGTATAACTTTTCTTTTTTTGCGTCCACTGGAGCAATTTTTTCATATGTTTTGTAGCTCGTGACTCACATCATACTATTACAAAATGGAGCCGTTTCTGCGAAAGCAGAACAGCTCAGCAATTTTTTTTCAGAAAACAGTATTTTTCGAGATTTCTGAAATATGTTCTTGTTTATTTGTTTCGGTTTATTGCAATCATCGTGATGGCCTCTACACCACAAAGATGCGAAACAGTCACTCACTAATGATGATCACAAAGATGCAAGACAGTCTCAAAGATCACAAAGATGGAAGAAACACTGTAAAATATACTTTTTGGTATACTTCTGCACGGCACTATATCTTCCTAGCGTTATTCCCGCTGAAGAGCGGGGTCCGCTGTGTAGATAGCACTTCGCCACATCATACGATTCGAGGCGTCTTCGGCTATCAGCCCGATAGCCGCCATGTCTTGTTCTATGGTGTCTCTCAATCTAAGCTTCGGTCTACCTCTTGGTCTTCTACCCTGGATTTCTATGTTCCAAGCAGACTTGGGAACGGAGTCAGGATTGGATCTCAGCATGTGTCCGTACCACCTAAGCCTGGACTCTCTGAGTTTTTCGGGTAATGGGGCAACTCCTAAACGAGCTCTTATCGTTTCGGTGCGAATCATGTCTTTCCGGGTGACTCCGAGGCTCCATCTCAACATCTTCATTTCCATTACATGGAGCATCTGCTGGGTCTTTGCTGTTGAAGGAGTGCATTCGAGTCCATATAGAGCAACTGGTCGACTGATTTATAGATCTTACTTTTCAGTCGATCAGACATGCGTCTGTCGCATAGGATACCAGTCGATTCCCTCCATTTGAGCCATGCTGCGTTGATTCTGGCACTGATAGCGGCTGTTGGGTCCCCGTCTGTGGATATTTGAGAACCCAAATACTTGAAGTGCTCGACTTTCCGTAGCTCAGTGTTGTGTACTTTTATGGAGCTTGGGTCTTGGATTGTACCCGATGTTCCAGCTTCAAGATACTCGGTCTTCAATGCATTGAGTCGTAGTCCGTACTCCGCGAAGCGATCATTCCATTGTACCACTTGACGTTCGAGATCTTCTTTTGTCTCCGAGCATAAGACGATGTCGTCGGCGTACAGGAGTGTCTCCGGTGGGTCTCGCTGGAGGTCTCTGGTTATTGTGTCCATGACTAAGATGAACAGCAAAGGCGAGAGTGTGGATCCTTGATGAACTCCGACAGAAATTTGGAATGGCTCAGAATTTCCTGCTGGTGACCTAACGACGCTCCTGGGGTTGGCATACATCATTTGTATCCACCTGATGTATTCTTCTGGCACCAAATGATCACGAAGGGAAAACCATATGAGATCATGGGGGATCCTGTCAAAGGCCTTTTCTAGGTCCAAGAAAGCACAGTGGACAGATTTCGCCTTCTCTCGGTGTTTTTCTAGATATAAGCGGATGGCAAAGATCGCATCTGTCGTCCCTTTTCCTTTCACGAAGCCACATTGATTCACACTTGTGTTGGTGATCTCACGTAAGCGTGCTTCGATGATCTTTTCCAGGAGTATAGTTGTGTGAGGCATAAGTCTGATGGGACGGTAGTTGGCGCAATCGGTAACATCTCCCTTGCCTTTGTAGATCGGAATGGTGGTTGACATGCTCCAATCTTCAGGATACTCCTGACGAATCGTAGCTTTCTGGAATAGCTCGACGAGGTGGTAAACTCCACAGTCTCCTGCTAGTTTCCATGCAACTGATGAAACATCGTCTGGTCCACAGGCTTTTCCTGGCTTCATTCTTTTCAGCGCTTTTCTCACCTCTTCTTCCGTAATCATGGGAACTGGTCCTTCTGTTGGGAGAGATAAAGGAATTGGTGGATGATCGAACTCAATGTTGGATATGTGTTCGAAATATTCTTTCCAACGCTGACATATGTCGCTATTCGAGCGCAGAAGTTTTCCGTTCTGGTCCCTTATGAGTCTGACTTGGGTGATGTACTTCGCTGCTGTAGCTCTGGCTTTGCAAATTCGGAAAATTTCTTTCTCTCCTTGAGGCGTGTCAAGCTTGTTATATATCTCCATAGTAGCGATAGATCGAGATTTAGCTACGCTTCTCTTTGCATCTCTTTTTGCAAAGATATATTTGGCTCGATCATCCTCCGATCTGGAAATTTTCCATTGCTTAAGAGCTGATTTCTTCAACTTTACCGCAGCTTGAACGATTTTATTCCACCACCAGGTTTCTTTGTCGACAATGCGTTTGCAACCTGGCTTCGTCCTGCCCAAGGTTGCTTCTCCGATCTCTTTTATATTGTCTCGTAGGAATTTCCAGTGCATTTCAGTAGATTCTGGGTATGTTCTTTCGAGAGTGTGAGGGAGAAATTTAGAGTGGACTTGGTGCATGAAGCGCAGTTTATTGTCGTTGAATTTCCACCATTTTATCCTGGATATCTCGGTTATAGGATCGACTTTGCACGGCTTATGAGGGTAACGGAGGTCGATGACAACCGGTAGGTGCTGGGAGGTGACGTTGTCGCTGGGAATCACTTTGCAGTTGACAACAAGCTTCAGGTTGTTCCTCTGTGTGAGCCAGTAATCAATTTGAGATGATCTTCCACCACTGCAGTACGTGACGAGATGGGAATCCCGTTTCTGAAAGAATGTGTTGCAGATTGAAAGATCATGTTCCTCCGCGAAGTGAATAATTTTCGTCCCATCTTAGTTGACTTTGCCATATCCTTTTCCTCTGTGAGCTTTCTTATGCTGATCCGCGGTTTTTCTCACGTGTCCGTTCAAGTCACCTCCAATAAGTATGGTTTCCTCTGATGAAAACTGCCTTGTGATGTCATCGAGAGCGTCCCAGAATTCTTCCTTTTCAGACTCACAACATCCTGCTTGCGGGGCGTAGGCACTGATCACTTTAAAAACTCTGCCTTTCCAGTCGAGTGATAAGAACATCAATCGATCTGAAATATGACAGACTTCCGTAACCGATGAAAGAAGTTTGGTGTCAGCTACGATGCCTACGCCGTTGCGCGTGGAGGAGTTGTTTCCGGAGTACCATAATTTGTAATTTTCACTCAGGAGTCGAGCCTTTGAACCTCTCCATCTAGTTTCCTGCAGACATGCGATTAAAACTTTTCTCTTCGTTAGCATGTCACAGAGTTCCATAGATTTACCAGTGAGGCTACCGACATATAGCGTTGCTAGCCTAAGAGTCGTTGGCGCTGCTATATTCTTGTATCGAGGACGCGGCCGATGATTCCTCGAAAGCCCACTTTCGGTGGGGGTTGGATGGTAGTGCATCTTTTGGGATACGACGGTTTTCTTCACAGACCGGCTTGTCGCGATAAATTCCATAAGGATATATCAGCCTGACGTCCTTTTACGATTACGAACCTCGAGAGGCCGGATTCCTATTCCATGGATGGGGAAAATGAAGAGCGAGACGACAGGCGACCACTCTTTAACTTGGGGGAAGGAAGGAATGATACTATATATATATATATATATATATATATATATATATATATATATATATATATATATATATATATATATATATATATATATATATATATATATATATATATATATAACTTTCTCAATCATTATTTATACTTACCCGCTGTCTCATAAGTTTGCTATAGTCCTACAAGTAATGTTTTGGTCTACACACCCGGAATGAGGAACACCGGTAGATAAAAGATGTCGTTTAAGGTGGACAAGAAGTCTGTTCTGAAGTGCGTGCTGTCACTGGAGAAGGAGAACCTGCTCAACGCGTTTAGAAAGGAGGTCGCTGGTGAAGATGTCAGTGCCATTTTACCATCATTGGCAACCTACAATTGAAAAAGTAAAGGAAAAACTACAGCTTATTTGAGATGTGGCTTTAGAAAAATAAAAGGCGAGCTAGAGGTAAAAGACAGGGAAGGCAGATCATTTGGAAGAGGTGAAGACAATATAAGAAGAGATTCGCTCTTCTCAATATATGAGACTTTTCGAGCAAATGAACTGTTTTTTTGTTGTTTTTTGTTTCTTTTTAAACGAGTTTTTGTTGTTATGCTTTTCGTTGTTGTTGAAATTCACTCCTTATTATTTTATTGTTTAAAAAAAATATTCCCAAGGCAAGAGCGATAATTATAGTACATCAAGATTTACCATTTGTTTCGATGTTTTCGGAACGGATGTTTAAAAAAGTTTTTGTCTCATCCCACCATGACTTTATACACATAATCAATAAAATCTTTCTTTTTTTTTTTACAGATTCTAGTTATTTGTCATCGCTCGATCACTGATGTTAATGATCCAGAGGTGAGATTTTTTATGTTAATCGAAGTATTAATCTAAGCTGTTCACCATCTCATTAGTTTGAAATAAAGCCTATATTATTTTACTGAGTTAATACGGTGAGAAAATTGTCTTAAAAATTTAAGTTTTTTCCGATCTTGTCAAATAATTTCGAAAGTAAAAAAGTTAAAATTTGTTTAGAAAGTCTCTTCATCGGAGATTTTGATGGGTGAAAAATATGCAGGTTTCGAATATGATCAACGCGACAGTGGACGAGTTCAACAGAGAAGGCCGCGTTTTTCCGCATGGCCAGCCGAGGTTGGAATGCGGTTGCTCTTTAGAAATTTAAATATCTTTCAATTTATATGTGAGAAACCGAAAACACGGAATGACAGTGAAGTGCATCGAAAAAAATTTCCCTGGTTCAATAATATTTATGATTATTAACTAGTTGTGACCATTAGCAATTATTAACTAGTTTGGGAAGTATAAAAAAGATGAATTTAAGGGGAGCAATGAGGAAGATGATTGAATCTCCAACAGAAAAAAATAGAAGGAGCTGGAGACCATCGACGAGAATCTCAATAGCAATGGATCTCTCATGATTCTCAAGAGATTCGACTTGTACAGACTACAGGTGGAGTCTTCAGTTAATTTAAAAACGGCAGAACCTTTTTCAGAAGCGATCGACCTACTGAGCCGTTCCGCAAATTTCCAATCTAAAAAAATTTGTAGTGTCATATTTCATTATCTTATGTTTTATTGGATCACCTCATCGGAGATACAAAAGGGTTCCAATTTAATATAATAGCATTTGTGCGTTCGGTTTTTTCAAACTTTGTTCGTTATAATTATTCTGTGATTCAGCAGTACAAGTATTCAATCTGGGGGAGGGGTAAGGCGACGGCTAAAACGTGTACATTAATCGGATAGTATTGAATTGGTGTAGAAAAGACACACTTTTATATTTTTAGAAGAAAAAACCATTTTTTTAAATGGAATTCTTTTCATTCATTCTTTATTCTTTGCGTATAAAATTAAGTTGAAATCACACACATAGGAGACCTGTCGCGGGCGCGAGTTCGGTGTAAGTAAGTAAAAATTCACAATGAAAATGAGGCATACGAAATGGTAAATTATAGAGATCAGGGTAAACGAAGTTAATCATAATCACAGGCGAAGTTTTGCAGTAGATGGAAGTTTAAAGAGAGCTTCTTTGAATAGTTTCGCAGATGATATTGAAACAATGTGAGAACTAAAGAGTTCCAAGAATCAATACAGCGGGAAGCACATGTGGTATAGGAAGCGGGAAGTCTAAATGGGAGAATTATTCTTAAAGTATGACACTTTCGGTTGCTATATGGTGAGGGGAGAAACTGGAACAGAGATGAATGAATGAATGAATGAGTGATCAAAATGGACATGGCTATAAATCGCTTTGTGGAGAAAACATAGGTCAATTATAGCACGTTTATACTCAAGAGAATCTAGAGATAGAAGCTTTAACCTAGCGGAATTGTCAAGCTTGCAGAGATCAGCTCTAACAAGTACTCTTCTAGTGAAATTCCTTTGTACCCGCTCTATGTCATTGATTTGTCCGATCGAGGTAGGGCACCAGATTTCGGAACCGTATTCGAGAAGTGGAAGAATATACGTTTTATATGCACGGAGTAGAACAGGAATGGAGGAGGTTCTGAGAGAGCGGAAGATTCAATTCTTTATTCCGCTTGAAACAAAACATAATGTTAAGTGACGAAACAGATGACACTGTCACAAGAAAAGTGAATTCAGTGAAGGTTATGAAAAGTGAGATCTAAATATGACAAGAACAATGAGGAACATTTCATTTTAGGAAAATAGGAAAGCACACAAAAAAAAGCAAAGAAAGCAAAGCTTGTATCTTCAGTTATGAACTATTCATCAGCAATTAAGAACTATTCATCCGCAATAATAACTTGAAATTCCAAAAATTCAACTCACTCTTTATCATTCGAGAGCTAACTGAGAACACAAATAAAATTGAAAAAAAAGAGGAGAAACAGAAACAAAACATTTGAAGAAACAAAGCACTTGAATTAAAAATGTATTCTAGAGTTGGTGACAATGGTCTCACAATCAAGCTTGATAAGTTCATTTCTAAAAATGCTAGAAGAGCTTGTAGAAACCAAAGAACAAGGTAACTTATTCCAGACATTAATCATTCTTGAGGCACAAGTGCTTGTTCTGCTTTGATATTTACACGGCAAGCATATTCTGTAGTTATTCGACTCTCTCAGCGAATAAGGCGATGGGCAAAGTTTAAACATATTTGAGTAATCTACTTGAATATTTCCGTGCAGACATTTATGGATGAACACAAGATCGGCCACATTTCTTCTATATTCAAGCGAGGAGATGGAAAGAAAATTCAGTCAAGCAACATAACTCATTTTGGGTAATCCGGCCCTTTGTAGTAACCTTCGTGTAAATGATCTTTGCACTTTTTCTATGCAGTTAACGAGACCGATAGTTACTGGGGACCATACCTCACTCCCATATTCAATAAGGGGTCTTATGTATGTGGTGTATATTCTGAGCAGAACTTTAATTGATTTGGTTTTAAAGGCTCTGAAGATCATGTTTATACATTTTTGGGACTTTAGGGAGGTTAGTTCAATATGTTTAGAGAATGTGATATCTTCCTGAAATGTAATGCCAAGATCTTTCACTAATGAAGTAGTTGGTATGATATTGTCTTCTAGGTTATATGTTACTTTTGGATTCCTAGGACCACAGTGCATGATAAAGCATTTTTGAGTTGATATCACAAGTCCCCAAGTCAGTGAGTAATCGGAAATGGAATCCAGACTTTTCTGAAGAGAGTCTCTGTTCTTGGAAAAAATTTTGAGGTCATCGGCATATAGAAAACCATGGACATCTGGCTCTATGTGCTCCATGATATCATTTATAAATATTGAAAAGAGGAGGGGTCCAAGGCAACTCCCCTGGGGAACACCACTGTTGTATACTTTAGGGCCTGATAATGTTTCTCCGATTGAGACTTTCGAGGACCTGCTCGTGAGAAAAGAACGGATAAGATAGAGGAGGTTGCCCGTTATTCCCACTTTTTCAAGTTTGTGAACAAGAAATCTTATGTTTACAGAGTCGAAAGCCCGTGAAAAGTCGACTAGACAGATGTCAAAGTCTATTTTTTTATTCTGAAGCGTGAGGTAAATGGAATGAGCCTCTACCAGGGATGTTACCGTGGACCGTCTCCGACGGAAACCATGTTGTTTGGGATGTAGTATGCCATTGGTTTCCAGATATTGATAAGTTATATTGAAGATCAGTTTCTCGAATACCTTTGACATAGAGCACACCATAGTGATAGGACGATAATTTTCGATCTGAGAGCGGGGCCCTTTTTTATGAACTGGTTTGATTATTCCTTTTTTCCAGGCCAGAGGGTAGTGCCCTAAGGTTAGTGAGTTGGTGAAAATGATTGAGAGAGGTATGGCCAGTGAGTCCAGACAATTTTTGAGTAGTCTACTTGGAATAAAGTCAGGGGAAGAGTTCAGTTTCGGAGCTATTCGTTTCAGAATGGAGTTCACCTCAAAAGGGGAGATGTCATTAATGTGGTCGAGGTGAAAATTCGGGCGAGAGATCTGAAGGGGTCCACTGATTGGTAAGGGTTGTAACTTATCAAAATACTCGGCGAAGTGAGTTGCTTGTTCGAAGGGGATAGTAGTTGGTTTATTGTTCACTATGAGAGCAGGAATAGATGTGTTGCTTTTAATGCGGTTGGATATAGTTCTGAAGAATACCTTATAGTTTCTCGGGAACTTAAGCTTGTCTTCCCTAAGAACCTCGAATTTGACTAGTTCTTTGTGAAGTTTCTTGGATGTGCGTAATGACGTAATGGAGAGAGGGTTTCGTTTGTTAAGATGATGTTCATACATTTGTACATTTGTGAAAATGTCTCTGGGAATTTTTTATGTGTCTATTTCAGTGCTATTTCAATGTCGCTCTATTTCAGTGCTCTCGGATGCCCGTTATACCAACGAATCCTAAGAAAAAACTACAGACGACTGAGGAGAACAACATGCTAGGTCAATTATATACTCTTGTTTAAAAAATTATACTTTGTACTTATCCCTCTTCTAAGGTAAGCGCTTTTCTGAGATATGATACAGGCCAAAGCTACTAGCGTGCATGAGGATGTGGTGACAGCAACTAGAATCTTTCCCTTGATACACATGCTTTTGCTTTCTCTGCTTTTAACGCTCCAGACATCCTTTTAATGCTTCATCTAACCTCTCCTGCCTTTCTACCTCCATTAAACAGAGGGTTATGTAGTAGATCAGATGAGAAAAGAGCGACCATGTCGAGCATAAACGAGAACATCAAATGAGATTATCATTTTCTATTAAGTGGTGAAGACTGAAGAATGTTCAACATCACAAGTAAACCCTGTTATACAAGGAGGTTCATCGGAGATCGTCGACCAATCCATCGGCACGACAGAGAGGGCGAGGAGCTCTCCAGGTTACTGTAATGTTCTATTACTGTAATCAAGCTCTCCAAATCATTTTCATGTTCCTTTATTGTGATGGAGCTACACATTTAATCTATATGAGGTGACCTCAATAATCACCTCAGAGAAAAAAAGGTCGTAGTTCCATTTTGAAAATCATCGACTGAGAGTCTTTCACAGAATTTCCTTTCATCAATTTGGTGTAAGACGAAAACTCGGCAAGTGTCAAAAGGAGGACAAAGAAAGAAGTCTAAAGGACGTGAGGCTAAAAGGCCGTTTGTTATTTGTACTAAACAAGAAACAGACTTACTATTTAACAATATGGACAACACTTTCAGTGTTAATGGCAGCTATTTTGAAAATAACTGTGTTATAAGTGTTTTGCTTGTTTGGTACAAATAACAAACGGCCTTTTGACTTCTCTTACCATTGTACGAGATGCTACAAAGAACGGACTGTTAACACATTGAACATTAATCGTTATAAAGTAGGCTAGCATATGAAATCTCTACTTCTCGGACTTTATGGACTATTTTTCATTCTCTCGCACCGCTCGTTGTTTACGTCATAGTTCTAAAGAAATCTTGTAAACGAAACAATGAGCTCACGCTCTTGTGTGTGTCAGACAATGAGCTAGGTCGCCGGTCCACGACCGGTCACCTACACAAATTAGAGATTGAACGTACGGCTGTTTACTGATTTATAGTTTAAGGCATTATTAAACTTGTGCTTACAGAGCTCGAAGGAGTTTCGATATTCTGCCCCTATGAAGAGGAGCCCATTACGAAGTTCCCGATGATAGACGAGTTCACTAGAAAGGCACTCTTGAATCCCAGCATAGACAAGATAAAGTCAGTATATCGTCGTCTGTTCCTTTCTCTATCTCTTACTCTCTCTGTCTATCTCTCTTTCTCTTACTTTATCTCTCTCTATCTCTCTTACTTTCTTCAAGCGTTCTAGGCTAACTTTAAAACATGAAAAAAATGCGCTACGAGAAGCAGTTTTCACGATGAATGCCGTCAAGCACGGAGTGCCGTGGTTCAAAGCCATGCGAGTTTTGATGAACAAATAAATGTTCCGACCAGAATTTCGTAAATAATTTGTAAATTTGAAGAAGAAAAAAATTAATTTGATTTGTTCAGATAGTTTGATTCACGATATATGTTCTCAGTAGGAAATTAAAATTTCCGCCAACTTGCCCGATTCTCATTTTCCAAACTCCCTTTATTATGTTTGCCCACTTTCTGATTTTTCTAGACTACCGCGCATATCGGTTGAGGTTTTATTTGTAGAATGTGTGGGTTATGTATGTTTCAACTCTATTCCTACAATATTATGGAGAGAGTGAGACAGACAAAGATAAATAAAGGGAGTTATAGAGAGAGAGAGAGCGAAACGAAGAGAGAAATTTTATGAACAGAGAGAGGGAGAGAAAAAAAGGAAAACAGAGAGAGAGTGAGTAAGTGAGAGAACTATAGAGCAAAAATCTAAATGAATGTTTTTATAGAACGCCTAAGAAATATTTCGACCAAGGCTACTCATTTGGATGCCAGTCGAAAATGATTCGCTCTCAGATTGTGCATGAGATCGCATTCCACTTCACCAGAGGTACACCATTTCAAGTTTTGTGACTTGTAAGACTGAAATGTAGAACAAAATTTTTTTGAAAATTTAATTTTGATATAATTTGAATAATATGCAGGTTTACCGTGGAACGCACGACCTACAGTATTCGAAAGATTTCCTCCGGGAGTCATTCCCAGTGAATGGTCCACCCCTCCGTTGGATGAAATCCCAGTGTTGGTATATAAATATTTCGTTACGAGAAGATATAACATGATTTAATGGTCAATTTTAGTTGCTTGACCCTCTTATAATTAAAAGATATTTGTTAGTATTTGCGGCCCGTTGTTGCTCTGTTCTTAGCTTGAGAAAATGAGATTCCTGCCAGTCGAATCGTTACAAAATATCGTTACTATCGAGTCTTCATTGGAGTAAATATGTTTGTTATTTTTGTGGTTGCCGATATTCAGCTTGAATCGAAGATAGGCTTTTCTGAGTAAGATGCATCCGGAGAAGGTTGTTGATGTCCTTTGCAGTCCTGAGACTTTCATGCTGCACCTTGTGAAGGCGGACATCGTTGTAGCAACGTGTTAATGCAATAGGCTTTTGTATGGGTGTTCGATCCAGCCTAACATCCTTTTGTTTGGGAGTCGAGGGCTCTAACATTTTCCGACCGAAGAAAGGCAAGGGGTTAGTTTATTGGCGCTTGCCGTTATAAAGTATAGCGGTGTGTGTTGATAATGTTTAATCCTGTGGCTTGCCAAGGCCAATTTGACATCACCATCCATTAACGAGCTAAACTATACACTAAGTGAATATGTTGATCAGTTACCGTGTTAAGAAATGGATGATAGAAGACTGGAGAGCTTCTATATTTTGAGTCATACTGTAGTAACAATAGTTTCTTCTACTTCAGGTACACTGAGGCGACTTCTCCTTTGCGCTTTATCCCACCCAGTTGTTATGAAAACATCGAGAGAGGATGGTACACTTTTTTCTTATGTTGCTTTGCTCTTCCTCTCTTTATATTTCCCTCTTTTCTCCTTTAATCTCTCTGTGTCTTACTAACTCTTTCTTTCTCTCTGTCTCTCTCTCTCACTACAACAAAACTGCATCTCTGCGCAGGTTCATGTTGATTGATCTGTACTCTGTTCTGCCGCTATCCTTCTATGTTCTGGTCATGAAGCCGACGAATGGTATTCCAGTATGTTTATTATTTCTTCTTCAAACATCAGTCATGAAACAAAAAAACTTCGGAGTAATGAAATGTCATCTCAAAATTTTGTTGATCAACTATATGCTAGGATGAAAATAGAAGAACTCAAGATAAGAGTTATAGAGAGAGGGGGAGAGAGAGAGAGAGAATGTATTGTGAGAGAAAGATAGGAAGGGATCACAGGTTAAATGGTTGCCGGACCAGCTATGTTGGCGCATACATGTTCCAGTCGAGAATGATCTACATTCCCTTCTTTTTCCGTCCTATTTCACTTTTTTCCACTCTTTTTGCCTTTCCCCACTCCTTTTTGCACTCGCTCGGCGCGTACAAACATGCCTTAGACCGGTCTCATTTAACACCTGGTAGGGATCTTTTTCGCGCTTCTTCCCGCCTCGTGGCAGGCTACGCGCCCCTTTGAGATGTGGGATAGACCTACCCTCATAGAACCAATGGCTGCGCGCTGGGTCACTGCTAGTGTGTTTAGCTGCAGTGGATAGAGTCAGATTCTTTCCAGAACCATCATTTCTCAATCCCTTTAGTTTAAGTGGATCTGTCAGGGATGAGAGTCGAACTTGGGACCCTTTGCACAATATTCGAACACATTACCATTAGGCCACGCCCGGACAGTAATATAGATTAATGCAGAAAGAAGAGCTTGCGGAGCTGCTACGAAATGAGTCAACTCGCCATCTCCCAATCGCAGATCTCCCTCCACATCTCAGGCACTTCGCCATGAACGACAGGCGAAACATCAAGAAGGCTAGAGAATTATTGCTGAAATTTTTGAGATCAAAGTTGTTAGCGCCAAAAACAGTATAAAGTGAAATCTCTTCTGAATCTCTATTTTTTTCAAATCTTCTAAAAACTTTATCTAATTGAATTCAAATTGAATCTAAAATTAGAGTTTTCAGATGGAGTGAGTGTCGAAAGAACTCTCTCTGAGTGTGGTTTTTTTTTTTAGAAAGTCTCAACTTTAGAAAAAAAACTTAGTGTTTTTTTCTTGGAAAAAAGTTAAACTTGGTTTCGTTACAATTGGTTTACAATAAAAATTGTTGAAGTAAAATGCTTATTTTTTCTTAGAATAATTGCTTTCACACTTCATTGTTATATGCGCTTCAGCTGGAACACATCTGCCTTCTTTTGTGCGGGATGGGATTGATGGTAGCCGGGACAAATCCCATTCCCACTCGGTATTTTGCTTCATCAACTACGGTAAGGGAAATCCACGCGTTAATCTATGCGCTATCCAAGAAAGCTAGTGATACAAATGCTATGATCATCTACATTCTATTCTTTACATCACACGCTCTCGCGCTCTTTCAAAGGCCTGCCGTTCACTCATTCTTTCTGCGAGTGGGAAGCAAAAAACTCGTTTCGTTGTTATTATTTCATATGGTTATTCAACATCATTCTTCTGATCAATAGGATATTTTGACGAAAATCAATCAATAAAAGTGAGGATAAATTCTCATTAGAGCCGGAATACGCTCTATGATGAAATATGTATACAAAATAATCCTGAATTCGCTGTCCAGAGAATAAATGTTGTTGTCTTGCCCAGCGGGTAGTCTTTCTCCACGAGACCCTGGAGAAAGTAGTCGAAGCTCTCGACCTTCCACTGTTGCTAGCCCACTCTCTTTCTCTTTTTCAGAGAATAAATAGAACTATTAATTAGATTCAGAGAAGAGTGGTAAAATAGACATTTAAGTGTTCAAAGTTTTAAATGTCTACAATGTGTTGCAGCTGTTCTACGTGGTGAAGTCGACGCATCTGTACGACACGAGTCCCAGTGATCGGGGCTACACCGAAGTGACTCCTCCGCTCACCCGATACAATAGATGGGACTACGATATAAACAGCGTGGTTATTCAACCTTATTCATTCTTACCAATCTTGTTTGATATCGCCTACTTATACTATCGAATGAGAAGTTCATTTTCAGTCGAAGTTCGAGCGAACTGTTATATATTATTTAAGTGAAAGAGGTATTCACTGCTGAGAATCAGAATCTTCATCATCAAATCGAGAAAAAGGATCAAACATTCCATTCGACTTTGCTCAAACTTTTTCAACAATTGTTAAATGTGTTGATCTGAGTTACTCGCATCTTGAAGTTTTTGAATAATGTGTTTTCTGTGTTGAGTCGTTGAAAAGATGCAGTTTGGTTAGTCGTTTATTGGACGTTTCGGCTATAAAGCCATCATCAGCAATTACCTCAAAAATACGGAATAAAAACATGAAATAAAATAAATACGGGCTATG
This sequence comes from Allodiplogaster pararmata, assembly GCA_964056735.1. Taxonomy (NCBI): domain Eukaryota; kingdom Metazoa; phylum Nematoda; class Chromadorea; order Rhabditida; family Diplogasteridae; genus Allodiplogaster; species Allodiplogaster pararmata. The sequence goes on from OZ057405.1 coordinate 1,748,343, forward strand.
GCAAGAGAAAAAAAAACAATTGATTGTGATGTAGGAAAATGAAAGAGGATGATACCGGTAAGAGAGCGAGTTGGATAATTGATTGTAAGAGAAAGAGAGAGGTTGAAACCTATGAGTGGGAGGAAGAGGAGAGAGAGAAATAAGTAAATAATTGCTGATGATGGCTTTATAGCCGAAACGTCCAATAAACGACTAACCAAACTGCATCTTTTCTACGACTCAACACAGAAAACACATTTTTCAACAATTAGTTTTTTTTATGTTTCAAACAAATTTTTTTCAACTTGGTTAAATATTCTGGAGTTGTTGAGGAGGAGCTGCAGTTGTACTGGCAGCACCTGCGGGCCATCGCACAATCGACACCCCTTGCCTACAGGTTTAGCCATGCCACCCTATACATATAAACATTGCTTATGGTATTCGAAAGGAACACATATTCTGACTGACTCAAGAGATACTCGCTGATGGCATTGGTTCTATCAAGCAAAAAGCTTTGATAGATGAGGTTCCCTCTTCGTGAAGAAGAGTTTTGTAGAGGCGTTGACTTGAACCGGTTTGAGGGATGTTTGAATGCGCCGAGTGAGTTAGAAAAGGGTTGATGAAGGCTAGAAAGAATGGAAAAAGAGGTGGAGGAAAGGTGTATCGAAACTAAGAAAGAGGAGAATATATATCTTTTTAAGCGCGAATATTTATGTTCTGACATAGCTGGTACGGTTACTTTCTAAATTCTGGTTCTAATTCAACAAAAGGGCGCCGGCAGACTGTCGGCCATACCTATTTCCACATTTTATCACACAAAATACATTATCTTATTCACTTTTGAAAATAGTTTAACTCATTATGATTAAATGCGCTCTTAAAACCAAACAAAATAATGCGCTCGTATGGTGAGTACGGAATGTTTTTTTGTGCAAACATTTAATGAATGCTTAATTAGAGAAAATCAATTTAGAAACGAGGAAACTTCGAGAGCGAAATCTCCGTTTTCATAACTGAATGTACTGGGAAAGCTCTAACTGTGAATTGATTGCAGAAAAGTCGGGGTTGACCTCGAAAGAGTGACGGTTTCAAAGAAAGATCCACGGCAGTATTCATTTGGATGCTTCAATAAGGTAGGCACCACCCAGAGAGCACAAAAGTCTCACTGAGCCGGGCGAAACATACTTTCGTGAGTAGCGTAGAAACAGTAATTTTGCATTTTTATGCTGAAATTCTCGTACTTCCTTCTCTACAATTACAATAATATTTTATTATTATGTTGTAGTCACTCCCTGCTTTCGAACCAAGCTAATATGGATTGAAATAATTGTTCAGGGAAATAATAAGTGAGAGAAATACTGTTTTCTCGTAAGTTAAATTTAAAAAAGTGAGTTTGTTTTATTTTTATTTTGTTATTCTTATCCAAAAAATGACCATGAGCAGTTAAATGATGTGTGGCAGGATAACGTGACGTTCCCTTTCGATGAGCCTGTGAAGGAGGATGCCATCACTCCAATCGGCAACAGAAATGGATGCGCTGGTTTCGATTGCCTCCTCTTTGTGTTGGTGCTTCTCAGGGGTTGAATAGTAATGTCAGACCTTCTGTCGGTGGGCCTCTGTTTTTCCAAATCATAAGGGAGTTGAAAAAACTTTTTCCGCCTTCGGCGGGCGTCTGTACCTTCTTGCACGCTAAAAAAAACCCCTGGTGCTCCTTTGGTCATTCTCCCACTGTCAACGTAGAATATTGCTTATATACAAGGAAAGTGCGAAGAAAATTGAAATTTGTTTAGAAACGCTCTTCTTATTTATCGTTTTGTTGCTCTATTGGCAACTTTTCCAGCAAGCTTTTATTCCCACCCGCAGAAAGAATGTGTAGTCATGAGGGAACGGTGGGCCTTAGAGAGAGCGCGAGAGCATGTTATGTAAAAGAGAGGAAGCAGACAATCAGAGCGTTTGTATCACTATCTTTCTTGAACAGTGCATAGATCTTACCCGCACTATCGGTTAGAAAAACACTTTGGTTTCCAGGCATCTGCAGAGACATTGGGAACTGAATCCACGACCGGAATTCGTGGTCACTTGGTTTTGGCGGCGATGGTGCCATGTGAGCAGCAAATTCAGGTTAGGTGGATTCGGTTTGAAATGAGAGGAGAAGATAGAGAGAGGGTGACCGGCAGAGAAAGTTAATAGAATATTTTGAGAGGTAGATCAAAAAGCAAACGTGCGAATAATGAAAATTACGGGCGAGAATCAGACTGTTTCTTCCTATCTGCATGAAATACTTGTAATTGAAGAAGACTAATCGTGAGGGAACGACAGGCCTTTGAGAGAGAGCGAGAGCATGTTATGTATAAGAGAGAATGCAGAAGATCAAAGGATTATTGTCACTAGCTTACTTGGATAGCACATAGATTCAAACATCAGTGAAGGTTCTAAAAATACACTGGCGAGAAACCGGAGAAAGTTGATGACCCACTGGGGTCTTATGAGGGTTTGAAAAAGCAAGGTCTCGGTACTCAGCGCTCACTTCCCAGGCCAATAGTGGAAGAGCGAGTCAAGCGACTGGAGAAAGGCTGGGAGTCACGAATGCAGCGACTCATGCCTTCGGATCTGGAGCTGCTCAAGAAGAAGAAGTTCTGTGTAAGTGCTTTTTAATACCGAGTTGTTGTTGTTATTTGCCCTTGAATCGCCCTTATTTGAAAGTAGACGTTCGAGATCTTACTGCATGGCTATTCATACATCCTGTTCTGTCGAATTCTCTTTCTCTCTTTTTTGTTGCTTTTGCCTTCTTTTTTCTTAGCTCTCTCTTTCTCTCATTTTTTGGAATTAGCCTTTTTTGGCTTCAGAGCGGAGGGAAATTTGGGCCCGAATTAAAATTGACGCAGTAAAGTAATGTCAGAGCCAAAATAGGCGGAGTCAAGCCATGCGAAATGCGGAAAAGGTGGAGTCATGTAATGCGAATCGTGAGGAGCCCAGTCATGCAAAATATGCGGAGTTGATCCATGCAAGAGGCGAAATGGGCGGAGTCACTCACTTTATTTGTAGGTGAGAATGGGAAAAGCGGAGTCGGCGGTTCCCTCGATCAGAGCAGTGCACGCGTTGTCGATCGATCCGCAAGGGACGAAGATCAGAAAGAGGCGGGGTGAAAATGCTTCAGGGGCTAGCAGCAAGAAGAGGTACTTTGTAGAAGATTTATTGATCGAATTTCTATCGATCGATCTCGTGAAAGATTTATCGTAGGCGAGGGAAGGGGGAGGCGGCCGGTAAAATTTTTTCACTCTGCTGTTTTCGAAGGGGACTTGGTGCAAAAGACATTAGTGTATAAATAATTTTCTCGAAATTGGTAAAACAAGAGATAGTGAAGACACGGAAGCTATTACATTTCGAATTCTCTTATTAAGGGGAATACATTGAAATCGCATAATAGCACGTCTTTGATCAGAACATAGAAATCGGAAACAATAATTAAATTACTAAGAAGAAATGCCGACACAGCGCACACAACAGTAGGTTCGAGGTGTAGAAAAAATTTTTATCGAAGTAAAAATGAAATTACTAGTATGTTCTTGATTATTTATGATAAATTAGATTCTTTAAAAATGCCACAGGGGTTCAGAAAAGCAGTCTCAAATATCTTTTTTTTTAAATTTAAGGCAGAAGGATACGAAGGATATCATGAGCGAACGGAGGCAAATGCAGCTGAGAAGTCGATTTAACTCACGAGAGAGGGACATGGTGGGTTCATTTAAGAGTTATATTTTACATTGTCGATTCATCAAATTAATTTAGCTCGGAATTGCTGAATTTATAAAAGTTTGGTCTGCTTGTTCCACGAAAAGGAGGGGATAGGGATTGGTAGAGTTTTGAACAGAAAGGTTTGAGCGAAAACACAAAAATCGTCCTAAGGACCCATGACTCCTTTTTTCAGTATGGTGGTTTGAGATTTTATGGAATATTATGAATCAAAGGCTCTTAAAATTCGAGAACTGCTAGTTGTTGGTGGCCTGGCTGTTTTTTATTAGCTGCCAAAGCGGGCTCAACATCATAAAGAGTACTCATGAGGCAACAACAAACATCGGAAAGAAAAGAGAGAAAGGGTTAGAGAACGCATACGAACATGTGACTTGTATCACTTGCCTCTTTTAAATAGCTCTCGGATTTGTTCATAGATTTTATCCGCAGTGCGGGTTAGAGAAACAATATGTCAATGTCCTGTCGAAGCCAATTATACAAACCTTGCGTTGCAGCTGATTTTGATACGGGCGGTGGGCTTTTTTCTAAATCCGGTCTACCGCTTCTGGCTAAATCCGGCTGCCCTGCGAGACATTATGCACGAGTATGTACCCGAGTCGAGGACGAAGACGGTCCAGGTCAGCAGTACCTAACAAAGGGTGGAAGCCCGAGTAGAATACAGTTTTGTAGTTGTATACCCTCTCTCTGGTACACTAGAGAAGAGAGAGGGGGAGAAGTAGGGATTGAGAATTAGACATTTTGTATAAATTCTCAAAGCGTGATGGAAAAAATTACGAAATCAAGTGTGAGAGAAAGTCAATGTAAAAAGGTGATAGATTTGAAGTTTTTTTGTTAATCGAGTTTTTTCTCAGTTTCTTTCAAGTATTCGTCGAAATTTGACAAAATCTTCTTTTTAGCAGGTTTTTTCGATTGATAAAGTTTGTCGATCTGTAGTGCTTTGCTCAAATATGTGAAATAAACCAGTTTTTCGCAAAATCGAGTTAATTTTTTTTACAAATTGTTAAATCACACGAGTGTCTCGATTGGTATATTTCATCAATGCATGCTGCAGTGTCTGATGGCCGCGGGAGTGAGGGAGATGGTGCGTCCCAAGCGCCTCGCGTATCTCCAGAGGATCGTGCGCAATCTTAACAGCTTTCCTGTCAGAGCGAATCTTTTTACTTTTATTTTTTCAACGATCAATGAAGACTAATTTATTACAATGTTTTTAGAGTTTTAATAATTTTCATATTCATTTTTCCATTTATTCTATTTAAAAAATTTCATTAAATTTTTATGGTTTTTCATGGTCTGGAAAGCGAAGGTCACGGGTTCAGCTCCCGCCCGGTGCGCAAGAGTTTTTTTGCAAACATGGTCCCTTTTCCTGTTCACTTTTGATTTCGAAGCATAGATATGTTGCAGGAAATGCTGGCTCTTCGCACGAATTTGGCATCTGCGCCTTTGACAACGATCGAAGCCAAGAATGACTTCTTCCACGCAGCATTCAAAACAGCCAAGAAGCTGCTATTCTTGTTGGTTCTTTTTGTGAAAAAAAATTCATTTTGGAAAAAAAATTGAATTTGGAAAAGTATAATAGCCAAAAGTTGATAATAGAAAATTTTTTTTCGTGAAAATTGAATCATAAAATCAGAATTTTTTTGGAATTTTCCTTTCATTCAAAGTTAACTTATCATACACTTTAATCGATAAGAAATATATGTCGAACAAGCTACTATTCTTTTTAATCAATTTTTTTGCATTGAAGTTCGGTATCTTGATTAGGAAAATTTTAGTGGAAGTTTTAGTCGTTTGATAAGTCGATCAGGTGATAAAAGGTTTCTTGTGAGCATTTTGTTTGCAGAGAGAGTGGAGAAGTACCTCCCGTGACGGCACCGGAGTCTGTATTTGAGGCCTTTCTCGACAGTGGACACTTCAAGTCTCTCAACGAACCAAATAGTCAGTCTTGACCTATTCAGCTTCCACATGTTCTCTTTTTATCCGATTTTTTAACAGGATACTTTTTTTTTACAAGACTCTAATAAGAGCTGAAAATGAGAAATGAGCCGAAGAAAATTCATTTGTTGACCCGTGTTTCCATGAAATAATTTTCAGCATTTTTTTACATTGACAATAAAAATTCTTACTTTTTTAAAAGGTTTGTGATCAATTGTGTATGTGATAAAAGTCGTTTTAGATGTGCAAGGAATTCCCTGGAGAAGTAGGAATCCGACTCGAATAGAACACGTCCATCACTGTGTCGCATCCAACGTCGTACTGGTGAGGCCTCTTCCGTTATAAACGTTGTTGTTGTTGTTGCCGGATGTAGCCGGCTTCGTAGAACGTCTGTGTTTTTCGTTTCTTGTTCTTCTTTTTTTCTTCTTATATCTTCAAGAACGCTGCGACCTCCAGCGGCTTGGTCCAGAGGTCGATTGGAGACAGCGCGGTCGGGTGGCATGGGCAGTTGAAGAGATGCGCAACGTCGTGAGGTCCGGAAGAGCAATCGGGACACACGTCGGGGATGGATTCGTCAATGCGGTGGAGGTAGTTGTTGATGAATCTGCAGAATCCCGAGCGGAGCTGGCTGAGCGTGCATCTAGTCTTGCGGGGTAACTCCTTCTCTTCTTCCTGGATAAGGGGCGGAGGTCTGCCTCCCAGGATGACGGCACCCTTCAACGATTGGAGTTCGTTCGAGACCATCATCGAGTGTACGGTGTTTGCGACTGATTTCCCATTGTTCGGATCCTTTGACATCTGTTTCGCGGCTTCGACAGTCTTCTTGCAGCTATACACGAGGTTGTTCTTCATTGCGCGAGGGGGCGCCGGGCAGTCGAGGAGGCCGTGGTGGATGTGTTCTGGGTCCAACGATCTCGCGAGGTACTGCGCGGCGAGCATGTTCAGATGGGATTTGGTGCGCATGACCTTTGATTCACGATGAATATGGTCAGTGTCGGCCATTTGATGATTCCCTGTCACGACGCGGAGTCCGGAGTTCTGAGAACGTTGGATTTTGGCGTGAGCGGAGTCCGAGAGGAAGGTGGACCAGGCGGGTGCGGCGTAGTTGCAGATCGCTTGCGAGAAAACGTGAGGCGGAGGGTTTCTTTTTGGTTGCCCCAGGTGCTTCCGGCTAAGGCTTTCAGTACGTTATTGCGCTGCGACATCCGTCTCGCGATGTCTTTGGCATGATGGCTGAATGTGAACATCGAGTCGTACGTGACGCCGAGTAGCTTGGCCTGGTTGATGGTGGGGACGGTTGATCCGCAGATTGATATGTCCAGAGTAGACTTATTATTATTTATTTATTATTTATTATTATCGTGGCAGGGGAAGATCAGGATAGGAATTGTGGTATAAGAGTTGGCGTTTGTATAGTCCATTTGCACACGAGATGAGAGGCTGCTATAGAAAACAGCGTGAAAGTTCATCTACTAGTTCCGTGGAGTAGATCCGTGTAGACTCTTCCGGAAAAAATACTCGCATATCTGAGTCGGTACATTATATGTTTTGGATCAAATTTTTGAAGTGGTTATATGAGCAATTGAAGAATGACTCGGGTAAAGCATTCCATACTGCTTCCACTCGGAATGGTAGAAAATTCTTTAGTTTATTCTTTTTGAAGACTGGTAAAAGTAATTTGAATTTATGCCCTCTAGTAAAACGGCTGTTAGGTGCAAACTTCAGAAAGTTTTCCGATGTTTTTAAGCGACCGAAAACAGCTTTGTATACAGTAAGCAAATCAATAGAATTTCTTCGCGATAGTAAAGTACGCCCTTTGAGTATTTTTAGTCTCTGTTCATAGGATGGGATGTAATGCGAACGTTTGAATACTAAACGAGTGAACTGCTTCTGAATTTTTTCTATCTTCTTGATAGAAGTAACGTCGCTTGGGCTCCAAACCTCAGAAGAGAATTCGAGGATAGGTCTGACGTACGTATTGAATAGGCTCCATAGGATATGTTTATTTCGTGTTTGAAAAGAGCGTAAAATGAGAAAACTTACAGACCTAGCTTTGTTACAAGTGTTATAGATGTGCTTTGTAAAGCACAATTTAGAATCGTAGGTGACACCTAAGTAACGGAAAACTGTTACTTCAGGCAGCTCAGAACCGTAGAGGGACAACTTGCATGTCGGATGAGACTGTCCGATTCGCATGAAAACCGTTTTAGTAGTTGAAATAGAGAGTCCCCACTTACTAGACCAGGAAGCAAGGGCATCTAATCCTTGCTGAAGAAGTTGGTGATTGCCTATAGAATAAAGCTTAGCGTCATCAGCGTATAAACAGCATTGAATACCAGGAGGAAGGCACTCGGGAAACTCATTGATGAAAAGGAGAAAAAAGAGGGGGCCCAAAACAGACCCCTGGGGCACTCCAGAAGTAACCACAGAAGACAGTGAATAGCTATGGTTGATAACTACGCTCTGAGTTCGGTTATTCAAAAAAGAAGAAATCCACCTATGGAGACACCCAGTAATGCCGTAATAAGATAATTTATTACAAAGGAGATTAATTGGGATGGAGTCGAAGGCTTTTTTGTAATCTATGAAAACTGCCGTTATGTAACTGTTTTGGTCTAGAGTTACGTTAAATTCTGAAAGAGTCGAGAGAAGGGCTGAAGAGCAAGAACGCTGACTGCGAAATCCATGTTGCAGAGGTGTTAGTAGCTCATGCGCTTCAAGATAATTGATCAAGGAATGACGTATTATTTTTTCGAATACCTTACTCGTACTACAAGTCAGAGAAATCGGTCGATAATTATAAGGATCATGTAGGCTTCCTTTACGCTTATATACTGGTTTCACAATGGCATGTTTCCAAATTGATGGGGAAACGCCATGTAAAAGAAAGCTGTTGTATAAAAGAGAAAGAGGCAAAGAGATGGCACAAGCTGTACCCTTGAGAAAAGCATAAGGAATACCATCAGGTGATGTGGAACATCGTGATGAAATTTTTTTCAAATAGCTGTATACAAGTGGAGGGCTTATATCAACAAAGTCAATAGAAGAAGTTACCTTTTTTTCGGATATTAAAGTTTGATTCATATTATAATCGTTAAAAGAAGAAGAGAAAACTCGGTTGAAGATGGATGCTTTTTCAGAGTCATCAGTTACAGTTTCACCTGAACAAGGATCTGTAAGAGAGCCAATAGAGTGATCCGACTTTAGTTTTTTATTTACAAAAGAATAGAAACGGCGAGGCCCAGATTTGGCAATAGAAGCTTCTTGTTTAGAGTTATAAAGACGAATTTCTTTGCGGAGTTGTCTAGAGACCCGTTTGTATGGGTTTAAACCAATTGAACGAGCCCTCTTGTATAGTCTCCTACTCTTTTGAAGAAGTCTGCTGATTTTCGAATTATATTTTTTCTTTAAAGAATTTTGTATAGACTTCAATGGTATAGTTTTTTCTATGACTTTTTTAATTATTTCACAAAAAGTTTTATATAGAACATCTGGATCAGTGTTGAAATTTAGAACATTCACCCAGTCAACCTTACATATTAACATTTCAGCAAGAGTAAAATTAGCATTTTTGAAGTCTAGGAAGTGTTTAATGACTGGTTTGGGCTTCGAAGCTCGAATTTCGAAATAAACCAAGCAGTGATCCAGAGAAGGTAAAGGAGGAATAGTGTAGCAGTTTATTATAGAATAAGCATGACTAGAAAGCACAACATCCAAGCAATGCTCCAATCTTGTTGTATTGTGAACATGCTGAGTGAGTCCTGCTGATAAACAGAAAGACAGAAAAAGTGATGCTGGATGAGAAAGAGACACTTTTGTTGTCATAAGATTCCAGTCTATTTGATTACAATTGAAGTCACCTACTACGAAAAAAGGTATATTGTTTTCGAGAAGAAGTGAGTTGATATGAGTCATACAATTCTGGAAATCAACACGGGTACATCTAGGACTGCGGTAAACGACGGTAAGAATAAAACTAGACTTACCACTTATTTTGCACGTAACTAGTTGACAGAATTCGGAAAAAGAAGTTGATGAAATGAGAATTGAATCGTAGTTTTTAGAAACTAATAGGGCAACACCGCCACCTGAACTCGTGGAGATCCTATCGCTACGAAATACATTGAAATAACCGTTGACAGATAAAAGACTATCTGGGGTTTTATCACCATTAGCCCACGTTTCCGTGCAGCAGAGAATATCTAAACTATGTTCACACACTAAAAACTCAACTAAATCCCTTTTATTTTGAACGGAGCGAAAGTTTACCAGCATACATGATATGCCATTGAGTTTTTCAAAGCAACTTGTTTGTGAGATAGGAAAAGTTGCCTGAACAGAAGTTACCTATGTTTGCTGTTGAGACTGAAGACTAGGAACTCTTTGGACAATATCAGAGGTAGTCACTGACTCTTGGTTCGGTTCATCGTCGATTTCTTTTTCAGAAATGGCAGCGAGATTAGATCGCCTTCTCTTGTTTATAGTGCCTCCGACTCGTCTAGTTCTCCTCAGAGATACTGCAGGAAGTCTAGTCCCTGTGAATGCTTTTCTGCTTCTGATAACTTTCTCAGCTGAAGAGGTCTGCGTGACTCGGGCTGTATGCGGAGAGCGTCTTTCAGTCACTTCCTGAGCAGATCTCTGACGATCCGAATTGACAAATACTCTGGAAGTATTTATCGGGGGAAGAGGATTAAGCCTAGAATTCGGATTTTGAAACTTTCGAATGTTATCGATTGAACGCTGAGGAAGTGGACGGGGATCCTTGAGTAGAACCACCCGTTCATCTCTAACGACATACCTGAGTTCACCAGCTTCTGCATTCAGTCTTCCAGCTTCTTTACGCGCAGCCGTCTCTTGCATGATCTGCTCCGGTACCAGGTCACGGCGGAAATAGGCATGGGGGAAGGGCTTGAGACCAAGAGGTTTCTTGTGGCGGGCGTGCATCAGAAATGCATCTCTGAGTGGATTAGATGGAAACTGAATTTTTATCAAACGCATGGCCGAATTTCCATGACGATGAGTTTTTATCTGACCCGAGTTTAAACAAGAAATCAGTTGTACATTTTCAGAGGTTTGAACGATGGAAGTAATTAACTTCATGTCATTCTCTTCCGTCTCTTCATTCGTTGAAAGTTCTGGAAATCCTTTAAGGACGGCCCGTAAAGATTTCTCTTCGTACATATTTCTGTCAGAATAAACCACATTAGCAACAGCGGAGGCTACTTCAGAATAAGTGGAAACTCTGTTAAAAGATTTCTGCGGAGTGGGAATTTTTGGTGAGCTTTTCTGCACCGAGATTAGCTCTTCAACTGTTCTGAGCAGAGAGGTAATGCCACTCATTAGATGATTGACCATAGTGGCCTGGTTTTCGACTATAATTTTGATATCGTTAATCGAGTTCGTGTTCTCGTTTTGAATGTTCTTCATTACGAGGAGAACTTGATTCATGATGAAAGTACCTTCCTCGGATAACTTGGGATCGGCACTTGAGACTGGTGCCTCCTCTGCAGACTTCTTCTCAGCAGAATTCTTCTTCACTTCTTTCACCTTTCTCGTACTTACCATGCTTGGAATCTGGTTAGTGGAAAGAAAAAATTGAAATGAATAGAAAAGAGAGAGAAGAAAAGACTAGAAAAAGAATCTGCTTTTGGCTCAGTGATCGACTTATTTGTCAATCACTCCACTCTGTCTCTTTTTTGAAAATTTCGACTCGCCTTCTCCTGCCTTTTAATCCAGTGAACAAGTTGTCGATATCCGCTGATGGTAAATTGAGAATGGCAGACCCCGACCAACTTGAAACACGGTTGTACAGTCTCGGCCCTGCTGTCCGAGAACAGCACTAACAGGAGAAGACTGAGAAAATTGTTTAAAGTGACTTCCAAAAGCGAAGAGCAAAGCGACCTCTCTCCGGGAGACAATTGCACATTGCAAAAAACGGAAGAATTGTGTGCTCCGGAGGGAGCGTGTCTTCGTGTCTTCGGAGCTGGTCTGCTTCCGGAGAAGATTGATGATGTCCTTTGCAGTCCTGAGACTGACGTGCTGCACCGCGAGTAGGCGGACATCGTTGTAGCACCCGTTATAAACGTTGTTGAATATGTTCAAGTTGACGTATTATTGCGACAGAACGAAACTTCATTCTATATATTTTTTCCTACTTCAAGAACTGATATTTAAAAAATGTGAAAATTAAACTTGCAAGGGAACAGCTCATTTACGTAGTTGCTACTTACAATGATCAACCGAAAAATAGAGAGAAAATTTCAATTTTTTGATTTTTGTTAATATTTTAAAGCAACGATCGGCTGAGACTATAATGAATGAAATCCATCGATAGATTTCATTCATTAGAGAGAAAAGTCATTCATTAGATAAAACTCACAGGGCCAATAAGTTGGTTAGAAGGTGGACGGGCTAAAGAGTTAGTAGAGACAAGATGTCGGAACGGTGAAAAATAGCGGACGATCGAAATATAAGAGGAAAAAAGAGTATGAAAATACTTTTCGACTTGTATATCAAACGAAATTTTCCAGGCGGCATTGTTGCAAGCTCATTCGTCGACTTTCTCGGAAACCATGCTGGATCAGATGTCAGCAAACGTCATCTACTCGACACTCAAGGTTGGTGGGTGCCTGAACGGTTAGAGAAGGGGCGCGGGTTCTGTTCTTTCTCAAATTTTTTTGCAAACAAAGTCTTGTCCTCCATATGGTTGCTTTTCTCCACGTTTTTCTCGAGATTAGATTTTTACTCATTAACATAGTTCACCAAACTTTTTAAATTTCTCCCGGTCGTTCGCCCGATCCCCAGAAAAAATTTTGTAGTGAAATTATAATATTTTTAAAATCTAAACGTTCTTAAGTGAACAAAATGTCGAATATTGAACTCCGATCCGTGCTACGCGAAACGAAAGATCAATTGACCACGGAAAATAAACCAAAAACTTTGTTAATCCCCTTCTCAAACCTAACTATTGACGAAAGTGTCGATAAATTAACCTACATCATCCAATTCATAATGGATAATAGGATTCCAAAAAATAAGAATGTCAAAACACATTTGAAATATCCCCCCAAGATAAGAAGATTATACAGCTTCCTACAGAGAAGTAACAAACGAAACCCTCTCTCCATTACATCATTACGCACATCCAAGAAACTTCACAAAGAACTAGTCAAATTCGAGGTTCTTAGGGAAGACAAGCTTAAGTTCCCGAGAAACTATAAGGTATTCTTCAGAACTATATCCAACCGCATTAAAAGCAACACATCTATTCCTGCTCTCATAGTGAACAATAAACCAACTACCATCCCCTTCGAACAAGCAACTCACTTCGCCGAGTATTTTGATAAGTTACAACCCTTACCAATCAGTGGACCCCTTCAGATCTCTCGCCCGAATTTTCACCTCGACCACATTAATGACATCTCCCCTTTTGAGGTGAACTCCATTCTGAAACGAATAGCTCCGAAACTGAACTCTTCCCCTGACTTTATTCCAAGTAGACTACTCAAAAATTGTCTGGACTCACTGGCCATACCTCTCTCAATCATTTTCACCAACTCACTAACCTTAGGGCACTACCCTCTGGCCTGGAAAAAAGGAATAATCAAACCAGTTCATAAAAAAGGGCCCCGCTCTCAGATCGAAAATTATCGTCCTATCACTATGGTGTGCTCTATGTCAAAGGTATTCGAGAAACTGATCTTCAATATAACTTATCAATATCTGGAAACCAATGGCATACTACATCCCAAACAACATGGTTTCCGTCGGAGACGGTCCACGGTAACATCCCTGGTAGAGGCTCATTCCATTTACCTCACGCTTCAGAATAAAAAAATAGACTTTGACATCTGTCTAGTCGACTTTTCACGGGCTTTCGACTCTGTAAACATAAGATTTCTTGTTCACAAACTTGAAAAAGTGGGAATAACGGGCAACCTCCTCTATCTTATCCGTTCTTTTCTCACGAGCAGGTCCTCGAAAGTCTCAATCGGAGATACATTATCAGGCCCTAAAGTATACAACAGTGGTGTTCCCCAGGGGAGTTGCCTTGGACCCCTCCTCTTTTCAATATTTATAAATGATATCATGGAGCACATAGAGCCAGATGTCCATGGTTTTCTATATGCCGATGACCTCAAAATTTTTTCCAAGAACAGAGACTCTCTTCAGAAAAGTCTGGATTCCATTTCCGATTACTCACTGACCTGGGGACTTGTGATATCAACTCAAAAATGCTTTATCATGCACTGTGGTCCAAGGAATCCAAAAGTAACATATAACCTAGAAGACAATATCATACCAACTACTTCATTAGTGAAAGATCTTGGCATTACATTTCAGGAAGATATCACATTCTCTAAACATATTGAACTAACCTCCCTAAAGTCCCAAAAATGTATAAACATGATCTTCAGAGCCTTTAAAACCAAAACAATTAAAGTTCTGCTCAGAATATACACCACATACATAAGACCCCTTATTGAATATGGGAGTGAGGTATGGTCCCCAGTAACTATCGGTCTCGTTAACTGCATAGAAAAAGTGCAAAGATCATTTACACGAAGGTTACTACAAAGGGCCGGATTACCCAAAATGAGTTATGTTGCTAGACTGAATTTTCTTTCCATCTCCTCGCTTGAATATAGAAGAAACATGGCCGATCTTGTGTTCATCCATAAATGTCTGCACGGAAATATTCAAGTAGATTACTCAAATATGTTTAAACTTTGCCCATCGCCTTATTCGCTGAGAGAGTCGAATAACTACAGAATATGCTTGCCGTGTAAATATCAAAGCAGAACAAGCACTTGTGCCTCAAGAATGATTAATGTCTGGAATAAGTTACCTTGTTCTTTGGTTTCTACAAGCTCTTCTAGCATTTTTAGAAATGAACTTATCAAGCTTGATTGTGAGACCATTGTCACCAACTCTAGAATACATTTTTAATTCAAGTGCTTTGTTTCTTCAAATGTTTTGTTTCTGTTTCTCCTCTTTTTTTTCCATTATATTTGTGTTCTCGGTTAGCTCTCGAATGATAAAGAGTGAGTTGAATTTTTGGAATTTCAAGTTATTATTGCGGATGAATAGTTCTTAATTGCTGATGAATAGTTCATAACTGAAGATACAAGCTTTGCTTTTTTTGTGTGCTTTCCTATTTTCCTAAAATGAAATGTTCCTCATTGTTCTTGTCATATTTAGATCTCACTTTTCATAACCTTCACTGAATTCACTTTTCTTGTGACAGTGTCATCTGTTTCGTCACTTAACATTATGTTTTGTTTCAAGCGGAATAAAGAATTGAATTGAATTGAATTCTCGCTCTCCGATGGCCAGGGTCGCCTGGTCACCCGCCCCATCCATGTGAGCTATGCTCATCAATCATCACTTACTCAGACCCGCTCAAGGCGTGGCAGAAAGTCTTTCAAATGTAATTTAATAGGGTATTCTAGTACTCATGGATTGTTGTGATTATTTGTGAAGTAGGAGAAGGATAGGGTTGATGGTAATAGGTGAGCAGAAGCTGGAATTTGTCGGCGATACTGAAATATGTTGGTAGAACCAGGGGTTAAAAAGTCATGTCAGACGTTCTGTTGTTGTTATTGCTGTTGTTGTTGCCGGCAAGCAGCCCGCATTGAAGACTTTTGGTTATGAACACTCTCTTTAATGAGAGAGGTTCTCGTGTTCTTCGGACGAGATGCGTCCGGAGAAGGGTTTTGATGTCCTTTGCAGTCCTGAGACTGTCATGCTGCACCTTGTGAAGGCGGATATCGTTGTAGCAACCTGTTAATGCTATAGGCCTTGTGAGTGGGTGGTCAGCATCGTTTTGGGTGGGAGTAGAGACGCCTCGACTCGCCATTGATAAGTATAGCGGAGTATCGGCTGATGTTTTGTCCGGTGGCTTGCCCAGGCCGTTCCGACATCGCCCTCCTTTTAAGAGCTGTACTACTCAGTTCTGGTCCGCGGCGGGATTTCTCCCGCCGAATCCCAGCACGAATTCTTCGTAGGGAGGCGTCCCTCTATCCGCCACCTGAGGTCGCGCTCGTTTCCGGACTGATCCGGCTCCATCCGTGAGAGGCTGTAGAGTCACGAATGACCACTTTTGCCAGTGTGTTTCGAGTCAGACCTTCTGTAGGTGGTCCTCTGTTTTTTTTTATCATAAGGGGACCCTTATGTGGAAAAAATTTTTTTCCGCGTCCGGCGGGTGTGTGTACCTTTTCTTGCACACTGAAAACCCCTGAGTAAAACCGAGAAACGAATTTTGTAATGTTTTAAGGTAGTTCTTTTTTTAAATTCAGATATATCGGATAGATGGAATCGTTTCCCGTTCACGTTTCCACAGTTTGACAAGGGTAAATTTGACGCAGAAGAATCACGCGAATTTGTCCTTCTAGTCAGTTGATTTTCTTCTTCAGTTTGCTGTAATAACGTGAATTCATTGCTGTCACAAGGCAGTAAAAATATAACTTGAGGGTTTATGTTTGAAATTGTATAAGTGCGATTGTCACGCGTGTATTTGACTGAAATTTTCCACCAAACGTTGAGGTTATACATTTAAAAACTTTTGCGAATCAGAACTAAAAAATGTCTATAAATGAATAGTAAAAAAAACATGTTTTCGAAAAAAAGTCAAGTATAGTCAAAAAGGTAGATCAGAAGGCAGTATTGAATGATATTCTGCCTCTATTATAGAAAAATGAATTGTAAGATTTTTATCACCTGCAAAAAAGGGTTCTGAGAGAAGGAATAGTTTCGAAAAGACTACACATTTCGGAGAAAATGCGCGAGAAAAAACTGAGAATGTCATAGAGACAGAGAATCCAGTTATGGGGAGCGCATAAACTTCATTTGCTGTGCGGGTTTGAGAGATGGGAAATTGAATGCTCTTCATTCCAGCTTCCGTTCTTTCTTTTCTCATCGTTTCCACCCCGAAGTAGTGGATCTGACTCTTACGGAGTTCAAGAAGGAGGAGAGACAGCCTCTGGAAGACGGTGTGGGGGTACTCGTTGCCGCTGCTACCACGTTCTACCAGAAAAAGGTCTAAGTCAAACAAGAGAAAGGGGTCTGATTCCTTCAAGAAAATTGTCAGACTCCTCTGAGAAACATGAATTTCTAAAACCTGATATAAAGTCTCTCTTCTTTAAACATAAAAAAGTCTCTCTTCTTTAAACATGAAAAAGTCTGACTCTGGAAAAAAGAAAGGATCGGACAAAAAAGTTTGACTTAAAAAAATAAAATTGTAACTCCTTCGAGATAAGGGTCTGTCCCGTCGGATAAAGTTGAATAAACTGAGGTTGCGCTTCTCAAGCAACCGGAATGAGTAGAGAAATAACACATTCTCATAAGTTAATCGAAATTGTAGTTTAGTTGGCTATTAAAGGACAAGAGATGGAAGAATGACAGAAAAATGAAGTAAGGTCGAAAGAAGAGATGGAACAAAGAATTGAGGAGGAGGAATGCAGAGAGGGAAGAGAGATGAGGTACGGGGGATAGAAAGATCGAAATGCACTAGTAGGTCATAATGTTCTAAGTAGATTGAACTTGCAGAAGAAGTTGGTGCTCTCCTTAGGAGAGGAAGTTCTTCGCAACTTTGCAGCAGAGATGGAGCAGCATGCGACAAAGCAGATAAGGTTGAAGAATCTTCCAGGTCGAGACTTCTTTGCGTCTCTGATACCAGAGTGTCTCTAACCTTCCGAAGCCTCCTGCATTTTAATACTTTTACGGCGATGTTTTGACGAAGGAAGCGACTGAAAAACTATATTCTTCTTACAAGTACAAATTTCTTTGCGCAGATTTAATTTACTTCGGTAAAAATTTTACTATGTGATAGGGAAAATTTATATATATATATATAAGCTATTTCGAAATATGAAAAAATTGCAAATCTTTTTTATCAGTGATTTTATTGAACGCTAAAAACTAGCTCATTGAAGGTATCTCGAAGGGGCGAATCTGCAGCTGGAAAAGATTGAAGTGAGCATTGCGACCAAGGTAAGCGAGCAAAGGGGTTCATTCATTCGTTGTTGTTTGTCGTTTGACCATAGGTCCATTCGAGACCAGTACTTTGGGATAGGTTGGTGAGGATCTTTTTGAGTCTCGAGAAATTTTCTCCGTCTACTCTCGCACCGCAGTCGGCGATCCTCTTCGCGAGACCCATTCGTCAACCGGACAAGGGCAAGAGGTTATTTTACTGGTGTCTCGACTCGCCATCACAAAGTATAGGGGAGTATCGGCTGATATTTTATCCGGTGGCTTGCCCAGGCCATTCCGGAATCGCCCTCCTTTGACGAACAATACTATCCAGTTTTGGTCCACGACGGGCAAGCCCGCTGTCTCCAAAGTACTTTTGAAAAGAGCCATCTCTCTGTCCACCACATGTGGACGCGTTCGATACTGGTGAGGATAAACCGGTCCATTGCGATGGTGTTAACTTGTGGGCTATAGCACTATCGAAGGCGAGATTCATTCGTGCATTCATTTATACCCTATCAACCACCAGTTCTGCAAGATCAGTTATTGTTTTGATTATTCCAGACCATATTGCGTAATCAGTCGGAAGATTTAAAATGGTGTATTTGTTCTTAGATAAAATTATTTACAAGTTAATAATAATAATAGAACTTCATCGCAAGGGTGATTTCGGAAGGATGAGCGGGAAAATGGAGTTTTAGTTTCAAGATGGCTCATAAATGGATTAAATGCTTCACTAAATCAAGTTATTGTATAGAGATATTCTTGGATAAGGTATACAAAATCTGATTCTGAAATTTTGTTGTTGGAAGTTTGAGTTATATATTTTGTTTCGTGAAAAAAACTTTTCCGAAATGTATTACCTTCGAAATGAAACAAAAGTTCAGAGGAGATATAAGGAGAAGAAAGAAGACAAGCCACTAGTGATGGAAAGCACGGAGGATAAGGAAGCGAATAAGAAAGATGGAAGCGAGCAAGAAAGAAAGAAGAACTTGCTTTGTAAGGCCGAGCAGAAGGCGAGGGAACTGCTGTAAGTATGAGGCTGGAGGGAATCTTAGGAAATTTTCAAGAATTTTTTATTGATTTCCGCAGACATTTGTTCACAAAACAACTTTCTAGAGATTCTTAAATAAAAAAGACCCGAGTGAGAGAAGGCACTTTCGAATTTTCTATGTTTTCTCTGTGAGAAAAATGAATCTAAAACTCAGTGTAAGAACTCAAAAAACTGAATATTCAGCATAGAAACGATTTATAGATTTGAAATTTTGAATCCATAAAGACATAGGCCGATGGCGATGGAATAAACCGGACTTTTGGGTCAATTTGGTACAATCTAATTGATATTGGAGAGAAGTAATTTGTTACAGTATGATTCATACTGTCAAGTGATCACATGTTACAGTAGGGATGCCGCTTGTTACAGTATGATTGACGAGGAGGAGCTGCCCACACTGAAGTCGCTCGTGGAGGGTTTAAGCCGAAGCTGGGTGAGACAAACACCGCAACCGACGATAGAGGAGTACTGCTTGGGAAAGCCGTCTGAAGAGGTATGGAGTTTTTTCAATTGTAAACGAATACCAATTTTTTGTTAGAAAGTTGAAAACAAGTTTAAAACGGATGTTCATTTTTAACGTGTTGTATCTCATCAAGACTGTTTATTCCCACGTGCAGGAAGAATATATATTGAAGAGATGTTTAATGAAGCGGAAACGGCAGGTCTTTTAGAGAGCGCGATAAGGTGTGATGTAAAAGAGAGGATGCAGACTATCAGAGCATTTTTATCACTAGCTTTCTTGAATAGCGCATAGTTTTGCGCATAAATTTTTCACGCACTGAGGCTCGAAAAACACATTTGTGAAGAGCGCTTATCTAACTTCAATTTGGATTGAGTGCTGAGAGAACTAATAGACAGTAAAATGGGTTCCACGACTTTTCACGCAATGAAACCAAAAAATATAGATTTTTAGTGAATATTTGAATCTTATATTCCACGTTTGGAATTGTGTATTTTTTTAGTGAAACAATTGTAATTGTTAGAAAGAAATTTTTCAAATTGTAATTGTATATTAGAAATGAGTTATTTCTTTTTCTATTCTAGTTTCAAAATTTCTCAGACAAAGTTCAAAATAATTATTGTACTCTTTTTTGACTCAAATCTTTTATTGTACTTTTTTTGTTAACTCAAATCTTTTTTAAACTCAATTTAGCGCGAAAAAATTAACAATTTTAAAAATTCACTTGAATTTTCGGCACTTATCTAGTTCAACGTAGGCTCTCCCCTGCACTTATCTAGTTCAACGTAGGCTCTCCCCTGCATTTTGCTGCACGATTTTGCTCCTGCACCCCCCGTCAGACGACCACTTTCGATAGACAAGGCCAGCCCGCAAAATTTTGATTAGGATGCGCAGGCACGCACGCGAGACGCACTCGAGCACTCGAGACGCAGACGCATCCGCTCTTTCCCATCTCTCTCTCTAACTCGCTCTTTTCCTGTGTCACTCTACCTCTCTCTTTCCCTCTCTCTACATCGCTCTCTGCCAATGTTACGCTCTCTCATCCACTTTTTCTTATTCTTACCCTTTCTCTCTCTACTACCTTCCCTACACTACGCTTAAAGGTACATTTAACTATCATAAAATGGTACTTGCCCAATGCATTGCGAATCGCAAACAAAAAAGTGAAATCGTAAAAGGTGAAAAAAAGTGAAAGCCGCTATCGTAGATTTGCACCAGCGCGGGTACTCCAACTCCGACATCGCGAAACGCCTCGTCGTCCGTCGAGATCTTGTCTGGAATACCATCAAACGTTACCGCGAGCTCGGAAATGTCGATGACCGTCCAAAAACTGGCCGGCCTCGATCTGCTCGGTCGCCGGCGAAGATAAAAGCAGTGAGGGAGCGAATACGCCGAAACTCCAAGCGGAGCATTAACAAGATGTCCCAGGAGCTCGGAATATCCCGCTGGTCGGCTCAGACCATCGTCAGGGATGACCTCGGCATGCGCCCTTATCGTACTCGCATGGGTGCCTTGTTGTCTGCCAAGAACAAGGCAGAGCGCGTGAAGAGAAGTCGGGCCTTGCTTCGCGACACGGCCGCACCTGGTGCCGACGAGATAGTCTTCTCAGACGAGAAGTTGTTCACGATCGAGGAGGCCTTCAACTCCCAAAACGTGTGGGTTATCGCCAGAGATCATGAGGAAGCCAATCGCAACGGAAGAGTCTTCAACCGCACCTGTCATCCAGCTCAGTTGATGGTCTGGGCGGCTGTGTGCGCTTCGGGTAAGTCTCCGCACGTCTTCGTTGATCAGGACGTGAAGATCAACAAGTAGAACTATATCAAAGACATTCTCGAAGGCGCTTTGCTTCCGTGGACCCGTACGCACTTCGCTGGCCGCCCTTTCTGCTTCCAACAGGATTCCGCGCCCGCTCACAACGCCGGTGTGACGCAAGAGTGGTGTGCGAACAACTTGCCCGCCTTCATAATGAGTAAGCAGTGGCCCGCCTACTCGCCTGATCTCAATCCGCTCGACTATTCCGTATGGTCGGTCCTCGAGGCGAAAGCCTCGGATCGTCCCCACCCCAATTTGGCGTCTCTGAAGAAGGCCCTGCTCAAAGCTTGGGAGGAACTCGACGTTGATTACCTGCGTGCCACGACTGATGCTTTCCCCAAGCGTAGTAGTAGTAGTAGATTGCCCGCCGTAGGTCTCCGGCTGGGTAGACGAGGTCTTCTTTGACATGGCTCAGAAAAATAGTGACCTTACTTACATCATTTATCTAATTACATTATATCTCTTTCTCTCTCGGGGTTTATTTACTTTTTTTTTTTTTGAGAGAGAGAAAGGAATCACTGGTATAAGAACTTAACAACAGACGTCGGGCTATTCCACAAATCTATACTTCTTAAAAGTGTGTGGTCACAGCGACACGAGAATAAATGACTAGTTGTATGTGGCTCTTCTAAACATTTTGGGCAAAGAGGTGATTGGGCAGCTCCTATTCTGTGTAGGTAGCTGTTAAGGGAACTTGTATAGCCACTACGTAGTTGCGATAATGTTATTTGTTGTTCCCTGGGAAGTTGATTCGTTCATTTATGGATTCTGGGAGGTTTCTTACCTAGAACTGGGTTAGGGGAGCAAGATCTAATGAAATTTCTAACAGTCTCAGTATGTATTCTTTTAAGTGCGGCTTACTGATCACTGTCTACTAGCATAATTTCTAAGTCCTTGGCATGTTTACGAATAGTTCTAGGTGGTTTGGGTTCCATGCATCGACGATGGGAGGGGTGGTTTGGGAGGAGTCTTGCTCTTGCAACGAATTGCTTGGTAAGCATCGTGTTGTGCTCCTTTATGGGTAACATTTCGCTTTCTAGAGCTAAGTGCTCTGTGCCGGCCATTGCTAGGTTTCCTGTTGCTATCCGAATTGCTCTATTTTGGTTTGCCTGTAGTTTTTTCCAGTTCGTCTCGGCCAATTGAGGGGAGTAGATTGGTGCGGCGTAGTTGAGAACGGATCTGGTCATTGTTTTGTAGGTTGCAAGAAGGGTGTTTTTCTGTTGGCCCCATGTTCTTCCTCCGAGGGCACGTAGTATATTCAGTCTTTTGGCCGTTCTCTGTTTAAGGTATTCTGCATGTTGTCGGAAGGTGCCGAGTTGGTCTAAGACGACACCGAGTATTTTGGGTGTTTTGGTTGTCGGCAAAAGGGTTCCGTGGATTTCTACCTTGGGTTCTTTTTTACATTCGCCTGTATGGGTTGTGAAAAGAGTGACCGTAGTCTTTTCCTTGGATATGATCATTTTACGTTGTTCCAATTCTTCTACGAGTTTCGGTAGGAAGTGGTTGATCTGATCTTCACAGGTTTCAATACAGGGGCTTGAGGAGAGAATTGATATGTCGTCGGCGTAGGCTGTCATCTGCGTGTTTCCTGTGGGTTGCGGGAGGTTGTTTATGTAGAGATTGAATAAGAGGGGGCTGAGCACTGCTCCTTGTGGGACACCAGATCTGCATGTGAGACGTCGACTGCTTTTTCCTTGGAAATCTACCTTGATTGTACGGCCTCTTAGGTAGCTGGACATCCATCGGACGATGGCTCTTGGCATATTCGTTTCAGTGAGTTTCTTGCAGAGAAGGGATATGTTCACTAAGTCATATGCTGCAGTGAGGTCAAGGGCGACCATGAGAGTGCGGTCCGGGGGTGGTTTCCGATTGAAGCCGTTTGTTATTTTCCCGGTTATTTCCAGGAGTGCGGTAGTAGTCGAGTGCTCTTTGCGGAATCCATGTTGCCAGTCAGCGATTTGAAAGCCTTCCGCCAGGAATGGTAATAAGACCCGTTCGAATGTTTTGGCTATAGGTGATAGTATTGATATTGGTCTATAGCCGTTCAGGTTGCTGGAGTCCTTTCCTGGTTTAGGTAACATTATCACTCTTGCATCTTTCCATCTGGACGGGATAATACCTGTTTGCAGCGTGTTATTGAAGAGGATGCAGAGACATTTTCTGAAGTTTTCACCGGCCATTTTGAGTAGTAGAGGGCAGATGCCTTCACTGTCTGGGCATTTGGAACCTTTGGTTTTCTTGATTGCTTCTTCGATCTGTACCAGGGAAATTTGGGGAGCGTCTGTCCGCTTGAGGCCTTTAATTAGTCGTGTTGTGCTTCTTGCTGATTTGTCGACCTCTTTAGGGGCTTGTTTAGCTAATTTTCTGGCAAAAGCGTTTGAGGCAGATGTTGGGCATAGACTTTTCCCGTCGTGGGTGATGGTCAAGTGCGTCGGTTTAATTGATTTGCCGTCGATAGCCTTTATCGTTTTCCAGAGTTTGTTGCCCGGTTCGTTGTGGCTAATTTCAGATATGTATTTTTCCCAAGCCTTCCTCTTTTCGAGGTTGATGCGGAAGGAGATTTCGGCCATTATTGAGGGGAGTGAGGGGTCCGTAGGATTGTCCCTCCTCATTTGGTCCCGTTCTGTAATCAGCTTCTTCACATCTTCGCTCAAGTGAGGCGTGTATTTTGGCACCTTTCCACGGGGAATGTTGTTCTTAGCCGCTTTGGTCAAGGTGGTGGTCAGGAATTTGTGCATCTGAACTGAGTTGCCGGCGAATGGGAAATCTATGAGAATCTTGTTGATGTCCCTTTCGAAGCCTTCCCAATTCGCTTTGTTGTAATTTGTATAACAACGTGCGTTTGAGATGTTGGATGGCTGTGTTTCGACGTCAATCAGGCATGGGAGGTGGTCAGAGTTCATTCTGTTGATTGTTGACCAGTTGCAGTCGATGGCTATGTCGTTCGAGTCGAGAGTGATGTCTGGTGATGCTTTTTGTCTTGTGGGCATCTTTGAGTTGTTGAGACATACAAGATCGCTGTCGACAATGAAGTCGCATAGTTCATCTCCTCTGCTATCCTCCGTACCTTCACTCCAAACTTTATTGTGTGCGTTGAAGTCTCCACCGACAATGAATGGTTTCTTCTGTGTTAGGAGTCGGTTGAAGTTCGGCGCGTATGTGTTGGGGCAGGACGATCGAGGTGGGATGTAAATGTTGCAGATTCTTATGGTTCCTTGGTCGGTTGGCACGTCCACGCTGAGTGTTTCGGCTGTCTGGTCCGTTGTTGGGGAGGTCACGTTAGCATAGCGAATATTCTCTTTGACTAGTATCGCAAGTCCACCTCCAAAGTTGGAGCGGTCTTTTCTTATGATCGTGTAACCTACGATATTCGGAGATGGAATACTAGCATCCATTTTGGTTTCTTGGATGAGTGCTACGTGAACATTCAACTCATGTAAAAGGTCCTCTAGCTCGGTTAGTCGGGCTCTTAGTCCATTAGCGTTCCATTGGATTATCCTCAGGTTAGCTACCGTCTGGGAGGCAGTCTGCTGGATCGGGGCTCTCTCACAAATTCTACATCTCCATTGGGGGTTCCAATCATTAAGATTGTTAAGGTTGGAACAGCGGAAATGTACCCATTTCTTACATTTGCTACAATTAACACAATTCGAAGGCGCGTTAAGAGAGCATACAGAACAAGGCCATCTTGGGCCTGGGTTAGTCTCGATACCAGCGATTTGGAGGAGTATTCGGATCAGAGACGCTGGGTCTTTCTGATCCGTGTTAGAAAAAATGAGGTTTCGGGGGAAGCCGTCCTCGTTGTCCCTTGCGG
Organism: Allodiplogaster pararmata; assembly: GCA_964056735.1. Taxonomy (NCBI): domain Eukaryota; kingdom Metazoa; phylum Nematoda; class Chromadorea; order Rhabditida; family Diplogasteridae; genus Allodiplogaster; species Allodiplogaster pararmata. The sequence continues at coordinate 1,773,117 of OZ057405.1, forward strand.
GAGATTCCATTGGGAAGTTTTGTTTTGGAGGTCCATTGGGTCCGACGCCATGTAGCGTCGTCCACAGTCGCACCGCGTGTAGGTGACCTCCGTCGCGACCTCCCCAAGCGTCTCCGCCAAGTCATCCGCGCCAAGGGCGACCGCATTGAAAACTGACTTCACCCAGTTGTACATATATATGTTGAGAATAAAATGTGTTGAATTGAGAGGAATTGGATTATTGATTACGATACAAAAGCGTTTGACTTTTGGACTGCGTACTTTCGCGCCACCCTGTGGAAGCATGCCAATTCGGATTTCTGACATTCTTTTGAAGAAAGGTCGTGCTATCAATTATTGAATCGTTTTTGTTGACAAGAAATATCAAATAAAGATTTATTGATAAAAAGCTGTTAAGTGTCTTATCATTATGTCCAGGTCAAAATCCTTAAAAAATGTTTTTCTCGAGAACTAAGAAATTTTGTTTTTTTAAACTACGGCTACTATGGTTTTCGAAGGCGAAAAAAATATGATAATCATAATTTTCCATTTACCTTTACCGTTCGGCTGATATCATCAAAAATCAGGAGTGTCTTATCATTATGTCCAGCACTGTAGTTGTATACCCTCTCTCTGGTACACTACAGAAGAGAGAGGGGAGAAGTAGGGATTGAGAGTTAGACATTTTGTATAAATTCTCAAAGCGTGATGGAATAGAAAAAGAGGTATTTTATTTCTAATATACAATCACAATTTGAAAATTTCATTCTAGAAATTACAATTGTTTCACTAGAAAAAAATGCAAAAGTATACGATTCAAAGATTCACTTAAAATCTATCTTTTTGGTGTCATGGTGTGAAAAGTCGTGGTTTGAAACGTTGTAGATGTGAAACGTCGTGACACCAGTTAAAAGCTTTGTTTTTCGTCACATGATTCATTTTCAGAGCAAAATTCTTCGTCAGATCTACAAAGAAGTTTCATTGACGGGCGTCGCTGGAGCGTCGATCTCACATCTACTCGTTTGTATTTCGTTAAATTTGCTTTAAAAAAAAATAAATTCAGTTTGGTTTAACCAAATGTTTCAGTCGACACACATACTCATTCAAGTCAAAAACATCGATTAATCAAAAGTTACAGGGAAAAGTCAAGTTGGAAAAGCCGCAGCTTTTGCAGTACTTGGAGCAACTCTTCAGTGAAAGTTTGTTTGGCAGTTATTAGCTTTACATGTAGAGAGCGGAGAAGAAATACATCAAAAATTCACACGCGCGATCAGATGAGGACTTCAGAAAAACTTAGTGAGAGACTTTACGATCGAATAAATAAACGGTGTTTTGAAAAAGTTATTCCTTTTTTTTTACAGCGATTCTGTGTGAAGCCGGCGTCCGTGAGAAGCGTTGGGTGACACCGGAATTCGCGGACGCGTGGACCATGTTAATATTCAATTTTTTTGATTTAATGTCTGGAATAGTGCGTGAGCTTTAGCTTCTTTTCAGTGCTAAATATACACAAGGTCATTCAATCTCTGAATAAATGGGTAAAAACATCTGAAAAGAACATTATCACCGGCTAAAATGTATAGAATCAAGTCCGAGCATGGCATAATGCTAGTGTGTTCGAATATTGTGCGAAGGGTACCAAGTTCGACTCTCAGCTCGGACAGGTCCACCCAAACCAAGTAGGTTAAGAAAGTTGGTAGTTCTCATGTACGAATCTGACTCTCCCCACTGCTGCTATTCACATTAGCATTGATCTAGCGGGCAGCCACTTACCAGGATAGGTCTGTTCTGCATCTCAGGGGAGCGCGTACCGCGAGGCGGGAACGAGCGCGAAGAAGAATATTATAGTATGTATATAATCAAATAATTTTCAATGAATTGAGCACGTCTCAAAACATATACATCTTATCCAAGTGGGACCCAGTTCAGAGGGCTTTTTATAAAGTTTTGTTTCCCAATGAAGTCGCTTTCAGTGATTCATGGGGTTGTTGTTGTTTGCCCATAGGTCCTGTCGAGTGGAGTCCTTTGGGATAGTTTGGTGAGGATCATTTTGAGTCCGGAGAAGTTTTCTCAGTCTACACTCGCGCCCGCAGTCGGCGATCCTCTTCGCCAATTTCATTCGTTAAACGGAGAAGGGCAAGAGGCCATTTTACTGGCGCCTCGACTCTCCATTACAAAGTATAGGGGATTATCGGTTTTTGATAAAACATCAAAAACATTTCCGGGATAGAAAACACATGTCGAGGTCGTCGAACTTTTGTACCCTTTATAAGAATCAAACGGGTGGCATTTTTTAAGCTAGAGATCGAGGTGTTTCTCTAACCCGCACTGCGGTTAAATGCACTTGGAAAAAATTTTCTGGTTTTTTTTCGTAGGAAAAGTCTAAATCATTGGAAAAATTCAATGTTGAATTCGAAGATTTAAAAAATCTATGCGCTCGAAAAAAGTTTTGCCAAGAAACACCCGGCGTATGTATATTCGTCATTTCCCACATGTAGGCAATCAGAGAAACTGCTCACAGCGGTCTTCTGTCTGCATGCATTTGTAAAAAAGGAGAAAAAATACCGCTATTCGAGCTGAGACCCAGTATTATAATTAGCAAGCGAGTTTTCTAATACTGCTCAATCTCTCTCCTTTTCTTCCCTTTCTTCTGCCTCGCTCCACCTTATTCTTGGCATCGCGCTTGGAAAGCGGTAGTTTTTTTCTTTCTTTTACAGCTGTGGGTCATTTATAATTCAATTAAATTCTTTTTGGTGTGCTTGGCACAGCGGAGTCAAGATTTTTGTACGCAGTGAGATGCAAGGCAGACGTTTCTGTCCACGTCCATGGACGGATTCGCGTGCGGATGTCTGCTTGAGCAGCTTCCGTTGGATGGCCGAGAGCATCTTCTTCACCGTCGTTGGCCAGCCTGGCATCACCAATGAGCAGCTCAGGTCCGAGAGGGGAATCCAGAGTTAAACAGTTATGTCTGACTATTGTCCGGGCGTGGCATAATGGTAGTGGGATCGATTATTGTGCGAAGAGTGTCAAGTTTGACTCTCACCCCGGAAAGATCCACTCAAACTAAGGGGGTTGAGAAATGTTGGTAGTGCTCATCCACGAATATGACCTTCACCACTGCTGCTACACACACTAGCAGTGATTCAGTGCGTAGCCACTGGTTTTATTAGACTATGTCTGGCGCGCATTTTAGGGGAGCTCGTACCCTGCCGCGAGGCACACAGAAGATAATTATTAGTCATGTCTGACCATCAAAGTGTTGAAAAGCGCGTCCGCAGAGAACACAAAGACGCTTGAGAAATGTTGGTAGTGCTCATTCTGCAGAGGAAAACTGAGAAATTCCTGAACCCCTTGGTTGTACTGGAAAATTGGACTTGCAGGACACGGTACGAGTTTGCCTTGCAAGGCATTGCTCTGATGGAGATAGTCGAAGTGCTGAAGAAGGCGAAGTGTATCACGATAGAAAAAGCCGAGTATCCCACGATAAAACTGCGGGGTCCATTCGACAGTCAGTCTCAAAACTTCATTCATTCATTTTTTTCACAGTAAGTCTTAAACAATTCATTCCAAGTATGCTTCGATGAAAGTCGTCTTCATATAAGTATTCTTTACTGACTTTTGAGCGGGAGATTTCAAATTGGACCCCGACGCATGATTTCTTTAGGTTTCTTTTTATTATCTCGAGGTAGGATGTACCCTTTTACGATAAAGAACCAGAGGAATGATTATAGGCGTGTGTCGGTAGCGTAAAAGAAAAAGGCTGATACGGACGTTGCAGAGAGCGAGAGATCGATAGAGAAAAGAGCGAGTGAGAGATAGAGAAAAGAGCGAGAGAGTAAAAGAGAGAGAGAAAGAGACCGTAGGCTGAGTAATATATGTATAACATGGTCGATTGATCAATACGCTTGAGGTCGATTGAAGATACGTAAGGAATGCAAGAAAAAAGTTGTTGGTCAAGAACAGCACACATACACACACACACACACAGAGAGAGAGAGAGAGTAATACAGTAGATGCTGGTGAATAAATAATTGTAAGTATAGTATGTTATTCAGACGATGATACCATGGTCACTGTCGACTATTACATGCCGATGTTGGACAGTGTGGAAAGATTTGTGAAGATCTTCGGAGTCATCCCGATTCCTGGGAGTCTAGGGTCACATTCAGATGACTGATGGACGGGGCGAAGCAGTTCTTGTCAGAGTCTGGCTGAATTCTGCATCAACCTTTTATGGAACACCTGTTTTCTATTGATGTTGCTTTTTCTCTTTCATGTCATGGATATCCTAAACGAATTAATTATTATATGTCTTCATTGTTTTTTTGGGGTAAGCTAAATAAAAGTTCATAATGACTAAATTTCTTTGTTATTTTTCTTAAATCACAGTTCCTTGAGCTATCTTTTGGGCTCGAAAATATCTTTTGAGCATTTGACATATAGAAACATTACTTTTGAAGAAGATTGTTGAGAAGAAGAATTCCACGATTAACCAAGGCTTAACTTGATGGATTTGTACGTAGTCTGTATAGGAATCGTCATTTTAAAAATTGTGTTTTCTTTTGTAGTTTGGTCTTTGGCATCAATTTGTTCATCTTAATTTGTTCAAAAACTGGTTCCATGGCATAGCCTTGATAACCAAAATTGTTATACCTTGTTGGAACTATTTTGCAAAAGGCACTTTGTTGATAATGAACTTGTTTGTTTACACAATTCGAATTCCGTAATTACTGTCATGGTCATAATGCCGTTATATATGAACTGTAGAGAAGTTTAAACTTAACTGTAGAGAAGATTCTTCTAAACCGATTATACTGTTTAAAAAAAATTTCAACGTCATTATAGGGATTTTTAATAGCATAGCTCTGGTGGAAAGGAGAATAAGAAAAATTGAGAACGGAGAAAACCTTTTTGAAACAATTTTGAGAAATTTGGATAGGCGTTGCAAATTTAAAAAAAAACTTCTCTAAGATTGCTTTAGAAAAACAAATGCACGAAACCCTTCGAGTTTAATGCGTTTAAACAACATTAACGAAAAACCTTTATATTTGGTACTAAAAAAGTGGTAAATGTTGAAGTGGTTTGGCCGAGGCGGCTTTGAGCTGTCTAACTGCTACGAGAATCTGGGTTGATCTCAAGAAATCAGATTAGCTGAAATCGAAAGTAAAGTTGGCGGCTTCGTCCAAGTTGGAGTGAATAGAAATGATGCTTCAGGCAATCATCACTCAATGGTTAGAGGAGAGCTTCTGAGGCGTTAGAAGGGAGAGAAAAAGGCTGGTAAGGAGATGTCCGGGACGCTCTCGGGTGGAGCATCAGATGTTCCTCCCGCTCAGAAGACAGTGGTCTCATCGGAAGAGCGAAGCTCCGGCCACTCCTGGTGGAGATGGAGATGGCGCACGGCACCCGCTCTTGTCACTGATGCGATTGCGGGGAAAAAACATCTGGTTGCTCGGGCGAGATGTTCTTGAGAAAAAAGGGGTCCCAGTTGTCTGTGATATGTAGATGAGAGGGAGGGATTGTGTTGTTCTTTTGTTGTAAAAAGAGGATTGGGGGGGGGCGAGGCTCGAGTTTTTAGCGAGTGTATTGGGCGCAAAAAATTTCGATTTTAAAAACCAAAAAAAATTTCAAACTTTTTTTCGATTTTAAAAACAACTCATTCCTCACACTATAAGTTGTACAGGGCGGCTTAACACTAAAAGTATACCAAGTACACAAGCATAGCTATATATTCAGTCAACTTTGGAGCACGGACGTTATAATCATTAATGAGGGCCGAGGATGGTGAGGTTCTGATTCAAGAACAACAGCTTAGAAAAATTGGACGGAGATGGACTTTTACGATAATCCGAGTTCTTCACGCCTGGTCCGTCTTCGCCGGAAGAACACCCACTTTCGAGTGGCCAAAGACATGCAACCATCCGAATGGAATTTCGATCAGATCACCATTGTTTTTTGATCGTGGAGCGGCCTTCACCGGTGTCGCTGCTCCAGATTCTACTCATCATAGCCGGCGTGGAACTAAATCCTGGTTTCCCAAAGATCTGGCACTGTTCCGTGTGCACGAAAAGAATGGCGAATTCTAAGGGCATGGTGAGATGTACCAACTGCGATGGTTGGCTTCATCTACACATGGACTGCTCAGCACTGGTCAGCTTGAACGACTGGAAGTCAAACTACATTGAAAAATGCTGTGCAGTGAGTACAGCAACGTCGACTACAGTGACAGCAAGCAAAACAGCAGCAGTGCCAACTGAAGCCCCCGCCGCAACAAACGCTTAGACTACCTTCACTAACACCTTCAATATCTTACAATGGAATGCCAATGGACTTCGAGGAAAGATAGAAGAAGTGATCAACTACATGCAGAAACATGATGTCGCAGCAGCAGCCATACAAGAGACGAAATTTACTGATCAAACAAATCTCCCGAAGAACGACGACTTCATCGTCATCAGATCGGACAGAACACGTAACAAGCTCGTCAAAGGAGGGTGATGCCGGACCGGCCTGGGCATGCCACCGGACAAAACATCAGCCGATACTCCGCTATACTTTTCAATGGCGAGTCGAGGCGCCAGTCAAATAACCTCTTGCCTATATCCGGTCAACGACAGGCGAGACGTCTCCACTCACACCCAAAACGATGCTAGGCCAGCTTGACCACCCACTCACAAGGCCTATATCATGAACAGGTTGCTACAACGATGTCCGCCTTCACAAGGTGCAGCATGACAGTCTCAGGACTGCAAAGGACATCAAAACCCTTTTCCGGACGCATCTTCTCCGAAGAACACGAGAACTTCTCTCATTAAAGAGATTGTTCATAACCAAGTCGTCTATGCGGGATGCTTGCTGGCAACAACAACAACACGTAACAAAGGAGGAGGTCTTGCGTTCATACTCCATAAGTCAGTGGCCTTCCGTGTCACAGATCTTTCTAACATCATGAACGACGAACACCTGGAGACGCTGGCAATCAATGTCAGAGCATCGAGCTCTGCTGAAGAGGAAGTAACATTGGTCAACGTATACCTTCCCCCCACCAGCAGCTGCCCGCCGAACCACCATCCCAACTGGGATGGACTACTTCAGCTCAAAGACTGCCTGATTCTCGGCGACTTAAATGCACATTATGAAGACTGGGATGGGCTTATCGACGAAGATCAGCGAGGAGTAGAACTGGCCTCGGCAATTGACAACTCAGACCTGGTGGTGATGAATGACTTCAGTCCAACTCGCGTTACTCCAACATGCAGCAGCTCACCCGATGTTACACTCGCTTCCTCCTCTCTAGACTGCAACATAACTTGGACGGTTTCTACAGGCTTGAGCAGTGACCACCTTCCAATAGTAGTGCGACTCCAGAGACGAATCGTCCCAGAAGAAACTAAACGACGATGCTACACGAATTTCTCGAAAGATGACTGGAAAGGTTTCCGAGACAAATGCGAAATGGAGCTTAGAGAAAACTCCTCTAATATCTTCGGAGCTGAGCGAAAATTCCGCGAAGCGATACTCTCCGCAGACCGCCGCTACGTGCCCAAAGGACGTATTCCCTACATTCGCCCCGGCTTCCCTACTGACGCCGCCTTGCTAGAAGATGAGAGAGATAGACTCCGCGAAGAAAATGCCGCTGACCCCAAAATCTGAGAACTGAACAAGATGATCCAGCAAAAGTTGACGAATACAGAAAAGACAAATGGCAACGCTACCTTCAGACGATGAATCTACAAGAAGGAGCCAAACGGCTTTGGACCACTGTCCGTTCTATTGTAAATCCCACTCAAAAGGAGAACAACCGCGCTATCAATTTTTCGGGAATCTCAGTCTACAATCGAAAAGAGGCTTCCAACGCTTTTAATAAACAGTTCACCCCGGCAAGCAAAGTCCATCCAACCAAATCTGCTAGACGCGCAAGAAGAGACCTACCGCGACCCAAGATGATCACTCAGCCCTTTTTTTTCAGAATCTGAAGTTTCAAAGGCAATAAAAGGAAGCAAGTCTAGTAAAGCTGCTGGCCCTGACGGGATTACTATGATCCACCTCAAACACCTTGGTCCCAATGCCCACCGCTTCCTGACATCGATATACAACAACAGCCTGAGAACCAGCCAAATCCAATCTGTTTGGAAACTGGCCAAAGTAATACCTCTTCTGAAAGCAGAGAAACCAGAAGAAATGTCGTCATCTTACCGTCCAGTCTCCCTCCTCTCACCAGTCGCAAAAGTTCTTGAACGTCTGCTTCTTCCATACATACAACAAGCGATGCCTCCAGCAAAACATCAACACGGGTTCACCAAAGGTAGATCCACTACGACTGCTCTTCACACGTTCAACGACTACATTGCCAGAGGACTCAACGAAAAGAAACCGGCTAGTCGTACAGTAGCAGTTGCCTTGGACCTCAGCCGAGCTTTCGACTCAGCCGAGGTTTAATTACCCAAGTTTGATTTGGGCGGAGCTGTCCACTCTCCAACCGTTAGCCGTTCCCTAAATTGTCGTCTCCGTCTCGACGCAGAACTCGGCGAGGTTGAAAGAGCACCACTTGCCCGCTTACCAGGTTACGCAGGTCTAAGATAGGATAATAAATTATCGAATTAATTTAACTCTAACGAGGCCTGTGTTTCTTTGGGGGTTGGCTGCTAGAGACTTCTGTTTGATTGTCTCTCTTTCTATCTGACTCTCTCTTATACTCTCGGCTATTGATCTCTTTACCTCTTGTAATTTTGGTCAGTGACCTCTCTCTTTGTCAATCTGGTGTTATTATTTTCTGAATATCTGTAATTCCTTTCGTTTCGTTGGTTGTTGAAGTAAAGGCAATAAGTCCCGCGTGGCAGCAAGACAAGGCAAGAAATAAGGGATTTGTCCCTCAATTTATCTGCACAGAACCGAATCTCACCACTCGAAACACACTGGCAACAGTGGCCATTCGTGACTCTACAGCCTTAAGTGCCTGTCACGGATGGAGCCGGATCATCCAGTCCAGAATCGAGCGCGACCTCAGGTGGCGGATAGAGGGACGCCTCCCTACGAAGAATTCGTGCTGGGAGGTAGCGGGAGAAATCCCGCCGCGGACCAAAACTGGGTAGTATAGCTCGTCAAAGGAGGGCGATGCCGGACCGGCCTGGGCATGCCACCGGACAAAACATCAGCCGATACTCCGCTATACTTTTCAATGGCGAGTCGAGGCGCCAGTAAAATAACCTCTTGCCCTTCTCCGGTTAACGAATGGGTCTCGCCAAGAGGATCGCCGACTGCGGTGCGAGTGTAGACGGAGAAAATATCTCCGGACTCAAAAGGATCCTCACCACCAACCTATCCCAAAAGGACTCCCCTCGACAGGACCTATGGGCAAGACAACAACGACAACAACAACTGATATCCTCATTCAAACTGATGATGCGATCCATTGCATGGATCATGATAATCGGTTTAGACTTCACAATCGGCTTAGACTTCACAATCGGCTTAGACTTCAATTATAATTTTTATTGGTAATTCAATTGCCTCAAAGCTATCATCTACACCATGAGAAATTTCAACTGATGGGGGGGGGGTGTTTTCGTATCAATCGCAAAGCAATTAGAATCTGCGCTGCCCAAATCATCTAAAACTAACATTTTCTGCAGATTGGAACTCAAAACCCGATAAGAAGCGTGGAGATCACAAATACTTATAATGGAAGGGTAGGCTTAGGACAAATGGCCGAGAGCGTCAGTAAAATATAGAAAACGCATAATAGCAGAAAGTTCGTATCACTAGCCTTTTTGCAGACATTTCTTAGATTTTCGCATTATCCGCAGTGTGGGTTAAAGAAACATTTTCATTTCTGTTTCTGTGGCTTTTTATCAAATACACTCGCTATGTATTTTCTAGGTATACCATTCCCTAACCACCAGTCTAGGTATACCATTCCGTAACCACCAGTCTTCATTTATTTACCTTTTGTGATGAGAAAGAAGCCTCATTCTTGATATAAGACGATGCTGGGAATAATTTTCGCCAAAATGCTCAAAATGTTGTTCCTCAGCCAAAAACTTTATTTTGCCAAGATTTCGAGTATGCGAACTTGGGAGAAGGAAATTCCGATATTAGTCTTTTTTTAGCTGCCAAAATAGGGACGAAGAATCGGCAACTATTTCGCAGTGCCGAATGATGAATGACTCTGTGGCCAAGTTTCGTTCCTGCCAAATCACGGACAATTTTGTTTTTCCTTTGTGAGATCTTTTGGCACTGCCAAACTCGGCTCTTTTTCTGAACACTTTTTGTCCGTTGAACACAGCTCTGCGACGACCACATATTAACCACTTCTAGCGACGTACCCCAACCGAGTTTAGCAAACTCGGTTGAGGCAAACTCGGGCGTTGTAGCTGCTGGTATTGCATCTCAGCCTTTTGGATGAGATCAAAGTCTAGTATTGGCACTCCCCAAAGAGTTGCTGAGAGCGATCCTCCATCATCCCAGAAATGAGGCTAAGGGGTTGAAGGGGCTACAAAAAAAGCCCGATTGTGGCAGTGACAAAACATGGACAAAAAAACCCGATTATGGCAGTGACAAAACAAGGACAAAAAAAACTAGATTTTGGCAGTGACAAAACAAGGACAAACAAAAACCCGATTTTGGCAGTGACAAAACAAGGACAAACAAAAACCGGATTCTGGCAGTGACAAAACGAGTACAAAGTAGAAAGCTTGTTTTTTGACGGTTTTTCTTGGCAGGCCCGTCAAAACGCATGTTATTTGCTGCCATTTATCATGGCGCTTTTTTACGTTTCTTGCCATGAAAAAGCTTGGTTTTTCAAGGGAAATCTGCCCGAGGAACAACATTTTGAGCATTTTGGCGAAAATTATTCCCAGCATCGTCTTATATCAATTTCAGTTTTTGCCATTATTCTGTGTTCTATACAGAGAATAGTGATATAAATTGTAATGTGTACAGAGATGTAGAAGGTGAAACTTTTTATGAAACACAATTGCGCTCTAATTTTTAAATGAGAAGAAAGAACAAAATTTCCGTTCCAGGTAGGCCGGATGTCATTTTTCGGAGGTTTCATTATAGGCGGAGCTTCCGGATTTGCCGAAGCTAGTAGGCAGTATGCGACAGCCAATGTGGGGCGTACGTACCTTTCCAAAAGCGACGCTGTGGTTAGTATTATTGAGTCAATGCAAGAAGACATGAAAACAGGTTTTTGTTTTTAGAGTAAAAATGAGAATTATGATTTTTTTGTTTCTTGCTCAGATATTAAAAATTCAGGTTTATTTCTAGTGATCAGGTTAATGAAATATGAATAGAGTTTTCCATTGATACATTCAAAGAAGAAGACACATCTGAAATGGCGGGGGAGTAATAGGTTATTTAAAGCATATTTCTGCTTAAATCTTTGCTCTTTTATTCTTTATTCATCGTCTTGCTATAATCTAGTCCTCCCTAAAGACTCTTCAGCCTCAAGCCTCTCGTAAAATTCCGCTCCTCATCTTCGCATCTATCAGAGGCTCGATTGCGTTCAATAATTCAAGCGTTAACTTTTCGAACAACACGTGATTTGATTTCTCAGTTAGAAAACTGTTGATAACCTAGGCGCCATTAACCAGAATTTTTGGGTAAGGCTCATATATTCCAGAAACGACGCACGGATTATGCAATCGTTCGTTTTGCCATGAGAGGATTCAGTGTCGGATTCAAATGTGCATTTCTCTCCGGAGCTCTCGTGTATGCGGATTAATTCCCCTTTTCGATCCTTTCTTAGCATTTTTTTCCACATTTCAGCATAGATTGAGTCTTAACCAGTTTTCGTTTTTATTCAACCGATTATGATTAAAGTGTTGATGAGTTGAGTAAGAGCTGTTTTCATCATATCAAAGGAATGCTGAAAACGCGAAATAGTTTTAAGTGCAAAAAAAAAACAACCAATTAATAGAGTTGTGATTGAGTTCTTTGCAGTTTTATTTTTTCCCAAGTTTTTGGAAAACTAAATTTTCAAATCTTTCCATGAAGAGTAAAATAGATTTGAAAAACGGTTTCAATAACGGAGATGATTTTTCTTTGTTTACAAATTCTTGAAATTCAGGCTTCTTGCAACACATACGGCTGCTTTCCGACAACGTTTCTCTTCTCTTTACTTGCCTGCGTACTCAGGTGGGATATCTCTACTGCTCCAAGGTGGCTGTTTGGTTGGCGGTCGGTCTTCTGGGTAAGGGTAGGATAGGAGGCATTGATTAGGTACTCTAAATGAGCCGGGTTATAGAGAGGGAATGAGCGACGAGAAAGCGAGAGAATTGGGTATTAACCCGACAGTCAGGAAGCTTCTAGTTGGGTAAGAGTTGGGTATTATCCGAATAGGTAAGCGGGACTTCTGGGTAACCCCCCCATGTAGACTGCTTTTCCTCCCTAACACGGTAAAATTGCGAGGGGTTAGGTTTTCATTGGCGGACCGACTCGATAAAAATTCAATGAATACCAAATCTTTACCACTTTTCTGAGACAAAATAATAAATAGAGGTGCATTTTCAAAGAATGGGAAGTTCGGGAGGGTTCTAAATACACCAGAGTGTTTCTTAGCACCCGCACAACTTTTTTTTACCGCATAGATTTTTAAAATTTCAGTTTTCAAAATTCAATTTTTCCAGTGATTTGGAGTTTCTCAACGAAAAATCCATTAAAAAGTGGTTAGATTTAAATGTTTCTCGGGGTTTTTGGAGAGCGCATAGATTTTTTTACCCGCAGTGCGGGTCAGAGAAACATCCTGTTTGTTACTTCCTGGTGACTTATGGTCTACATACAGATTGTGTTAATGAATTGCAGTCTTAGTCGGTGGTGCGTTCACCTTTCCGCTCGGTTTCATTGGAATGGCTCAAGCAATTGGACTTGGTATCACATCAGGTTTTTATTACCTTTTTTTCTTCAATCAAAAATCATTTTTTGGCTTGGAATTGTTAAATTTTTTAGAATAAAGGAAAGCTCTAGCGTATGTTACAAGTAAAACTCTAAATAAACTTTATAAACAATTTTCGAAAAAAAAACAAATTTGAAAACGGATGAATGAATTGAAGCCGAAAATATGGGTTGTAACAGGCCTGACGCTCTCCGCAGTCGTGCAGTTGTATGCCTTAAGCATGGATAAAACAGCTGATGAGGCCTACTGGCACTTCAAGGTTCGCAGTTGTATGCCTTAAGCATGGATAAAACAGCTGATGAGGCCTACTGGCACTTCAAGGTTCGCAGTTGTATGCCTTAAGCATGGATAAAACAGCTGATGAGGCCTACTGGCACTTCAAGGTTCGCATTTGAAATTCTAAATGTATAATGAGACTTGGAGAACTTTGGAATTTAGTCTTCAAGTGGAACGGAGTGTTTAGATTTCGAAAGCATTTTGAGATTTTCAACAAATTCTCAGTTACAAAGGAAAAATAATTGACGCCCTGGAGAAGATGAAATAAAATACCATGCGGACAAAAGGTTTTTCGCGGAGCGGGGCAAAACCAAGCTATCTCTCGAAATCCTTTGATAGTTCTACAGTCAACGACACGACTCCACATCATCGCAAAAGACCGGTCCACCCTATCCGGTGACCAGTGTGTCTTTGGATAGAGGAATGTATGTTAATTGGAAGTAGCGGTCTGGTTGGAGGTAGCGAGCGTTCCTGTCTGGTTGGAGATAGCGGGCTTGCCCGTCAAGTTAGAGGTAGCGGGCTTGCCCGTCTGGTTGGAGGTTGTGGGCTTGCCCGTCTGGTTGGAGATAGCGGGCTTGCCCGTCAAGTTAGAGGTAGCGGGCTTGCCCGTCTGGTTGGAGGTAGTGGGCTTGCCCGTCTGGTGGGAGATAGCGGGCTTGCCCGTCTAGTTAGAGGTAGCGGGCTTGCCGTCTGGTTGGAGATAGCGGGCTTGCCCGTCTAGTTAGAGGTAGCGGGCTTGCCCGTCTGGTTGGAGCTAGCAGGCTTGCCCGTCTGGTTGGAGTTAGCGGGCTTGCCCGTCAAGTTAGAGGTAGCGGGCTTGCCCGTCTGGTTGGAGGTTGTGGGCTTGCCCGTCTAGTTAGAGATAGCGGGCTTGCCCGTCTGGTTGGAGGTAGTGGGCTTGCCCGTCTGGTTGGAGATAGCGGGCTTGCCCGTCTAGTTAGAGGTAGCGGGCTTGCCCGTCTGGTTGGAGGTAGTGGGCTTGCCCGTCTGGTGGGAGATAGCGGGCTTGCCCGTCTAGTTATAGGTAGCGGGCTTGCCGTCTGGTTGGAGATAGCGGGCTTGCCCGTCTAGTTAGAGGTAGCGGGCTTGCCCGTCTGGTTGGAGCTAGCAGGCTTGCCCGTCTGGTTGGAGTTAGCGGGCTTGCCCGTCAAGTTAGAGGTAGCGGGCTTGCCCGTCTGGTTGGAGGTTGTGGGCTTGCCCGTCTAGTTAGAGATAGCGGGCTTGCCCGTCTGGTTGGAGGTAGTGGGCTTGCCCGTCTGGTTGGAGATAGCGGGCTTGCCCGTCTAGTTAGAGGTAGCGGGCTTGCCCGTCTGGTTGGAGGTAGTGGGCTTGCCCGTCTGGTGGGAGATAGCGGGCTTGCCCGTCTAGTTAGAGGTAGCGGGCTTGCCGTCTGGTTGGAGATAGCGGGCTTGCCCGTCTAGTTAGAGGTAGCGGGCTTGCCCGTCTGGTTGGAGCTAGCAGGCTTGCCCGTCTGGTTGGAGTTAGCGGGCTTGCCCGTCAAGTTAGAGGTAGCGGGCTTGCCCGTCTGGTTGGAGGTTGTGGGCTTGCCCGTCTAGTTAGAGATAGCGGGCTTGCCCGTCTGGTTGGAGGTAGTGGGCTTGCCCGTCTGGTTGGAGATAGCGGGCTTGCCCGTCTAGTTAGAGGTAGCGGGCTTGCCCGTCTGGTTGGAGGTAGCAGGCTTGCCCGTCTGGTTGGAGGTAGCGAGCGTTCCTGTCTGGTTGGAGTTAGCGGGCTTGCCCGTCAAGTTAGAGGTAGCGGGCTTGCCCGTCTGGTTGGAGGTTGTGGGCTTGCCCGTCTAGTTAGAGATAGCGGGCTTGCCCGTCTGGTTGGAGGTAGTGGGCTTGCCCGTCTGGTTGGAGATAGCGGGCTTGCCCGTCTAGTTAGAGGTAGCGGGCTTGCCCGTCTGGTTGGAGGTAGCAGGCTTGCCCGTCTGGTTGGAGGTAGCGAGCGTTCCTGTCTGGTTGGAGTTAGCGGGCTTGCCCGTCAAGTTAGAGGTAGCGGGCTTGCCCGTCTGGTTGGAGGTTGTGGGCTTGCCCGTCTAGTTAGAGATAGCGGGCTTGCCCGTCTGGTTGGAGATAGCGGGCTTGCCCGTCTAGTTAGAGGTAGCGGGCTTGCCCGTCTGGTTGGAGGTAGCAGGCTTGCCCGTCTGGTTGGAGGTAGCGAGCGTTCCTGTCTGGTTGGAGTTAGCGGGCTTGCCCGTCAAGTTAGAGGTAGCGGGCTTGCCCGTCTGGTTGGAGGTTGTGGGCTTGCCCGTCTAGTTAGAGGTAGCGGGCTTGCCCGTCTGGTTGGAGGTTGTGGGCTTGCCCGTCTGGTGGGAGATAGCGGGCTTGCCCGTCAAGTTAGAGGTAGCGGGCTTGCCCGTCTGGTTGGAGGTAGCGAGCTTGCTCGTCTCTCTCTCTCTCTCTCTCTCTCTCTCTCTCTCTCTCTCTCTCTCTCTCTCTCTCTCTCTCTTACCGAAAGTGCGTGCGTTAATGAGAAGAAAGTTTTTCAAATTGAAGAAACATGTAAAGAAATGAAATACGAATTAAGTTTCAAAAAAGGGTATGTAAAGATGAGTTTTTTTCAGCGAAAATACGAATCTTTCGTGATAGAAGACCTTGATTTCGAAACCAAAGTGCAAGAAGTAATGCGGGAGCAAAAATTATGGAGGTTTGTCGATCAATTAATTCATTGGTAATATTTTGTTTTCGATTTTTTGAACTTTTGTTCTGCATATTTGACCTTTTCGTCTCTCGTTCTCCTTTTTTTCATCTCTAATCTTTAACATTATTTTTTATCCGATTCCTGCCCCATAAGACGAGGAAAAAGTAGTTTAATTGTTGATTAAACTAATGATAAAATTGCTATTCATTGATTTGATTACAGGTATCAGGCAGAACGAATAGTGAAAGAAGATATCGACAGGGAGTTTCTCGGCGATGAATCAGAGTCTTCCCAATAACCTTAGCTTACTTATAAATTCCCTTTTTGATAACTCTGCCTCTCTGTAAGCAACGCGCTCCCTTCAGATGTAATACAGACGTAACCTGATATAAGCAGTAGCTAATGCCTGTCTCGCGTTTTTTTTTGTTTTAAGAATTTGGGTAGGTTTTGTAGATCAACAATTAGTAAACTAGAAAAAACTTTCAGACAGTTCAGAGGCATTGACGCTCGGTTGAGATGAAATATGATGACTCAAAAAGTTTTTTACCCAGGTGAAAACATAAGTGACGTTGTTTAAGAGAGCAGCGATCGATGTGCTAGGATGGCTGATAAGTATAAGTATAAGCATTTTGTATCGAGGCTGAACTAGAACTAAGAAGAAATTTGAAATATATTGTTTTTTTAAAAGTACAGTCAATAGTATGCAGGAAATAATTACTTTTAGGAACCATATGAGACGGTGACGGTGTTTCATTTTTTTGATTGTTTTTGCGCACTTGTATTTTTGTGGGGCCTAAACAAGAATACTCGAGCGGAAAAAGTTTTGTGAATTATTTTTTAGAAAATTACTTGCTCAATATTTTTAGCTTTCATTAATTGTTTATTAGGTTCTCATTGTTTTTCTCTGTTTTCATCGCTATGATAAAAGTTTTTTGAGATCAAAAATGGTAAAATATAATCGTGAGTTGCCTACTTGCAATCTTGAAATATTTCAAAGTTTTTTCCTAAACTTCTTTTACAGCAAATTTTTTGAGCTTCGTTATCACAGAATTTAAAGTAAGTATTAGGAAGTATAGGAATAACGGCTCTTACTAAAGCACGCCATTCATGCCAGTTCATTACTAATGCATGCCACTGCGCGGTGAAATTCTTAACTTCGCCCCATGCGCTTTATTTAGTTTTTCATGTTTTTTTTTCTGCTTAGGCTTGGGCAAAAGTTTATGCTAACGAGGCCGTACGGCTTAGCTAACGAGATGGTGTCAAAAAAATTAACACAGTAGTGCGTAAAACACTCTTTCCCGCGCAGTGGCGTGCATTAGTAATGAACTGGCGTGCTTTAGTAATGGCCGGAATAACGATTATTCATGGTGTCAAACAAAAAGAAACCAAAATTTCTTAGGACAGAAAATTTAAAAACAGGAATTATACTTATGCATTAAGAAGTATTATTCTTTCTCAGCCTGTGAAAATGTCGCACTTCATTAATCGTTAATTCTAAAATTTTCGAGGAAAAGTCGGAAAATATTTTTTTTTGGTTTATTTCTGAGTCATGATAATATCTTCAACCGCCTTAGTACCACAGAATATCATCACTCAATGTCACGAAAGCATATAGTTCTTAAACATTCGTGCGCTCCATGGTAGTGTTTTTCGATAGATATGACACTATTCTCCAGAAAATGGTCTTTTGAACTATAATTAAGAGAATTTAAAAAATCTTGAGTTTGTTCACGACCCTTGAGAAGATTACTTAACCCCTAAATAGAATTTTTTTTAACAAAAAAAAATCCTCTTAGGCCTAGGTAGAGTGGGGGATTTTGGAGAACCAATCGTTATCAGGGTTTTTTTTTAGTTGGTCCGGAAGTCCTACAGACGCCCGTCGGAGGCGAAAATTTCTGTATACTTGCTGAAAATTTTTTTTCAAGTTTCAATTTTATGAGATAAAAAGTTTCTGAAAAATTTTCACCCTTGTAAGATGAAAAAAATTTTCACATAAGGGTCTACCCTTATGAGTTAAAAGACAGACGCTCGCCGAAGGTCTAGAACATAAGCCCGCCGACAGGCGACTGGACATGACTAAACGATTCGCTATAGCGCATAGCCATCGATTGCATCCGAAAGTTGTTAAAATCGCTCAAAATTCCTTTCAGAGAAGACTACTTGAACAATGCTCAGTAATGCGCGTCTAGAAGATGTCCGCGCGGCGGCTTCCCAGAAGGCCAAGACAGACTTTGGAACTTTCTTCACCTTCATCGTTGTCGTAGAGATGCTGGCCTTTGGAGCTAGCAGAATGGGCTACGATTGGATTGTCAACTGAGAGGTTCATGCACAAAACTGTCTGAAACAGTGCTACGAAGTCAATTTCCTTGCATATCTCTATTTAAGTCCTCCTGAGTGGCTGCCGTGACTCTCTCTACTCTTTAAAAAAGCCGCGAATCTTTAAACTTCTTTATTTCACGTTTACTACTCAGTCTGTATCATTAGCGTTAATTTTTGTCTTTACCCCGCAATTTAATGAAATACTCCGCGTATTTGAAACACTAATCTAGTTTCTCTTGTGCTTTGTTGTGCCGGTGAGACGATGCGGAAGAATACTGGTTTATTGTCGGACGTTTCGGTTTTTTAAAACCATCATCAGCAATTACCCTCAAACTTGGGTAATTAAATTAAAGGTTTAATTACCCAAGTTTGAGGGTAATTGCTGATGATGGTTTTAAAAAACCGAAACGTCCGACAATAAACCAGTATTCTTCCGCATCGTCTCACCGGCACAACAAAGCACAAGAAAATATCAAAACCTTCACGATGCGAGTAACCAAGCACGCCAAAAAACTAATCTAGTTTCTGTTTGTGCTCGGATGTTTCTCCAAGTTCTTTTAATGAAAAGAAATTAAAGAATCAAATTTAATTTTTATTTTTTTCAAATTCTTATGTTTTTTCTAAACAATTGTTTTCGATTAAGATAAGTTTTGTTTGAAGGAACGCAGAGAAAGGACGGTCTAGATGAAGAAGAAACACCTCTCATCATTTCCTATATTCGTCGTTGTTGCAAAAGTCCTTGTCGCAAAAGCAGATGATTTGCAATTTTTTTTCCTGGGCAGCGTGGGTTTGCAATCCGTTTCCACGTTTTCTTCACATTTGTCGATTCCCTTTTGGTTGATTTTCACTACTTCTACTACACTTGAAGTGTCGATATTGTATGTGGTTGAACAACTTTTTCCAACTTTGCATTCTTTTGATTCTTTTCCCGTTGCATTTCTGAAAAATAAGAATACCACCAATTCATATTTATGATTTCAATGACGCCATGAGATTTGCTCACAAAAATGGTGAAAATCAAAGACCTAGTGAGATGAGATGCTATAACACTTAGTATGTATCACCATGTTATTAAGACTTTTCATTTTCCACGCTCCGTAACAAAAAAATTGAATCCTCTTAGTGTTTATTCAATGCTGAGAATTCAAGATTGTTAAGACTCATCTGCTTCTCATTATTACAAACTCCGCCCCTTTGCTCAAAAATCGAAACTTTTCTTCATTTTCGCTTTTCTATCGCCCAAAATGGAGGATTCTGGTCTCTAGCATGATTTGGACACCTTTCAGCCGTAAAGTTCAAACCATTTCGACACTCTAGTCTACATTTTACGTTATTATCCTCAACATCAAAAAAAGAAGATTCAGATGAAGTCATTCAACTAAATGGCGCTTCATGTCCCTTGACATAGAAAATAGATTGTTTAAACTGAATTGAATCACTTTTTGTTTACTCGCCATTACCCAATGATACCTGAAAAAGTTCCTACTTCAATTAGATTTAATTCCAACGCTCTATTCTCAATGTAGTGATACATGAAGCGCCATCGATTCAAACGAATTCATCTGATTCTCCTTTTCTTAAGAGCGAGGATTAGAACGTAGAATCTCGAATGCAGTGTCGATCATTGTTTGGACGGATTCCTTCCATTTGTCGAGGCTGAGAGCGGTCGACTTCGTGAAATAATTTCCGAAATTTTTAAATGCCTCATCAAATAAAGTATGATTGCGACAAATATAAAAATGTTCAGATTAAATTCCACAACTCAGAGCAGGTTGGAAAATGATTGTGAAAATGAAAAAAAATCTGAACTACCGAAGTAAAAGAAACGCAGGTAAGATGATTTCTGGTAGACCTTGCCGAGAGAACAAGGAAAACAAGAATGGTTTTGGGTTGTAAACTCTGTAAAATTAATGTATTTATGTTAGTAGCGTTCCAGATCAACATGATTGAAGATAAAACTCAGCGGCTCTGATGGAGACCTTGGTGTAACGTGCGTTTCTAACATTCTGCAAGATGCCAAAAACGGAGAACGCGCACCTATTATATTCCATACGGACTCGTTCCTAAGCCGCATGGTCTCGTTTTTTGGTCGTATGGTCTTGTTCCTAAGCCTTAGAGATTCGCTAGCGTCACCTTCACCTAAGACTGAGCAGATGAAATCATGAAAAGTACCTAAAAACTTTTATTCCTGTGCTTGTGATTTGATTGTTAGGGTAACTTGCACACACAGAGAAAACTCGATCTCTTTGAACAAATTAGAGTAAAAATATAAAGGCAAATATCGTAAAAAGCCAATTATATATTATTATATATACATAGATGTATATTTATCTATGTATATGGATACAATATCTATGGCCTCAAGTGCAATTTTCCCGGCGAATAGTATATCTGTTCCTAATTCACAAACTGGAATGATGTTCAAGAACGATCACAGATATTCATGACGTGCAAGAAAATGGTGGGTTGAAGTCTCGTTCTTAATTGGCAAACTTCTTTCCCGTTAATTATATTTCTAACAAAATTGAATCGCAGAGAAGCCCTTATGATAGGCTAACATTTTCCTGCGCCGCTATCCAATTGTATACATAGCAATGATTTATTATTGCCGGACTCCTATATTCTTATATTGATTATTTTCCTTCTTTGTCTGACTGTTGTAGTTTTTACTACGAGTTCGCTCAGGACAGCAAACGAGCAAAACTCAACTGGAAATCTTTTGCAATCTCGGTTAGTTTTTTGACCCTAAAATCCATTCCATTCCTGTTCATATCAATAATAATGGCGATAATTAGCAAGAAACCGAACCAAGGTAGTCCGGTTGTACAGAAGCCTAATGATGCATCAGATATAAGTGTAGAAGCTCTCGCCTTTGCTTCTCAAACTGCTCCAGCATCTGTTCCGGCTCCTTTCTGGGAGGGAATGACTCGCTGGATCACTTTGCTGGCGACTCAACTGGAGGCTGTCACGATGCAACTGCATAAGATGCAACTGCAGGAACAGTCAGTCGCTTCAAATGTTTCAACCAATACACAATTTTCGGGAGGGTCGAGTTCTATCCAGACACCGCCTAACTTGCCCACATCGTATGAAGATCACTTGCGGGCTCGTGCCATCGTCATCTCTGGATTGGAAGAACCAAGCGGTTCTCCAGCCGATAAATTTAGTGTTGATTCAAGGTCAGTTTTGAACATACTGTCTTACATGGAAGTGGAGTGCATGCCAGAAGTAGTCTTCCGAATGGGTAAGAAACATGAAGACGTCTCTCCAAAGTTACTCAAAGTTGTTTTACCAGCTCGTTCCTTTCTACTTTCATGTCTCAAAGCTGCTAATCGTCTCAAAAATACTCCTGATTTCAGAGGCATCTAGTACATAAGAAAAAGCCAAACAGCAGAAGAAAGAAAGCGGTTGTCGATATATCGGTCCTACTTAAATAAGATGAGAAAACGAGACCCTCAATGCAGATTTGTGTTATATAAAGATGAAGTTTGGCTTAGGGATGAAATCGCAAGTGGAAAAAAGAACAACGATTCCAGAGAGAAGGACTGGGAAACTTGATAGCATGAGACTCCAGCAAACAAGCTCGCCATCGGACAGTCGACACTCTTCCCAAGCTTTAAAATGTATACTTTTTAATTCTAGAAGCCTAGTCAACAAACTATTCGAACTTCACTGTGTGATGAATGTAGTTCAGCCAGATCTCATCTTTATCACGGAGACATGGCTTTCTTCAAAAGTTTTGGATTCCGAACTGATTTTGAATTTACCGTATAAAGTGGTTCGGTCTGATAGATCTGGTAGAGGAGGGGGAGTCGCCATTATCATAAGAGACCATATTTCTTTCAGCAAAGTCCTTTTCAAAGAAAAATTGGTTCCCGACATTCTAGTGGTTGATGTGACAAGTCCGGTAAATCTCTCAACGATTCGTGTAGCGTTGGTTTACCGACCACCTTCAGTAACTGTAGATCAGAATGAACGTTTATTCGATGTTCTTTCTACCCTTCTAGCTGTATCAAGTCCTGTTATTCTACTCGGAGACCTAAACCCTAATATAAACTGGGAAAATGTTTCCAATTCTAATTGTCAAGCTCATCAACTAATCGATTTCAGCGATGCAATGGACCTTGTTCAGAATGTTACCTCAGCAACTCACGGATCAAGTATTCTCGACGTAGTTTTCTCTTCTCGCCATCTAGTCGAAAACTGCTCAGTTCAAGCACCATTCAAGAACTCAGATCATAACTCTGTATATTTCACAATCTCGATTGAGGTTGATTCTCCTAGATACGCTGCTAAATATGATTTCAAAAAGCTAATTTTGAATTCATAAGAAATTGCATCTTCTTTGCAGACTGGGTTGAGATCTTTTCAGGTTCAGAAGATATCAGTGAGATGTGTGATAGGTTTGTCAGCTTTATCAAGTCTCTTTCCGAAATTCGTTCCTCTTAAGAAACATAGAGTACTCTTTGATAACTATCCGCCTCATATTAGATCTTTGCTCAAGTATAAAAGCGTCCTTTTCCATAAAATAGGACTTTTACCAGTACGTGCAGAGTACATGAGAGTTTGTTCGAAAATAGATAAGGAAATCTCTAAGTTTCTAAAGAACAGGGAAGATAAATCTTTATTCCGGAATTCATCCGAGTCATTTTACAGTTATGTAGGTTCTAGAATCAAAAATAGAGAGACTTATAGCTTAATCAAGAATAAATCTAATACCTCTTAATCCAGCGATTTACTCAAAGCTGAAGGTCTTGCGGACCATTTCGCATCAGTTTTCGTGAAGGATGACGGACTCCTACCACCTCTTTCACGTACGGTTACCAAGTCCATGCCCTTCTCAGTGGTCTTTCCTCAAGAAGTCGCATTTTATCTGCGAGGACTGAAGTCTACCTGCGCTGAGACTGCGGATGGACTGCCAACCGTCTTGTTTCATGAATGTGCTAAAGATATAGCGGAACCATTATCCTTCATTTTCAATAAGTCGATCCTCTCAGGCGAAATTCCACAGGTTTTGAAACTAGCTCATGTTATTCCTATTCCTAAAAAATCTTCACCGGCTACAGTAGAGGACTTTCGCCCGATTTCACTGACTCCATCACCGTGTAAAGTCCTTGAGCGAATCATTAGTAAACGTTTGCTAAAATGGTGTGAGGTGCATAATATCATTCCAGATGAACATCATGGTTTTGTGAAGGGTAAGACTGTAGTGACACAACTCCTAGAGTGCACTCAAAACTGGCGAAAGGCTATGGACGATGGCTTTTCGACAGATGTGCTTTATGTAGATTTAGCCAAAGCCTTTGACACAGTATCGCATTCTAAATTGCTTTATAAGCTAGAAAACCTAGGCTTTCGAGGACGATTGCTTGAATGGTTTGAATCATTTCTGTGTAATCGTTTCTTCTCAGTCCGAATCGGTTCAATCCTCTCAAGCACACGAAAGATGTCGAGTGGAGTACCGCAGGGCAGTGTGCTCGGTCCGCTACTCTTCCTCATCTACATATCCGACTTGCCACAAGCATTAGCCAAGCACTCTGTCGTCCAGTTCCGACTCTTCGCCGACGACATAAAGATCTTAATCACATATGAGGCCAACGACAGCAGTCTCGCTCACAGCCAACTCTCTCGATCAATAGAAACTCGTTCTGAATACTGCGAAAACTGACAATTATCTATAGCTGAGCAAAAATCATCTGTTCTATACATTGGTAAGAACAACCCTCAATATTCATATATGATTAATACCTGCGTTTTAACTGCTTCTTCCTCTGTTCGAGATTTGGGTGTCTTTTTGGACAACCAATTGAACTTTAAATCGCATATTGATATCATTGTTAGACGAGCTCTTGGTGTGTTGTTCTGTATCTTCCGTTCGTTATCTTGTACTAAGAAAGAAGTATACATCAGATGCTTCCACTCTTATGTTCTTCCCATTCTCGAGTTTGCTTCTCCAGTATGGTCTCCTTTCACCAAAAAAGAGATTCGGAAATTAGAAAGAGTTTCTCATATTTTCACTAAACTCTTGTATCATCATTGTGGGCTTTTTCTTTGAGAATCACATTGTTCAACAATCTTATCATGAGCGTCTATGTCAAGTTTGACGGGCCCTATTTAACCCCTGATGTCAACTCAACATGTCTTCTCTCCATTTGAGACGTATCATTATCGATATTGTTTTGGCAGTCCGCATCATTAGATGTGATGTGAATGTACGGGCAAGCGCTTTTCATGTATTTCGTCCGTCTCTTGGTAGAATATCATCATTCTACCTGGCCATAAGAAAGTTTAATATAGTGAATCTGAAGAACTCCTTCGGCTACCGCACGTCCAGATTTCTGAATAAACTAGGAGATATAACATTCAGCCACCTCAATCAAAATCTTCTCAAGAAGTTCCTTCTATCTTACCCTAATCTACTGAGGATCCTTGATGTTTATGTGGAAAATTTTTAATTTATAAGTTTTGAAATAATTTTATTTGTTGATAAAAACAAAACAAATTGTGTCGTTCTTTTTTTGCTGTTACTCGAATCACCTCATTTCGAGTTATAATCATATTCTTTCATTTTTCTTTCATTATTTAATTTTTTTTCTATACTTTCCCTGTCTCAGTTTTAACTTCACGTCATATCCTCCAACCTGATGTTACATATATAATTATGTATTGAATAAATAAATAAAAACCTCTGAGCCTGCCATACCTCTAAGCCTACCATACCTCTAAGCCTACCATACCTCTAAGCCTACCATATCTCTAAGCCTATCATACCTCTAAGCCTGCCATACCTCTAAGCCTACCATACCTCTAAGCCTGCCATACCTCTAAGCCTACCATACCTCTAAGCCCTACCATACCTCTAAGCCTACCATATCTCTAAGCCTATCATACCTCTAAGCCTACCATATCTCTAAGCCTACCATACCTCTAAGCCTGCCATACCTCTAAGCCTACCATACCTCTAAGCCTACCATACCTCTATGCCTACCATACCTCTAAGCCTACCATACCTCTAAGCCTACCATACCTCTAAGCCTGCCATACCTCTAAGCCTACCATACCTCTAAGCCTGCCATACCTCTAAGCCTACCATACCTCTAAGCCTACCATACCTCTAAGCCTACCATTTTTTTTCATTTCTTTATTCCAAGCACATGAGATATCATGAAAACACAAACAAAAACAAAGTTAAATGCATGGACTTTCTTCTAAGTGGCGGTGTTTAGGGGTTGCGGTATAGATGAAAAAAAAGGGGGGAGGGTGATATACTTGATATCGACAATTATATTAGTCATGAACGAAAGGTTCAGGTAATATCTTTTCAGTAGGCAGAGATAATAATTGTTTTTTGAAACTAGCAGTATTAGGTGTACTGACGATCTCAAAAGGTAATGAATTCCATACTGATAGCTGGCGAGAAACACATGTAGAAATAGAACATTTGCTAATATTATGAGGTGTGTTTAGCCTGAGCTCATGAGAATGGCGAGAAAATCTCTGTACTGCAGACAATTGAAACAAGTTCATAGTTTCAAGTTCACATTTATGAATAAATAAAAGGTCAGATATAGCACGACGATATTCAAGAGTTTCAAGGCCTAACATGGAGATTCTTTGTGAATAGGGAAGTCTGGAATGGCCAGATCTTGCTAGGATTCTTCTCGTAAACGACCGCTGAACTTTTTCAATAGATTTTACTAAGCCAGGGGATGAGGGATTCCATAACTCACTAGCGTATTCAAGAACAGGTCTGACATACATTTTAAAAGCTGAAGTTAAAAGAGGCGGACATGGTGACTTGAAGGCTTTTAACATCATGTTAACAAGAGCAGAGTCTTTTTTACATTTGTCTTCAACATGATTACGATAAGAGAAACGATCACATATGATTACACCAAGATCTTTGGCAACTCTACCAACTACTAGAGGTTGACTGTTCATGTAATAGACGCTGCGAGAATTGGATGATCCGAGATGAAGTACATTACACTTAGATATGGATAGGGACAAATTCCACTCTAGGCACCAATCGGTTATACGATTCAAAGCTAGTTGGATATAATTACAAGAGGTAGCGCGTCCCATTATCTTTATATCATCAACGAATAAGCAAAATTTGATAGAATCGGGGATAGCTTCTTTAACAGAGTCGATGTACAACAAGAATAACAACGGGCCTAAAGATGATCCTTGAGGTATACCTGATATTACGGGAATTGGGTCAGATAGACTATTATCGATCATAACTGTTTGTGAGCGGCCAACCATACCTCTAAGCCTACCATATCTCTAAGCCTACCATACCTCTAAGCCTACCATATCTCTAAGCCTACCATACCTCTAAGCCTGCCATACCTCTAAGCCTACCATACCTCTAAGCCTACCATACCTCTAAGCCTACCATACCTCTAAGCCTACCATACCTCTAAGCCTGCCATACCTCTAAGCCTACCATACCTCTAAGCCTGCCATACCTCTAAGCCTACCATACCTCTAAGCCTACCATACCTCTAAGCATGACATACCTCTAAGCCTACCATACCTCTAAGCCTACCATACCTCTAAGCCTACCATATCTCTACGCCTACCATACCTCTAAGCCTACCATGCATCTCTGCCGAACATAACTTTCAGCCTACCTTACCCCTCAGCTCTCTGTTCCTGAAATCCCTCTGTACCTTTCATCCCTCTATAACTTTCATCTCTCTATACCTTTGATTTCTCTACAACTCTCATCCTACCGTATCTCTCAGCCTTCCGCGTCATTCGGTCTACTGTAATCATCGGCTTACCTTGCTCCTTAGGCCGTCGTTCTTGGTATTCAACCCTTTGAAATCAATTACCACGTCCGAAAGAGCGGTCCAGGGCAGAAGAGGCAGTGCGGAGAGGCGGTGTTGGGAGGATAAGGCAGTCGGAGGCTCTATGTAGGAGAGCACAAGGCGATACTGAATGATTGATGCTGACTTTCACTTTATATACCTTTCTTCGAAAGAGAATTTGCATATCTTTTGCATGCAAACTTTCTTCTAAAAGTAACCATTTTTCTCCTTACTACACTCTTTAATTTAAAATGACTTTTCAAAACTATTTTTTCAAAGAGCAAACATAGCAACTCTGTTCATTTCTATATGCTGGAGCGGTTTGGAGTGGTGCTTCGCGCTTCGTCTCTTTGTATCGAATGCCCACCCTATCTACCAGTCACAATCATCTGGGATCTTCATTAGCTCACACTAATACAATTAGGGTAATCATGTTGGATTATGGTTCAAACATTGAAGTTTCATGTAAACTCAACTCAGCACATTTCTGCTAAAATACAACAAACATGAGAACTTTCTCCAAATTAAGGTATATTTTTGAAATTAACTTGTTAATCACGGCTCCTAGATAGTGCAGAAAATTAACTTGATAGATACCATTCGTTTTATTCACATAACCAAGTAAGCTGTACACATACACATACAATTACTCGAGGCAAGTTTTGTTTGAAATATAACATTTCAAGATTCACGGTGCCGCTTCTATGCTAATCCGGAGACTTTCACAGCTTATTAAAGAGTGAAAGAAGAGGATCCAACATTGGGAGCTATAAAATCTAAGTCAAGCAAACCCCTCACCTTTTTTTGTTGATTCATTGTATCTTTCGTCAAGCGCGGCAGGAGCTTTTTGATATAATACATTCGTTTTAAAAACTTCCCAGACGTCTCTGGCATAGGATGTGTTTTGTTCTTTTTTTCAAATTCAGAACAGTTAATTGATTTTTTGGCATCATTCTCGCACTTTAAGATACTAGAATTCTCTTCCAACTAAAGTTTCAACTTGAAACTTTCAAGTACTTTTCTAGAAGAGTAATGTTCAAGTAATGCCTTGTAAAGCCTACTCTCTCGTCGAATCCAAATAATTTTCCAATAATCTCATTGTATTCGAAAATGTTTTTGTTGGGTTTGGTTCATCAAACAAACTTTTCCATTTTCTCGAGTACGTTTATCAACCTAGTTTTCGTTTTAAGACATATTTTTTTCCTAAAAAAAAGACTCTTATCACTTCTTTGAGTTAACAATGAATTTATAGTTTTTAACTATCCCTTTGTGCTATGTATATAACATAGCAACCAAAACATTCTCGAGAAAAAACAACAAATTTTCTAAAGGGGGTACTTTTCACTTTAGTGGCCCCCCTACCAGATGTTCAATTGGGTCATACTTCTGACTTATTTACATTTACAAAAAAACATTAAAGAAATTATTTTTACATTGAAAACGCTTAGGCTTAGGAAAAAGTTTACGCTAACGAGGCCGTACGGCTCAGCTAACGAGGCCGCATCAATAAAATGACCCAATTGAACCTCTGGGAGGAAGAGGCCACTAAAGTGAAAAATTGCCCCAAAGGGAATTCTGGTGAATTATCTATATTTGCAATGAACAACTTTTATCCTATTTTTTAACAGAAAAGCCCTACAAATTTTTGGCGTGAAAACTGTATGTTTGCATGATTTAAACAGGAAGTTGTCCGGCCGCGATTTAGCCAAAACTCTATTTGGCGGGAAAAGGGTTAAATCGCGGCGTGCTCTTCATTCTACGCTTTTTCTGACCGGTTTTCGGTTGAGTGTTATTCGTCATGCACCACAAGAAAACATCGTTCAGTGACGTTCAGGCGATATGTGTATGGGGCACTCGGCTCGAAGCTGGAAAAGAAGATATTCGAATCGCCCTCATTTGTGCCCTATCGTTTTCGGCTTTATTGAGAGTGTCCGAGGTGACAGCACTCGCATGGATGGATGTGGAAGAAGAAGAAAGCAATGGAGGCACTCTACTCAAGATCACAGTGGTAAGAGCAAAAAACGACCAGGAGGGGGAAGGAAGGTGCACTAGAGTGAAGTTGGACAACATGTCCACCGGGTTCACTATGGAGTGCACACAAAAGTCGCTCAGCGATTCACCCTTCTCTTCCCGTATTCTCTTCCTTTACGACCGGTAAGCCTATCTCCACGGGATATGTCAGACAAGAGCTGACTAGAGCGTACAAGGGAGCAGGAGTTGCACGTATGACGCCGCATCAGCTCAGGGGAGTAGGAGCGTCTGTATCGATTGAGAATGGAGCCTCTCTACAGGAGGTACAGAAGAGAGGAAGATGGAAGACAGCCAAGGGAATGGAATCGTACATTGAAAACTCTCTAATAGCCCAGGGTGGGGCATTGTCACTTTGATGTTGTTCTCTTTCTCTCCTCTCTATCGTTTGCACTCTGTCAATCTCCTTATTTCTCTCTCTCCATTATTTCGCATAGTTGTCCTTTCTCTTTTCATTATCTTGTTCAAGAATGTTGTTCATTTGATGTTTTCCGGTTCGTTGTTCTGTAGTATTTGTTGTTTTCCGATTCGTTGTTATGTAATTGTGTTAAACCTTCGGGTAGTTGTTGTTTCACAAAAGTAGTGAGCATGCCTCACAGTTGTTCGGTCAGGATAAAGCACACTTCCTGTTTTGCCATGCAAACACGGGTTTTAGCGAAAACGAAAGAAACGCAGTGACTGTAGTTGTAGCTAAAATAATACTTAACGCTCGTAAACTGAAAAACTTCCTAAGCCGTGAAATAACAGTTAATTTTAATCAAGCCAAGCCGGTCTTTATCAAGTTGTTCACCCTTACACTTAATTTTCCTTACACTATAAAAACACCGAAAGGGGGGCATTACTAAAGCACGCCGTGCACGCTGTGTTCGCTGTGCACGCACACTGCAGGCTAAATCATTACTAATGCACGCTGTGTCCATTCGGAAATTCTTAACTCCGCCCCATGCACGGCGTGCATTAGTAAAGATTTAGCGTGCAGCGTGCGTGCACAGCGAACACAGCGTGCTTTAGTAACGGCCCGAAAGGAGCCATTTTCTGTGGGGGTTGGTTATAAAAATTCTTTTTTTTTTAAAACTGTTTCTCCGCGCTGGCTTAAGCTCTCAAGTTACCGTATGACCGTATGACCCATGGAACCTCTGGTGTGGGGGGGGGGGCTATAAACGCAAACAGTGCCACGAATATTTTGAGGTCTTTCGAATGTTGCTGAGAGCCGGCAACAGATTGGCCCAAGCAGACCGGACCGGCATCCTGCGCTGGACAAGACTGGCGTCCGATCACGGGGCCAGTCAACCAGTGGAGAGAAAACCTGATGACTACAGGTCAGTAGCGGGTTCATCCTTGGATGGCGGCCTTTTCATGCTTTAAACGGGGAAATTTAACTTAGGCTATGTTTTCAATTTTGGCAGTTGAGCTTCATTATTTCGAAAAAAGAGTTGTGAGCTATGGTTAGACGCCTAACAAAAAGGCAGGACTCGAGCATTCAACTCTTGCAAATCGGGATTAAGTTTTAATTAAGCACCCCGCACGTGACAAAATGCACTGAGAAAGTTATGTGCTCTGTGATACTTCAGCCCCCACTCTCTTAAAACTGGGCGTTATAGGATGCTGTGTCACCATATATTGGGTTGTTATAAGTATGTTACCATAAACAAATTTTTATCTCAATTTGTGATTGTATTGTTTTTTTTATGAATGTTGATTTTTCTATGAAATGGTTGCTTAGGTGTAGGAAAAACATTAAAAGGATAACTTTAGAGAGTGTGTTGTTAAAGTGCAATTATGCGGGTGGAAGGGAGGGGGATTTGTAAAATGTGTGGGAAGAGGTTAAAATAAAATTCTCCGGTGAGCTTTTGTAGTACAAACGTTTTCTTCAAAAATCGTGCTCCTTGGGAGAGCTAATGTAAAATATTGCCTGGTGTGGACGTTAGCCACCCATTTTCTGTAGTGGGGCTATTGTAAAATCTTGACATTTTACTTTCTCCCCATACTTCTAAAATTTATATATTTTACTTTCGCCCCCTCCACAAAATTTTTTTCTCATTGGTTTGGGGGCTTATTGTATCACTGGGGGGCCTTTAACAAACTTCTTACTTCACGCTCTTTTGTTACGCTCTTTGTCAAACTTTTCTTACTGTAATCAAAAGAGCGAACTAGGAAATAAAAACTAGTAAATAGCATTTCGGTGAGCTGATTACGGTAAGAGAAGTTTGACAAAAGAGCAAAAAAAAGAGAAGTTTGTTAATGGCCCACGGGGGCGAAGGGGGTAGAGTAAGATTTAAGCCAAATCGGTCCTCTAAGTGGTGGAAATAATTAATCAACTTTTTTGAGGCCTGGATCGGATTCGTACGCCTACGACAACCCTTGGCCGAAATTGAATGGAGGCCGACTGGACTGGCTGTTCGGAGATGGTTGGAGGCGGCCTCTGGCTAAAGAGCAAGGCGCAAAAATGGTTTTCTCTTATTTGAATAGTGTTTTAATATTTAAATCAGTATCTGAAAAAAATGCGACATGGAGCTCCTAAACGGAATGTTTCTTAGCACTCACCAAAAGGAAGAGTAGATTGGAAAACCGATCATGAGGAAATGGAAGATTTTAGAGAGAGACCGATGAAAAAACGCATACGAACAGAGAATCTTTTGCATAGCGAATAGATTGTGCATAGACTTAATCTGCAGTGCGAATTAGAGAAGCGAATAGATTGTGCATAGACTTAATCTGCAGTGCGAGTTAGAGAATCGAATAGATTGTGCATAGACTTAATCTGCAGTGCGAGTTAGAGAAGCGAATAGATTGTACATAGACTTAATCTGCAGTGCGAGTTAGAGAAGCGAATAGATTGTGCATAGACTTAATCTGCAGTGCGAGTTAGAGAAGCGAATATATTGTACATAGACTTAATCTGCAGTGCGAGTTAGAGAAGCGGATAGATTGTGCATAGACTCAATCTGCAGTGCGAGTTAGAGAAGCGAATAGATTGTGCATAGACTTAATCTGCAGTGCGAGTTAGAGAAGCACTGCTCTTGATTGAATGATCTCATGTGAGTAAGCGGTTTCAAACTGGAATGCTCAGTTACGTTTATTGATCTTCAATCAATTGTTTCAAGCTCGTATTGATTGCAGCGGCGGGAATGGATTTGGTTCTCCCAAATAGCGCACGACGAGCACAAAGATTGGCTCAAAATGCACCAGGTCGGTTTTCTGCTTCGTAAACCAAGTCATTAGAGTATTATTGGTATCGGTATTCATAGATCATCACATGTCCGATTATCTTTTTCCCCAACAGCCTTTGCTGGTGTCTCCCCTGCTCTGCTGAATCAACCAAGCTCCACCATCTCACTCTTTTTTCATCAATCTCCCCCCCCCCCTCTTCTCGATCAAAACAAACAGAAAACAGCGTACAATTATTTACTGCAAAGGCAATCAGTAACTTATTGTTCTCATAAAATTTAAAAGTTAGAAGCAATAAAAACTGGGCAGCGAATCAATTCGTTTTATGAGCTCGGGTGGAATTTCTTCGGTAAACATACTTCCGTTAATCAAGTCCGCCAATCTGTAAGCGAGTTTTGTGTTATGTCAACCTTGATTGAGCTTCTTTCTTCCCTAAAAAGTATTCGAAATATCATAAGATATTATGTACTAATTTCATAAAGGGTTACTAATGGCGGGGCTCTGGATCATTTTCAGACCTTTAAAAACTTTTTTTTTCAGACCCCCCCATGTTTATGAATGTTTGTTTTTTTCAGATGTCATTCCTTCTGATCACAGTACTCACTGCGTGGTTCACCTGCTGGATCATGTTTTTCCGACCGGATTGGTCATTTTCACCCTCATTTACCAGATTTGCTAATCGTAGAATTTAAGGATCTGGTCAGAGAATCCATTGGGAACACAAGGCTTTGAGAATGCTTTGTCTTACCTAATACAATTTTTTTTATCTGCAATGATCAGAACATTCAGGAAAACCTTTTTTTGCGATTGGTTAAAAGCAGCCTCGTTTTAGGCCGCAAGGACGTGAATGGGCCTTGCGAGAAGCTCATCTGGAGATAGCTCGTCGAGAAAAAGCAGGCCTGCCCTTGATATCGCCGGACCTCATCCCGAGGGAAAAAGTAGAAGCGGTTGGTTTTATGGATAGCTTTATTGCCACAGCCGGAAAATTGGAGTCGAATGCGAAGCGGGTATTCTATTAAAACTGGTTTCCTTGAAAAATACTCTCACATTTTCTTGGCAGAGTTAGAACACACTCTTTACTGTAGTGTATTGTAGCATTTCACGATTACTGTAGTTTACCGTGGATGTGATCCAAACATGCTCCCTGTTCTATTTGCAGGTTTTGCCGTCTGAAGAAGAGCTGCGAGACTTTGATATCCTTATTTAACTCAATAGGAAGGCAATTCGCTCTTCATGAAGAAACAGAATCCGAAAATTTAGCGAATTTGACCCTTCAATTTGGTAACCAACTTCTCCACCTCATCTCCACCCAGCGTAGGGTACCCAATATCTTTTCACATCTACGTTTCAAGGACGAAGAAATAAATTTAATAGAGATTAAACCAGATTCTAGCCATCTAGAACATGTTTTTGAATGTATGAATAGTCAGTAATTTGTCTTTGTGTTAGAAACGATATTCGACTGTGTACATTCAATTTGTTATAAAGCATAAATTGTTTGAAAGATTGAGAAGATGATCGAACCAATCCTTATGGTAACCTGAGAATAGTATGTGTTGGATCGAACCAATCCTTATGGTAACCTGAGAATAGTATGTGTTGGATCGAACCAATCCTTATGGTAACCTGAGAATAGTATGTGTTGGATCTGAAAGATTGAGAAGATGATCGAACCAATCCTTATGGTAACCTGAGAATAGTATGTGTTGGATCTGAAAGATTGAGAAGATGATCGAACCAATCCTTATGGTAACCTGAGAATAGTATGTGTTGGATCGAACCAATCCTTATGGTAACCTGAGAATAGTATGTGTTGGATCGAACCAATCCTTATGGTAACCTGAGAATAGTATGTGTTGGATCGAACCAATCCTTATGGTAACCTGAGAATAGTATGTGTTGGATCTGAAAGATTGAGAAGATGATCGAACCAATCCTTATGGTAACCTGAGAATAGTATGTGTTGGATCTGAAAGATTGAGAAGATGATCGAACCAATCCTTATGGTAACCTGAGAATAGTATGTGTTGGATCGAACCAATCCTTATGGTAACCTGAGAATAGTATGTGTTGGATCGAACCAATCCTTATGGTAACCTGAGAATAGTATGTGTTGGATCGAACCAATCCTTATGGTAACCTGAGAATAGTATGTGTTGGATCTGAAAGATTGAGAAGATGATCGAACCAATCCTTATGGTAACCTGAGAATAGTATGTGTTGGATCGAACCAATCCTTATGGTAACCTGAGAATAGTATGTGTTGGATCTGAAAGATTGAGAAGATGATCGAACCAATCCTTATGGTAACCTGAGAATAGTATGTGTTGGATCTGAAAGATTGAGAAGATGATCGAACCAATCCTTATGGTAACCTGAGAATAGTAGGTGTTGGATCGAACCAATCCTTATGGTAACCTGAGAATAGTATGTGTTGGATCTGAAAGATTGAGAAGATGATCGAACCAATCCTTATGATAACCTGAGAATAGTATGTGTTGGATCTGAAAGATTGAGAAGATGATCGAACCAATCCTTATGGTAACCTGAGAATAGTATGTGTTGGATCGAACCAATCCTTATGGTAACCTGAGAATAGTATGTGTTGGATCGAACCAATCCTTATGGTAACCTGAGAATAGTATGTGTTGGATCGAACCAATCCTTATGGTAACCTGAGAATAGTATGTGTTGGATCTGAAAGATTGAGAAGATGATCGAACCAATCCTTATGGTAACCTGAGAATAGTATGTGTTGGATCTGAAAGATTGAGAAGATGATCGAACCAATCCTTATGGTAACCTGAGAATAGTATGTGTTGGATCTGAAAGATTGAGAAGATGATCGAACCAATCCTTATGGTAACCTGAGAATAGTATGTGTTGGATCGAACCAATCCTTATGGTAACCTGAGAATAGTATATGTTGGATCTGAAAGATTGAGAAGATGATCGAACCAATCCTTATGGTAACCTGAGAATAGTATGTGTTGGATCTAAAAGATTGAGAAGATGATCGAACCAATCCTTATGGTAACCTGAGAATAGTATGTGTTGGATCTGAAAGATTGAGAAGATGATCGAACCAATCCTTATGGTAACCTGAGAATAGTATGTGGTGGATCTGAAAGATTGAGAAGATGATCGAACCAATCCTTATGGTAACCTGAGAATAGTATGTGTTGGATCTGAAAGATTGAGAAGATGATCGAACCAATCCTTATGGTAACCTGAGAATAGTATGTGTTGGATCTGAAAGATTGAGAAGATGATCGAACCAATCCTTATGGTAACCTGAGAATAGTATGTGTTGGATCTGAAAGATTGAGAAGATGATCGAACCAATCCTTATGGTAACCTGAGAATAGTATGTGTTTGATCTGAAAGATTGAGAAGATGATCGAACCAATCCTTATGGTAACCTGAGAATAGTATGTGTTGGATCTGAAAGATTGAGAAGATGATAGAACCAATCCTTATGGTAACCTGAGAATAGTATGTGGTGGATCTGAAAGATTGAGAAGATGATCGAACCAATCCTTATGGTAACCTGAGAATAGTATGTGTTGGATCGAACCAATCCTTATGGTAACCTGAGAATAGTATGTGTTGGATCTGAAAGATTGAGAAGATGATCGAACCAATCCTTATGGTAACCTGAGAATAGTATGTGTTGGATCTGAAAGATTGAGAAGATGATCGAACCAATCCTTATGGTAACCTGAGAATAGTATGTGGTGGATCTGAAAGATTGAGAAGATGATCGAACCAATCCTTATGGTAACCTGAGAATAGTATGTGTTGGATCGAACCAATCCTTATGGTAACCTGAGAATAGTATGTGTTGGATCTGAAAGATTGAGAAGATGATCGAACCAATCCTTATGGTAACCTGAGAATAGTATGTGTTGGATCGAACCAATCCTTATGGTAACCTGAGAATAGTATGTGTTGGATCTGAAAGATTGAGAAGATGATCGAACCAATCCTTATGGTAACCTGAGAATAGTATGTGTTGGATCTGAAAGATTGAGAAGATGATCGAACCAATCCTTATGGTAACCTGAGAATAGTATGTGGTGGATCTGAAAGATTGAGAAGATGATCGAACCAATCCTTATGGTAACCTGAGAATAGTATGTGTTGGATCGAACCAATCCTTATGGTAACCTGAGAATAGTATTTGTTGGATCTGAAAGATTGAGAAGATGATCGAACCAATCCTTATGGTAACCTGAGAATAGTATGTGTTGGATCTGAAAGATTGAGAAGATGATCGAACCAATCCTTATGGTAACCTGAGAATAGTATGTGGTGGATCTGAAAGATTGAGAAGATGATCGAACCAATCCTTATGGTAACCTGAGAATAGTATGTGTTGGATCGAACCAATCCTTATGGTAACCTGAGAATAGTATGTGTTGGATCTGAAAGATTGAGAAGATGATCGAACCAATCCTTATGGTAACCTGAGAATAGTATGTGTTGGATCTGAAAGATTGAGAAGATGATCGAACCAATCCTTATGGTAACCTGAGAATAGTATGTGGTGGATCTGAAAGATTGAGAAGATGATCGAACCAATCCTTATGGTAACCTGAGAATAGTATGTGTTGGATCTGAAAGATTGAGAAGATGATCGAACCAATCCTTATGGTAACCTGAGAATAGTATGTGTTGGATCTGAAAGATTGAGAAGATGATCGAACCAATCCTTATGGTAACCTGAGAATAGTATGTGGTGGATCTGAAAGATTGAGAAGATGATCGAACCAATCCTTATGGTAATCTGAGAATAGTATGTGTTGGATCGAACCAATCCTTATGGTAACCTGAGAATAGTATGTGTTGGATCTGAAAGATTGAGAAGATGATCGAACCAATCCTTATGGTAACCTGAGAATAGTATGTGTTGGATCTGAAAGATTGAGAAGATGATCGAACCAATCCTTATGGTAACCTGAGAATAGTATGTGGTGGATCTGAAAGATTGAGAAGATGATCGAACCAATCCTTATGGTAACCTAAGAATAGTATGTGTTGGATCGAACCAATCCTTATGGTAACCTGAGAATAGTATGTGTTGGATCTGAAAGATTGAGAAGATGATCGAACCAATCCTTATGGTAACCTGAGAATAGTATGTGTTGGATCTGAAAGATTGAGAAGATGATCGAACCAATCCTTATGGTAACCTGAGAATAGTATGTGGTGGATCTGAAAGATTGAGAAGATGATCGAACCAATCCTTATGGTAACCTGAGAATAGTATGTGTTGGATCTAAAAGATTGAGAAGATGATCGAACCAATCCTTATGGTAACCTGAGAATAGTATGTGTTGGATCTGAAAGATTGAGAAGATGATCGAACCAATCCTTATGGTAACCTGAGAATAGTATGTGGTGGATCTGAAAGATTGAGAAGATGATCGAACCAATCCTTATGGTAACCTGAGAATAGTATGTGTTGGATCTGAAAGATTGAGAAGATGATCGAACCAATCCTTATGGTAACCTGAGAATAGTATGTGTTGGATCTGAAAGATTGAGAAGATGATCGAACCAATCCTTATGGTAACCTGAGAATAGTATGTGTTGGATCTGAAAGATTGAGAAGATGATCGAACCAATCCTTATGGTAACCTGAGAATAGTATGTGGTGGATCTGAAAGATTGAGAAGATGATCGAACCAATCCTTATGGTAACCTGAGAATAGTATGTGTTGGATCGAACCAATCCTTATGGTAACCTGAGAATAGTATGTGTTGGATCTGAAAGATTGAGAAGATGATCGAACCAATCCTTATGGTAACCTGAGAATAGTATGTGTTGGATCTGAAAGATTGAGAAGATGATCGAACCAATCCTTATGGTAACCTGAGAATAGTATGTGTTTGATCTGAAAGATTGAGAAGATGATCGAACCAATCCTTATGGTAACCTGAGAATAGTATGTGTTGGATCTGAAAGATTGAGAAGATGATCGAACCAATCCTTATGGTAACCTGAGAATAGTATGTGGTGGATCTGAAAGATTGAGAAGATGATCGAACCAATCCTTATGGTAACCTGAGAATAGTATGTGTTGGATCGAACCAATCCTTATGGTAACCTGAGAATAGTATGTGTTGGATCTGAAAGATTGAGAAGATGATCGAACCAATCCTTATGGTAACCTGAGAATAGTATGTGTTGGATCTGAAAGATTGAGAAGATGATCGAACCAATCCTTATGGTAACCTGAGAATAGTATGTGGTGGATCTGAAAGATTGAGAAGATGATCGAACCAATCCTTATGGTAACCTGAGAATAGTATGTGTTGGATCGAACCAATCCTTATGGTAACCTGAGAATAGTATGTGTTGGATCTGAAAGATTGAGAAGATGATCGAACCAATCCTTATGGTAACCTGAGAATAGTATGTGTTGGATCGAACCAATCCTTATGGTAACCTGAGAATAGTATGTGTTGGATCTGAAAGATTGAGAAGATGATCGAACCAATCCTTATGGTAACCTGAGAATAGTATGTGTTGGATCTGAAAGATTGAGAAGATGATCGAACCAATCCTTATGGTAACCTGAGAATAGTATGTGGTGGATCTGAAAGATTGAGAAGATGATCGAACCAATCCTTATGGTAACCTGAGAATAGTATGTGTTGGATCGAACCAATCCTTATGGTAACCTGAGAATAGTATTTGTTGGATCTGAAAGATTGAGAAGATGATCGAACCAATCCTTATGGTAACCTGAGAATAGTATGTGTTGGATCTGAAAGATTGAGAAGATGATCGAACCAATCCTTATGGTAACCTGAGAATAGTATGTGGTGGATCTGAAAGATTGAGAAGATGATCGAACCAATCCTTATGGTAACCTGAGAATAGTATGTGTTGGATCGAACCAATCCTTATGGTAACCTGAGAATAGTATGTGTTGGATCTGAAAGATTGAGAAGATGATCGAACCAATCCTTATGGTAACCTGAGAATAGTATGTGTTGGATCTGAAAGATTGAGAAGATGATCGAACCAATCCTTATGGTAACCTGAGAATAGTATGTGGTGGATCTGAAAGATTGAGAAGATGATCGAACCAATCCTTATGGTAACCTGAGAATAGTATGTGTTGGATCTGAAAGATTGAGAAGATGATCGAACCAATCCTTATGGTAACCTGAGAATAGTATGTGTTGGATCTGAAAGATTGAGAAGATGATCGAACCAATCCTTATGGTAACCTGAGAATAGTATGTGGTGGATCTGAAAGATTGAGAAGATGATCGAACCAATCCTTATGGTAACCTGAGAATAGTATGTGTTGGATCGAACCAATCCTTATGGTAACCTGAGAATAGTATGTGTTGGATCTGAAAGATTGAGAAGATGATCGAACCAATCCTTATGGTAACCTGAGAATAGTATGTGTTGGATCTGAAAGATTGAGAAGATGATCGAACCAATCCTTATGGTAACCTGAGAATAGTATGTGGTGGATCTGAAAGATTGAGAAGATGATCGAACCAATCCTTATGGTAACCTAAGAATAGTATGTGTTGGATCGAACCAATCCTTATGGTAACCTGAGAATAGTATGTGTTGGATCTGAAAGATTGAGAAGATGATCGAACCAATCCTTATGGTAACCTGAGAATAGTATGTGTTGGATCTGAAAGATTGAGAAGATGATCGAACCAATCCTTATGGTAACCTGAGAATAGTATGTGGTGGATCTGAAAGATTGAGAAGATGATCGAACCAATCCTTATGGTAACCTGAGAATAGTATGTGTTGGATCGAACCAATCCTTATGGTAACCTGAGAATAGTATGTGTTGGATCTGAAAGATTGAGAAGATGATCGAACCAATCCTTATGGTAACCTGAGAATAGTATGTGTTGGATCTGAAAGATTGAGAAGATGATCGAACCAATCCTTATGGTAACCTGAGAATAGTATGTGGTGGATCTGAAAGATTGAGAAGATGATCGAACCAATCCTTATGGTAACCTAAGAATAGTATGTGTTGGATCGAACCAATCCTTATGGTAACCTGAGAATAGTATGTGTTGGATCTGAAAGATTGAGAAGATGATCGAACCAATCCTTATGGTAACCTGAGAATAGTATGTGTTGGATCGAACCAATCCTTATGGTAACCTGAGAATAGTATGTGTTGGATCTGAAAGATTGAGAAGATGATCGAACCAATCCTTATGGTAACCTGAGAATAGTATGTGTTGGATCTGAAAGATTGAGAAGATGATCGAACCAATCCTTATGGTAACCTGAGAATAGTATGTGTTGGATCTGAAAGATTGAGAAGATGATCGAACCAATCCTTATGGTAACCTGAGAATAGTATGTGGTGGATCTGAAAGATTGAGAAGATGATCGAACCAATCCTTATGGTAACCTGAGAATAGTATGTGTTGGATCGAACCAATCCTTATGGTAACCTGAGAATAGTATGTGTTGGATCTGAAAGATTGAGAAGATGATCGAACCAATCCTTATGGTAACCTGAGAATAGTATGTGTTGGATCTGAAAGATTGAGAAGATGATCGAATCAATCCTTATGGTAACCTGAGAATAGTATGTGGTGGATCTGAAAGATTGAGAAGATGATCGAACCAATCCTTATGGTAACCTGAGAATAGTATGTGTTGGATCGAACCAATCCTTATGGTAACCTGAGAATAGTATGTGTTGGATCTGAAAGATTGAGAAGATGATCGAACCAATCCTTATGGTAACCTGAGAATAGTATGTGGTGGATCTGAAAGATTGAGAAGATGATCGAACCAATCCTTATGGTAACCTGAGAATAGTATGTGTTGGATCGAACCAATCCTTATGGTAACCTGAGAATAGTATGTGTTGGATCTGAAAGATTGAGAAGATGATCGAACCAATCCTTATGGTAACCTGAGAATAGTATGTGTTGGATCGAACCAATCCTTATGGTAACCTGAGAATAGTATGTGTTGGATCTGAAAGATTGAGAAGATGATCGAACCAATCCTTATGGTAACCTGAGAATAGTATGTGTTGGATCTGAAAGATTGAGAAGATGATCGAACCAATCCTTATGGTAACCTGAGAATAGTATGTGGTGGATCTGAAAGATTGAGAAGATGATCGAACCAATCCTTATGGTAACCTGAGAATAGTATGTGTTGGATCGAACCAATCCTTATGGTAACCTGAGAATAGTATGTGTTGGATCTGAAAGATTGAGAAGATGATCGAACCAATCCTTATGGTAACCTGAGAATAGTATGTGTTGGATCTGAAAGATTGAGAAGATGATCGAACCAATCCTTATGGTAACCTGAGAATAGTATGTGGTGGATCTGAAAGATTGAGAAGATGATCGAACCAATCCTTATGGTAACCTAAGAATAGTATGTGTTGGATCGAACCAATCCTTATGGTAACCTGAGAATAGTATGTGTTGGATCTGAAAGATTGAGAAGATGATCGAACCAATCCTTATGGTAACCTGAGAATAGTATGTGTTGGATCGAACCAATCCTTATGGTAACCTGAGAATAGTATGTGTTGGATCTGAAAGATTGAGAAGATGATCGAACCAATCCTTATGGTAACCTGAGAATAGTATGTGTTGGATCTGAAAGATTGAGAAGATGATCGAACCAATCCTTATGGTAACCTGAGAATAGTATGTGTTGGATCGAACCAATCCTTATGGTAACCTGAGAATAGTATGTGTTGGATCGAACCAATCCTTATGGTAACCTGAGAATAGTATGTGTTGGATCGAACCAATCCTTATGGTAACCTGAGAATAGTATGTGTTGGATCTGAAAGATTGAGAAGATGATCGAACCAATCCTTATGGTAACCTGAGAATAGTATGTGTTGGATCGAACCAATCCTTATGGTAACCTGAGAATAGTATGTGTTGGATCTGAAAGATTGAGAAGATGATCGAACCAATCCTTATGGTAACCTGAGAATAGTATGTGTTGGATCTGAAAGATTGAGAAGATGATCGAACCAATCCTTATGGTAACCTGAGAATAGTAGGTGTTGGATCGAACCAATCCTTATGGTAACCTGAGAATAGTATGTGTTGGATCTGAAAGATTGAGAAGATGATCGAACCAATCCTTATGATAACCTGAGAATAGTATGTGTTGGATCTGAAAGATTGAGAAGATGATCGAACCAATCCTTATGGTAACCTGAGAATAGTATGTGTTGGATCGAACCAATCCTTATGGTAACCTGAGAATAGTATGTGTTGGATCGAACCAATCCTTATGGTAACCTGAGAATAGTATGTGTTGGATCGAACCAATCCTTATGGTAACCTGAGAATAGTATGTGTTGGATCTGAAAGATTGAGAAGATGATCGAACCAATCCTTATGGTAACCTGAGAATAGTATGTGTTGGATCTGAAAGATTGAGAAGATGATCGAACCAATCCTTATGGTAACCTGAGAATAGTATGTGTTGGATCTGAAAGATTGAGAAGATGATCGAACCAATCCTTATGGTAACCTGAGAATAGTATGTGTTGGATCGAACCAATCCTTATGGTAACCTGAGAATAGTATATGTTGGATCTGAAAGATTGAGAAGATGATCGAACCAATCCTTATGGTAACCTGAGAATAGTATGTGTTGGATCTAAAAGATTGAGAAGATGATCGAACCAATCCTTATGGTAACCTGAGAATAGTATGTGTTGGATCTGAAAGATTGAGAAGATGATCGAACCAATCCTTATGGTAACCTGAGAATAGTATGTGGTGGATCTGAAAGATTGAGAAGATGATCGAACCAATCCTTATGGTAACCTGAGAATAGTATGTGTTGGATCTGAAAGATTGAGAAGATGATCGAACCAATCCTTATGGTAACCTGAGAATAGTATGTGTTGGATCTGAAAGATTGAGAAGATGATCGAACCAATCCTTATGGTAACCTGAGAATAGTATGTGTTGGATCTGAAAGATTGAGAAGATGATCGAACCAATCCTTATGGTAACCTGAGAATAGTATGTGGTGGATCTGAAAGATTGAGAAGATGATCGAACCAATCCTTATGGTAACCTGAGAATAGTATGTGTTGGATCGAACCAATCCTTATGGTAACCT
Source organism: Allodiplogaster pararmata (assembly GCA_964056735.1). NCBI lineage: Eukaryota > Metazoa > Nematoda > Chromadorea > Rhabditida > Diplogasteridae > Allodiplogaster > Allodiplogaster pararmata. Next base: position 1,816,375 of record OZ057405.1, read on the forward strand.
GAGAATAGTATGTGTTGGATCTGAAAGATTGAGAAGATGATCGAACCAATCCTTATGGTAACCTGAGAATAGTATGTGTTGGATCTGAAAGATTGAGAAGATGATCGAACCAATCCTTATGGTAACCTGAGAATAGTATGTGTTTGATCTGAAAGATTGAGAAGATGATCGAACCAATCCTTATGGTAACCTGAGAATAGTATGTGTTGGATCTGAAAGATTGAGAAGATGATCGAACCAATCCTTATGGTAACCTGAGAATAGTATGTGGTGGATCTGAAAGATTGAGAAGATGATCGAACCAATCCTTATGGTAACCTGAGAATAGTATGTGTTGGATCGAACCAATCCTTATGGTAACCTGAGAATAGTATGTGTTGGATCTGAAAGATTGAGAAGATGATCGAACCAATCCTTATGGTAACCTGAGAATAGTATGTGTTGGATCTGAAAGATTGAGAAGATGATCGAACCAATCCTTATGGTAACCTGAGAATAGTATGTGGTGGATCTGAAAGATTGAGAAGATGATCGAACCAATCCTTATGGTAACCTGAGAATAGTATGTGTTGGATCGAACCAATCCTTATGGTAACCTGAGAATAGTATGTGTTGGATCTGAAAGATTGAGAAGATGATCGAACCAATCCTTATGGTAACCTGAGAATAGTATGTGTTGGATCGAACCAATCCTTATGGTAACCTGAGAATAGTATGTGTTGGATCTGAAAGATTGAGAAGATGATCGAACCAATCCTTATGGTAACCTGAGAATAGTATGTGTTGGATCTGAAAGATTGAGAAGATGATCGAACCAATCCTTATGGTAACCTGAGAATAGTATGTGGTGGATCTGAAAGATTGAGAAGATGATCGAACCAATCCTTATGGTAACCTGAGAATAGTATGTGTTGGATCGAACCAATCCTTATGGTAACCTGAGAATAGTATTTGTTGGATCTGAAAGATTGAGAAGATGATCGAACCAATCCTTATGGTAACCTGAGAATAGTATGTGTTGGATCTGAAAGATTGAGAAGATGATCGAACCAATCCTTATGGTAACCTGAGAATAGTATGTGGTGGATCTGAAAGATTGAGAAGATGATCGAACCAATCCTTATGGTAACCTGAGAATAGTATGTGTTGGATCGAACCAATCCTTATGGTAACCTGAGAATAGTATGTGTTGGATCTGAAAGATTGAGAAGATGATCGAACCAATCCTTATGGTAACCTGAGAATAGTATGTGTTGGATCTGAAAGATTGAGAAGATGATCGAACCAATCCTTATGGTAACCTGAGAATAGTATGTGGTGGATCTGAAAGATTGAGAAGATGATCGAACCAATCCTTATGGTAACCTGAGAATAGTATGTGTTGGATCTGAAAGATTGAGAAGATGATCGAACCAATCCTTATGGTAACCTGAGAATAGTATGTGTTGGATCTGAAAGATTGAGAAGATGATCGAACCAATCCTTATGGTAACCTGAGAATAGTATGTGGTGGATCTGAAAGATTGAGAAGATGATCGAACCAATCCTTATGGTAATCTGAGAATAGTATGTGTTGGATCGAACCAATCCTTATGGTAACCTGAGAATAGTATGTGTTGGATCTGAAAGATTGAGAAGATGATCGAACCAATCCTTATGGTAACCTGAGAATAGTATGTGTTGGATCTGAAAGATTGAGAAGATGATCGAACCAATCCTTATGGTAACCTGAGAATAGTATGTGGTGGATCTGAAAGATTGAGAAGATGATCGAACCAATCCTTATGGTAACCTAAGAATAGTATGTGTTGGATCGAACCAATCCTTATGGTAACCTGAGAATAGTATGTGTTGGATCTGAAAGATTGAGAAGATGATCGAACCAATCCTTATGGTAACCTGAGAATAGTATGTGTTGGATCTGAAAGATTGAGAAGATGATCGAACCAATCCTTATGGTAACCTGAGAATAGTATGTGGTGGATCTGAAAGATTGAGAAGATGATCGAACCAATCCTTATGGTAACCTGAGAATAGTATGTGTTGGATCTAAAAGATTGAGAAGATGATCGAACCAATCCTTATGGTAACCTGAGAATAGTATGTGTTGGATCTGAAAGATTGAGAAGATGATCGAACCAATCCTTATGGTAACCTGAGAATAGTATGTGGTGGATCTGAAAGATTGAGAAGATGATCGAACCAATCCTTATGGTAACCTGAGAATAGTATGTGTTGGATCTGAAAGATTGAGAAGATGATCGAACCAATCCTTATGGTAACCTGAGAATAGTATGTGTTGGATCTGAAAGATTGAGAAGATGATCGAACCAATCCTTATGGTAACCTGAGAATAGTATGTGTTGGATCTGAAAGATTGAGAAGATGATCGAACCAATCCTTATGGTAACCTGAGAATAGTATGTGGTGGATCTGAAAGATTGAGAAGATGATCGAACCAATCCTTATGGTAACCTGAGAATAGTATGTGTTGGATCGAACCAATCCTTATGGTAACCTGAGAATAGTATGTGTTGGATCTGAAAGATTGAGAAGATGATCGAACCAATCCTTATGGTAACCTGAGAATAGTATGTGTTGGATCTGAAAGATTGAGAAGATGATCGAACCAATCCTTATGGTAACCTGAGAATAGTATGTGTTTGATCTGAAAGATTGAGAAGATGATCGAACCAATCCTTATGGTAACCTGAGAATAGTATGTGTTGGATCTGAAAGATTGAGAAGATGATCGAACCAATCCTTATGGTAACCTGAGAATAGTATGTGGTGGATCTGAAAGATTGAGAAGATGATCGAACCAATCCTTATGGTAACCTGAGAATAGTATGTGTTGGATCGAACCAATCCTTATGGTAACCTGAGAATAGTATGTGTTGGATCTGAAAGATTGAGAAGATGATCGAACCAATCCTTATGGTAACCTGAGAATAGTATGTGTTGGATCTGAAAGATTGAGAAGATGATCGAACCAATCCTTATGGTAACCTGAGAATAGTATGTGGTGGATCTGAAAGATTGAGAAGATGATCGAACCAATCCTTATGGTAACCTGAGAATAGTATGTGTTGGATCGAACCAATCCTTATGGTAACCTGAGAATAGTATGTGTTGGATCTGAAAGATTGAGAAGATGATCGAACCAATCCTTATGGTAACCTGAGAATAGTATGTGTTGGATCGAACCAATCCTTATGGTAACCTGAGAATAGTATGTGTTGGATCTGAAAGATTGAGAAGATGATCGAACCAATCCTTATGGTAACCTGAGAATAGTATGTGTTGGATCTGAAAGATTGAGAAGATGATCGAACCAATCCTTATGGTAACCTGAGAATAGTATGTGGTGGATCTGAAAGATTGAGAAGATGATCGAACCAATCCTTATGGTAACCTGAGAATAGTATGTGTTGGATCGAACCAATCCTTATGGTAACCTGAGAATAGTATTTGTTGGATCTGAAAGATTGAGAAGATGATCGAACCAATCCTTATGGTAACCTGAGAATAGTATGTGTTGGATCTGAAAGATTGAGAAGATGATCGAACCAATCCTTATGGTAACCTGAGAATAGTATGTGGTGGATCTGAAAGATTGAGAAGATGATCGAACCAATCCTTATGGTAACCTGAGAATAGTATGTGTTGGATCGAACCAATCCTTATGGTAACCTGAGAATAGTATGTGTTGGATCTGAAAGATTGAGAAGATGATCGAACCAATCCTTATGGTAACCTGAGAATAGTATGTGTTGGATCTGAAAGATTGAGAAGATGATCGAACCAATCCTTATGGTAACCTGAGAATAGTATGTGGTGGATCTGAAAGATTGAGAAGATGATCGAACCAATCCTTATGGTAACCTGAGAATAGTATGTGTTGGATCTGAAAGATTGAGAAGATGATCGAACCAATCCTTATGGTAACCTGAGAATAGTATGTGTTGGATCTGAAAGATTGAGAAGATGATCGAACCAATCCTTATGGTAACCTGAGAATAGTATGTGGTGGATCTGAAAGATTGAGAAGATGATCGAACCAATCCTTATGGTAACCTGAGAATAGTATGTGTTGGATCGAACCAATCCTTATGGTAACCTGAGAATAGTATGTGTTGGATCTGAAAGATTGAGAAGATGATCGAACCAATCCTTATGGTAACCTGAGAATAGTATGTGTTGGATCTGAAAGATTGAGAAGATGATCGAACCAATCCTTATGGTAACCTGAGAATAGTATGTGGTGGATCTGAAAGATTGAGAAGATGATCGAACCAATCCTTATGGTAACCTAAGAATAGTATGTGTTGGATCGAACCAATCCTTATGGTAACCTGAGAATAGTATGTGTTGGATCTGAAAGATTGAGAAGATGATCGAACCAATCCTTATGGTAACCTGAGAATAGTATGTGTTGGATCTGAAAGATTGAGAAGATGATCGAACCAATCCTTATGGTAACCTGAGAATAGTATGTGGTGGATCTGAAAGATTGAGAAGATGATCGAACCAATCCTTATGGTAACCTGAGAATAGTATGTGTTGGATCGAACCAATCCTTATGGTAACCTGAGAATAGTATGTGTTGGATCTGAAAGATTGAGAAGATGATCGAACCAATCCTTATGGTAACCTGAGAATAGTATGTGTTGGATCTGAAAGATTGAGAAGATGATCGAACCAATCCTTATGGTAACCTGAGAATAGTATGTGGTGGATCTGAAAGATTGAGAAGATGATCGAACCAATCCTTATGGTAACCTAAGAATAGTATGTGTTGGATCGAACCAATCCTTATGGTAACCTGAGAATAGTATGTGTTGGATCTGAAAGATTGAGAAGATGATCGAACCAATCCTTATGGTAACCTGAGAATAGTATGTGTTGGATCGAACCAATCCTTATGGTAACCTGAGAATAGTATGTGTTGGATCTGAAAGATTGAGAAGATGATCGAACCAATCCTTATGGTAACCTGAGAATAGTATGTGTTGGATCTGAAAGATTGAGAAGATGATCGAACCAATCCTTATGGTAACCTGAGAATAGTATGTGTTGGATCTGAAAGATTGAGAAGATGATCGAACCAATCCTTATGGTAACCTGAGAATAGTATGTGGTGGATCTGAAAGATTGAGAAGATGATCGAACCAATCCTTATGGTAACCTGAGAATAGTATGTGTTGGATCGAACCAATCCTTATGGTAACCTGAGAATAGTATGTGTTGGATCTGAAAGATTGAGAAGATGATCGAACCAATCCTTATGGTAACCTGAGAATAGTATGTGTTGGATCTGAAAGATTGAGAAGATGATCGAATCAATCCTTATGGTAACCTGAGAATAGTATGTGGTGGATCTGAAAGATTGAGAAGATGATCGAACCAATCCTTATGGTAACCTGAGAATAGTATGTGTTGGATCGAACCAATCCTTATGGTAACCTGAGAATAGTATGTGTTGGATCTGAAAGATTGAGAAGATGATCGAACCAATCCTTATGGTAACCTGAGAATAGTATGTGGTGGATCTGAAAGATTGAGAAGATGATCGAACCAATCCTTATGGTAACCTGAGAATAGTATGTGTTGGATCGAACCAATCCTTATGGTAACCTGAGAATAGTATGTGTTGGATCTGAAAGATTGAGAAGATGATCGAACCAATCCTTATGGTAACCTGAGAATAGTATGTGTTGGATCGAACCAATCCTTATGGTAACCTGAGAATAGTATGTGTTGGATCTGAAAGATTGAGAAGATGATCGAACCAATCCTTATGGTAACCTGAGAATAGTATGTGTTGGATCTGAAAGATTGAGAAGATGATCGAACCAATCCTTATGGTAACCTGAGAATAGTATGTGGTGGATCTGAAAGATTGAGAAGATGATCGAACCAATCCTTATGGTAACCTGAGAATAGTATGTGTTGGATCGAACCAATCCTTATGGTAACCTGAGAATAGTATGTGTTGGATCTGAAAGATTGAGAAGATGATCGAACCAATCCTTATGGTAACCTGAGAATAGTATGTGTTGGATCTGAAAGATTGAGAAGATGATCGAACCAATCCTTATGGTAACCTGAGAATAGTATGTGGTGGATCTGAAAGATTGAGAAGATGATCGAACCAATCCTTATGGTAACCTAAGAATAGTATGTGTTGGATCGAACCAATCCTTATGGTAACCTGAGAATAGTATGTGTTGGATCTGAAAGATTGAGAAGATGATCGAACCAATCCTTATGGTAACCTGAGAATAGTATGTGTTGGATCGAACCAATCCTTATGGTAACCTGAGAATAGTATGTGTTGGATCTGAAAGATTGAGAAGATGATCGAACCAATCCTTATGGTAACCTGAGAATAGTATGTGTTGGATCTGAAAGATTGAGAAGATGATCGAACCAATCCTTATGGTAACCTGAGAATAGTATGTGTTGGATCTGAAAGATTGAGAAGATGATCGAACCAATCCTTATGGTAACCTGAGAATAGTATGTGGTGGATCTGAAAGATTGAGAAGATGATCGAACCAATCCTTATGGTAACCTGAGAATAGTATGTGTTGGATCGAACCAATCCTTATGGTAACCTGAGAATAGTATGTGTTGGATCTGAAAGATTGAGAAGATGATCGAACCAATCCTTATGGTAACCTGAGAATAGTATGTGTTGGATCTGAAAGATTGAGAAGATGATCGAACCAATCCTTATGGTAACCTGAGAATAGTATGTGGTGGATCTGAAAGATTGAGAAGATGATCGAACCAATCCTTATGGTAACCTGAGAATAGTATGTGTTGGATCGAACCAATCCTTATGGTAACCTGAGAATAGTATGTGTTGGATCTGAAAGATTGAGAAGATGATCGAACCAATCCTTATGGTAACCTGAGAATAGTATGTGGTGGATCTGAAAGATTGAGAAGATGATCGAACCAATCCTTATGGTAACCTGAGAATAGTATGTGTTGGATCGAACCAATCCTTATGGTAACCTGAGAATAGTATGTGTTGGATCTGAAAGATTGAGAAGATGATCGAACCAATCCTTATGGTAACCTGAGAATAGTATGTGGTGGATCTGAGAATGCTCAGCTAAGATTGAGAAGATGATCGAACCAATCCTTATGGTAACCTGAGAATAGTATGTGGTGGATCTGAAAGATTGAGAAGATGATCGAACCAATCCTTATGGTAACCTGAGAATAGTATGTGGTGGATCTGAGAATGCTCAGCTAAGATTGAGAAGATGATCGAACCAATCCTTATGGTAACCTGAGAATATTATGTGTTGGATCTGAGAATGCTCAGCTAACCAATTCAATAAAGATTGAGAAGATGATGGAACCAATCCTTATGGTAACCTGAGAATAGTATGTGGTGGATCTGAGAATGCTCAGCTAAGATTGAGAAGATGATCGAACCAATCCTTATGGTAACCTGAGAATAGTATGTGGTGGATCTGAGAATGCTCAGCTAAGATTGAGAAGATGATCGAACCAATCCTTATGGTAACCTGAGAATAGTCTGGGAATGCTCAGCTAACCAATTCAATTCAATTCATTTATTCCATGCAAGAACAACAACTTGTAATACAATTATGAATGGTAGTTCCAATTAGCATGGACGCGTAGGATAGGGAGACAAAAAACAATCATTCATTCAAAAGTGCTGAATGGCATTCAACTAATCCAAATATCATCTAAGAAAAAAAATGATATGAAATAGCTGTCTATAGTTATTTATAATCAGAAGATTGTGTCCATTACATATGTATGTAAATACAAATAATCGTCAATCTGTTACACTCGGACAAGGAAGCACAACTTCAAATGAAATTTTTTAGCCTTGTCGCGAAACTTGAAGAACTTTCGATTACAACGATATCTTCCGGAAGGGAGTTCCATATTGCTATTGATCTAGAGACAAACGTAGACAACCTAGCCGGGTAAACGATAGGCAGACGAATTCTGAGAGAGTGTGCTTGTCTTGTATTATACTTGGGGGGAGATAAAATGTATAGAAAGGAAAATCGAGAGAGCATTTGTTATGTAAACATTTGTGCAAAAAACATAGGAATGCTCGACGATATTCTAATGACTCAGTTTTGCGCAGTTTCAATCTTTGAGAATGAGGCAGGCTTACATTACCACATCTATATAACAGCCTTCTAGTAAAATTACGTTGTACATATTCTAAATCGTTGATGAGGTATTTCGTGGTAGGGGACCAAATTTCAGTCCCGTATTCGAGAATCGGTCTAACGTATACATTAAAAGCAAGCATGAGCATTTCGCATGATTTGGTCTTGAAAGCCTTCAGAATAAGGTTTGCAGTAGAAGAGGCTTTTTTACAAATCTTCTCAATATGAGAATTGAAACGGAAATCATGAGTTAACAAAATCCCGAAATCTTTAACCTGGTTGGTAACAATCAATGGAATATGGTTGATAGAGTAGGGGTGATACACCGATTGCTTGCCTATATGAAGAACAGTACATTTGGAAGTTGATAGAGTAAGGTTCCACTGAGTGCAGTTTGCAAGTCATCTGAATATAAGTGTACTTGAGCTAGCAGCTTAACATCATCGGCAAAAATACTGAAGCGAATAGTAGCAGGGATAACTTTCTTGATGTCGTCAATGAACAGTAAAAACAACAACGGGCCTATTGAAGAACTTTGAGGAACACCACTTAAAACTGAAGCTGGTACTGAGTTGATACCATCGATGATCATTGATTGTTTACGGGAGTTGAGGAAAGAAGAGATAAATTTAAGTACAGGCCCTACAATACCAAGTGAATTCAATTTAAACAATAGAAATCGAATATCTACAGAGTCAAAAGCTTTTGTCATGTCTAGGAAAATTACATCAATTTCAATACTTGAACTCAGAGAGTGGGTTATGAAGGAATATGATTCGGCTAAAGAAGTGATTGTCGATCGATTAGGTCGAAAACCGGCTTGAAGGGGGGGGGGAGCAATGAACGCTCTTCAAGATACTTTGAAATAGAATTAACAATAACTTTTTCCATTACTTTAGAAATCGAGCAGGTTAAAGAAATGGGTCTGTAATTTGATAAGATAGGAGGTCCTTTGTTTTTGAGCAGAGGCTTTACAATAGCAAACTTCCACATATCGGGTACGAGTCATTAAACAGTTGTTGAATAAAATACGCAGAGGTTTCAACAACGCAAATCTAAATTTTTTGATAAAAATGTTCGGAATGAAATCGGGTGAGGTATTAAATTTATTCTCCAACTTAGAACAGCCTCGATTATCATTTGATCATCAATTATTTCAAGAGAAAGGTGTTGATCGAAGGGAGCTAAAATAAGGACAGGAAGAACATTCTGAGACGGTTCAGAGAAAGTTGATGAGAACTGAGAAGAAAACATTTCAGCTTTTATGGAAGGGTCCGTCACTACCGTTCCACTACTGTCATATAAAACATAGGAATCGTTTTGAGATTTAATACGATTTGTCCAATACGAGAAAAACTGTTTACGGTTGCTTTTAACAACCAGAGAAGATTCCTTGGATGTTTCAAAATCATAAAGCTCAGAAGAAAAATTTCTTGACAGATTTTTACAATATTCGGAGTAAGGAGCAGTAATTGAAATTTTCTGAAGCTTATTGAATAAGCGTTGAATACGCGCTGGATATCTATTGGAGGACGAATTAGGAACAACAGTTGGCACAAAGCGATCGATAAGGTCACATAGTAGATCAACGATATAGTTGTAAGCTTGATTAGGGTCAAGAGATGATAATGCCACGGTCCAATCATGACAGTAAATAAAGTACTCAATCATATGCCAGTTTGCCTCAGAATAAAGTTTTATAGGCTTGATTATGTCATCGAATACTTTGGAGGTAATACAATCGAAACAAATAGAATTATGATCGCACTGGGATGTGAAGGGAGCAATAACACTAGAAGAAGAGATAATCGGATGATTGCATAAAAGAAGATCAAGAATGTTCTGACTTCGAGTCTGCATCATAATGTACTGAGTGAAATGGTTGTCACAACAGTAATTAAGAAATTGAGTAGAAGAATAGCTCTTAGAACACGTCAACTTGTCCCAATCAATACAAGGCAAATTCAAATCACCAACGATTATGAGAGGGACATCAATTTGTCTTCTCTACCAGGCGTCACTGCCTTAAAACTGTGTAACTGAGCATTTGAAGACATTGGGAATGGTATTTAAAGAGAAGTATGCTAATAACTCATTCATGATATCGTCTGGGGCACTGGGAGATCGATAAACATACATTAATCTAACCCGAGAAAAATATGAATCTTTGTCAATACATTGTAACTCAACTGTAATAGCTTCACATTCTGAAACTGACATCGACGAAATTGCTACTGGACTGAGTCTAGATTGCACTAAAATTGCTACTCCGCCACCTCTGTTACTGATATTAGAGTTTCTATCAGATCGAAAAACAGAATATGGTTTATTTGAATGTAAAATGACATCAGGTTCACTATCGTGTAACCAAGTTTCTGAAAAGCAAATAGCATTGTATTGCGTTGAAGATAATAAATGATTAAGATCGTACAATTTTTTACGTATAGAGCGACAATTACTGTAGTAAAAACTAAAATTTCCTCTAATACTATGTTGACTATTCCAAATATCAGAAGAAGTAAACAGGCTATGGCCATCAGCACTACTGACCTCTTTCTGTACATCGTTTGCGTTTATCCTTTTTCCTCTTGTCACCGTCACGTTTTGAAGAGAACCATTAGCCTCAGCGACTCTCTTCGGAGTGTATAGAGGACGCGGATGAGAGAATCGAATGAGCCTTGTTCCTTGTACCCCCCACTCCATCGATCCATCTTTGTCGTTTCTTTCCTTAGCGAGTTTCTTGCAGTCCTTCTCGAGTTGGAGTCCTTCTCTGGTAAGGTCTTCTCTCGCGTACGCGTGAGGAAATTTGCGAAGGACTTCAGGACGACGGACTCGTAGTTTTCGAAGTACTTCTGTTCGGAGAGATGGCGATGGAAAATGATTCTTAAGAATTCTTCTCTTGTTCTCTTTCTTTCCGAAGCGTCGATGAGTGATAGAACCTTGGTTGAATGCATTAGTGAGAGAAGGTATATTGAGTTCACTAACGAGAGAATCAAGAAGTTTTCCATCATGTTCATGTTATCCTCTGCATATCATGAAATTGATTGCTTATAGAAATAGACTGTTCGGTAAGATAGATAAACCAGCATCGCTGGCTCTTTATAAAAAGGCAAGTGTGAAATTCCTTCATAAGATGCGTAGATGAAAACATTATTCCGAAAAAACCAAATTGAAGCGATCTCGTGATCTTTATAGACATATTTCATCTCTCACTAAACCGAAGCCAAGACCACCGAGATTTTTAACCGATATTACTGGTACTATGGTAACGGATACAATTGAAAAGTGTGATATGCTTGCAAGTGAATTTGCCTCTTCTTTCATAACGGCTGACACAGTTACTCCTTCTTTCCCTGATAGGCCTTTCCCTTCTTTCTTCTTCTTCTTAGCGTTGTCCCGCGCCGGCCGAGGTCGGAGTAGGGTCCGCTGTACGGCTTCTAGCTCTCCAGAAACATCTGTCCGTTGCGTCTTCCGAGTGGAGTCTTGCAAGGCGCAGGTCTTGGTTGAGCGTATCCATATATCTTGTCTTCGGTTTGCCTCGAGGGCGTTTGCCTGGTACTTCCATGTCAAGGGCGTGTCTTGCGATGTTGGTCGCGTCTCTTCGCATCACGTGTCCATACCATCTAAATCTCCCTTCTCGCATCTTGTCTTGTATTGGGGCAACGCCGAGTCTCCCTCTCACAATCGTGTTACGCACACAATCTAGGCGAGTCAGTCCTAGTGTCCAGCGTAAATTTCATCTCATTCGTGTGGATAATGTTCTCGGTTATACGCGTTGTAGGCCAGGTCTCCGTCGAATAGAGAAGCACGGGACGGATTGCTGTTTCATACATCTTTCCGCGTATGCCAGCTGTGATATTCCTATCACAGAGGACACCTGCAGCTTCTCTCCATTTCATCCAAGCTGCATTTACTCTTTGGCGTGCCGCTGCATTTGTTGACGTGTCTGAGGAGATGACAGAACCAAGGTACTTGAATTCGGAGGTCTTCGGGAGCGGTTCACCGCTGATGTGAACAGTTCCCGTCGTTTGCACTCCGATTTCCTGGTACTCGGTCTTCTTGATGTTGAGGCGTAAGCCATGCCTACTAAGAGCGTCATTCCATTCTTGGGTGCGTTTCTCGATTTCGGCACGTGTAGGAGCAGCAAGGAGAATGTCGTCGGCGTATGCGATGGTTGACGGAGCCGGAGTCAGTAGAGGACGCGTGACGGTATCCATAACCAAAATGAAGAGAAGGGGAGACAAAGCACTCCCTTGGTGCACTCCAACGTTTACTGCGAATGGCTCTGTGATGCCGACCGGAGTTCTGACAGTACTCTTTGAATCATCGTACATCGCCATTGTCCATCGAATGTACTCTTCAGGAACCTGATGATCGCGCAATGCATATGAAATAAGATCATGGGGGACTCTGTCGAACGCCTTTTCCAAATCGAGGTAGGTCAGATGGAGAGGTGATCTTTTCTCTGCGTGCTTCTCGACGAGTAAACGGAGTGCAAATATTGCATCTGTTGTGCCTCTTCCGTTCACAAACCCGCATTGCTGAGCTGGAATATTGACGATATCTCGTATGCGTGAATCCAGTATCCTCTCAAATATCTTCATAGTGTGGTTGAGAAGGCGTATTGGACGGTAGTTGCTGCACACTCTGGCATCGCCTTTTCCTTTGAAGACTGGAACGGTCGTGGAGTAGCGCCAGATATGTGGAATTTGGCCTTGCTTTACGATGGTGTTGAACAGGTGCACGAGATGTGCTAGTCCAACATCACCCGCAAGTTTCCAGGCTTCGGTGGCTATGTCGTCCGGTCCAGCCGCTTTCCCAGTCTTCATCTTAGAGAGTGCCTTCTTCACTTCCTCGGCCGTGATGGTTGGCACGGGTCCTTGTATGGCGTGGGAAGTAGGGATGGGAGGGTGCTCAAACTCTTGGCCGCTCATTTCTTCGAAATGTTCGCGCCACCTGTTTCTGACTTTTAAAGGGTCAGTGACGAGCTTCCCTTGTTTGTCCCTTATCGTGGCTGCTCTCTGGATGTCCAAGGTGTTGCGGTGTCGAGCCTTGGCAAGCCGATAGATGGCTTTATCGCCTCCTGGTTGGTTCATCTTCTCATAGAGATCGCGGAAGTAGGAGGCTTTTGAAACTGCGACAGCTCTTTTGGCGGCTTTCTTGGCTGAGCTGTATGCAGCGCGGTCGTCAGCCTCATTTGACGTCCTCCATCTCTTGTAGGCATTCTTTTTCGCCTTGATCGCATCCTGAACTTCGGAGGTGAAAAACCAGGTGTCTTTCTCGATTCTTGGCTTTCCGGGTTTCGTCTTTCCGAGGATGCTTGCGGCGGGTGCTCTGATGCTGTCTTCAAGAAGCTTCCAATGTTCATTTATGTCCTCTGGAAACTGCTTGTAGAGTGCAGGAGGGAGTAGATTGCGATGGATGATGTGCATGAGAGAGAGACGTTCTGCTTTCCCAGTCGAGCGCCACCATTTGACACGTGTGCATTCAGGATTACGAGAAGGCTGTTTCTTCGACTTCAATACGCTGTAGTCCATAAAGAGAGGGTGGTGCTGAGATGCAACATGGTCTGATGGAATGACCTTTGCATCTTTCGCGTTCCGCAGCTTTGCTCTCAGGATTAACCAAAAGTCAATTTGACTCTGATTTCTTCCGCTCTCGTATGTGAGTCCGTGAGATCGTCTCTTTTTGAAAAAGGAGTTCACGACTGCTAGATCGCATCGAGCACAGAAGTCAAGTAGCCGTTGACCCTCAGCATTGATCGTTCCGATTCCATGTCCTCCATGTTCTCTCTCCCGACCTTGTCGATCTGAACCGATGTGAGCGTTAAAATCTCCGCCGATTAAGATGTCTTCATGAGACTCTCGGAGTTTGATAACTTCCTCTAGAGAGTCGTAGAAGTCCTCCTTATCAGCGTCGCTACATCCTTGTTGAGGTGCATATGCTGGGACGACAAGGAAGTGATTGTTGGACGAAGAAATTCGGACGGCCATGACTCGATCTGTAGAGCGAATGACTTCGGTTACATCATCAGCAATTTTCGAGGAGAGGATAATGCCAACACCATTTCTTGTTGATGACGTGCCATGGTATATCAGCTTGTATCCGTCTCCTATCGGCTTCGACTTGCTTCCTCTCCATTTCGTTTCCTGTACAGCAGCAATGTCAACCCTTCTTGCTTCTAGCATTGCGGCCAGCTCTCTACTGCGTCCCGTCAGTGTTCCAACATTCAATGTGACAAGGCGAATTTGGGCTGTACGCCGCGCAGACATACCCCGCCCATGGGTAGCTGCCTGTCCTCGCATATTTGACGGTCCTAGCGGACAAGGTAAGACCGCGTCGCTTCCGGGGGACGCCCTAGCTTTGGTGATATATCTTGAAGAACTTGAAGCCATGGTTTACAACAAGGGTATTCATGCGATCGGCCTGTTGAGTGGATGGTCAATCCAGCCTGGCATCGCGGAACGTGTTTGTCGGGAGTTCCTGCTAATCCTTGACCGTAGAAAAGCAGAAGATTAATCGAAAAGACGCCTCGACTCGTGTGGCCTGGACTAACCCCTCTCCGCCTGGCCAACTGGCGGATAGAACCACTGCCGGAAGTGGACTCGTCCAAAGGGGGCCCAATTTTAGCCTCACTCAGAACGTCGTGATTCCGGCAATCACGGTAGTAGGGCTGAGTGAGTTTACACCTTCCCACCGACTTTGAGGTATTGGGGCTAGGGAAGGTGAGGCCTTTCCCTCCTCTTTCGAATTTAGAAGTTTTCTTACCGCATGTTGTTCTTAGGCAACTTATGAAACTTAAATCTACTGGTAGTACAGGTAGTGATGATATTCCTCAGATAATGTTTAAGAAATGTGCCTCATCACTGTGTCTCCCCCTGACGCACATTTATAACATGTGCATCATGCTCCAATCTACTCCCAAAAAATGGAAGCATTCCTTCATTTCTGCAATTCCGAAACCTGGTAAAGATCCTAGTTTTTCTTCATCTTATCGTCCCATTTCCATTCTTTCTCCAGCCTCTAAAACTATGGAACGCCTAGTTCGAGACATTCTTGTTGATCATTGCACGAAAAACAACATAATCCCTAGTAACCAACATGGATTCAGATCTGTTGTCACTAATCTCTTAGTTTGTGACGATGATTGGACTAATGCTTTATCAATCGGCCAGTGTACGGATGTTATTCATTTAGACTTTTCTAGGGCATTCGATTCCATAAGTATTCCGAAACTCCTTCACAAATGCAAATATTACGGCATCAACGATCCATTGCTTTCCTGGTTACAATCATTTCTGACGGAGCGTAGTTTTTCGGTTCGAATAGGTAAATCGTTTTCGAAGTCACTGCCAGTGACCTCCGGAGTTCCTCAAGGCTCTGTACTAGGTCCTTTTCTGTTTACTTTATATATCGCCGACATTAATGATGTTCTCGATTGTTTTCCGAATGTGAAGTACCAGGCTTATGCCGATGATATTAAATTATATGTCTCTTATAACAAGGGAGATATGAACGAGAAAAAAGAAGAACTACAAGAAGCTCTTGACTGTGTTCATAACTGGTGCCTTTCCAATCAGTTGACTCTTTCACCGTCTAAGTCCTTCCATTTACATATTGGTTCCAGTAATCCGTCTACTACATATGTCATCAATCAGATATCGATCGACAGAGTACCACAAGTGCGTGATTTGGGCATCCAATTGGCCGCATCCCTACGTCGTAATGACACTGTACTTGATAGGGTGGCCAAAGCTCGAAAGGCTATGTTCTCATTTCTTAGAGCCATCTCTGTCCATGATTCATCTATATTGGTCAAATGTTTTAAAATTTATGTAATGCCTCACCTAGACTTTGCTTCGACGCTTTGGAATCCTCACTACTCGAAAGATTCGACAACGGTAGAAATTGTTCAGAGAATTTTTACACGCATTGTATATTATCGTTGTTTTCCGAACAAAATGTACCCTCAGGCTCTTCCGTCTTATGAAACTAGGCTAAGATGTCTAGGCCTAACAAACTTGGCCGATAGGAGATATCAAAACGACGTTGTCATGGGTTGGAAGATTATGCAGAACCAGTCCATAATTGATAGAAACCGCATATTTAAAGAAGGACGTTGTACAAGAACTAATCCTAGTGGTATTCAAGTTGAAAAAACTCGTAACACTGCTGGGTACTACAGCTTCTCTTTGCGAGTTTCTCGAATATTTAGCAAGTTACCTATTGATCTTCTTCGGGAAAAGTCTCTCAAAGCTTTCCGTAAAAAATTGTCTGTAAATAGAATAGTGTTTCGCATTTAATGAAGTATCTAGCCTTCATATGCCATAGCTCTCAATTGTCTTTTTTTTTCAAACAAATTTATTGCCTATGATGTTTGATTACCAATGCGCATTCTCGGATGCAGATAAAATATATAAATATATGTTGATCCGTGGCGTCTACTCTTATCTCCTCCGGAATGCCGACCAAAACGATGTTGTGAGCCTTCTTTTCCAGATTGACTTTGTCTTCCTGAAGGACTCTCCTGACCGCGTCGTAGGCGAGTAGTTCAGGCTGCGATATATATATATATATATTTTATCGACATTTTGCAATGCAAAGTTATGGTGAGAGACATTGTGAATAATATTCAAGTGTGGCGAGAAGTAAGGCAAATATCTAAAGTAAGGCAAATATCTAAAGTAAGGCAAATATCTAAAGTAAAGCAAATATCTAAAAGTAAGGCAAATATCTAAAGTAAGGCAAATATCTAAAAGTAAGGCAAGCATCTAAAAGTAAGGCAAATATCTAAATGCTACTAGTTATTCTCCAGGTCACATATCACATTCTCGTTACGGAGACGATTTATAAAATGCTCCACTGTTCTTGAATTCAGTATTTCACTCGGGATTACGTAAAACATTCTTGAAACACGTAAACCGAAACAATTGAATCTAGACGTCGAAGAAGTACATTCAATAGCAATACCATTCATATTAGTGCGGGTAGAGGAGGTGCTCTTGAAAATGCGTGATTTTTCAATAATAGACTTGTCATTGAAGATCTTCCAACCCATTTTAAGGTCGGCAATCACCCTTCTTTCGGCTAAAGTACTTAGGCCGATTAGATTCAGACGATCTCTGTAACATGGAAGGCTGAGAGGATAATCAGGCTGTGGGAAACATCGATAAAAGAGTATTCTAGAGAAAGATCTCAAAACCTTTTCTAGGAGATCAGAATCCTTCCGGTATATTGGATTCCATAGACAAGAGGCTAATTCTAGATGAGGTAGAACATATGTATTGAAACACTTAACAAGTACTTGGGAATCATTGATGCTTATAGAGCGGAGCATAGCATACATCGCTTTAGTAGCCTTCATAGTTCGTTCAAGAATCGCGTCATGTCTTCGAAGAGATGGTACTAGTTGGATTCCAAGGTCTCTCACTTGAGTAGATACTTTTAAAACACAGTTATTTAGGTGATAATTGAAAGGAGGAGAAGTTTTGCCTAAGCGTAGATGATAGGTCTTGTTCGAAGATAAAGAAAGATGGTTGGCTACGCACCAATTATACACATTATCTAGACAATTCTGCATTTCGATAGTTCGTTCAGTTATATTGTGAGCACTGTGAGATACATATAACTTAATGTCATCAGCGTATGCTTGATAGCGTATATTCGGATAAGGGCTAAGCACATAATTCAATTCGCAAATGTATAGAGAAAACAGAAGTGGTCCTAATACGGAACCCTGTGGCACGCCAGATGTCACAGGTTGAGGAGCAGATACATATTGTCTTGCCCATTCGTACAGAAAAAATTCGACCGTCAAGAAAAGATTCTAGCCAAGACATCAAAGATAGGGACAAACCGAAACGTGCAAGTTTTGTCAATAACTTAGGTATACTTATCGTATCGAAAGCTTTGGTAAAGTCTAGATAAATCACATCGATAGATAAGCCTTTACTGATATCTTGTGTCCAGTCGTCTTCACAGACTAAAAGATTAGTAACAACAGAAGCACGGGAGCGAAAACCATGTTGATTTTGAGGTAACAATTCGAATTTTGCTAAATGTTCATCGATGATAGCTCTTATCAAACATTCCATGACTTTAGAAGCAGGGGAGAGAATGGATATTGGTCTATACGAGGACGGTAGGGAAGAGTCTTTTGCTGACTTAGGGTTAGCAGTAATCAGAGAATGTTTCCATACGGAAGGTGTCTTACCAAGCCATAAAGAGAAATTGAAAATGTGAGTGAGCGGAAGAGCGAGTGATTTCGCACACTTTTTTAAAACTATTTGAGGAATTCCATCCGCACCGACGCTACCAGTAGGTTTGAGCTTGGAGAGAACTCGGTAAACATTACATGGCAAGAACAAATGATCATCTGGTTGGGGAGGAATAGAATCACCGTAGATTGGAGGAGGAAAGCCATCGTCTTTAGTGAAAGAAGATGCAAACTCGGAAGCTAATAAATCACATTTCGAGAGAGAATCAACAACAGTACAACCAGTAGCAGTTTTCAAACAGCGTGGGGGAGTTGATTTAGGTTTGGTGAGGGAAGCAATATGGCGATAGAGGTCAGCTGCTCTCTTCAGTTTTTTCCTCTCACAATACTTATTCCATTTCTTAACTTGTTTGAGAAGGTCTGAACTAGCTTTCATATAAATAGTGCGAATGAAGGGTATTGTAATATCAAGAAAAAGTGAATTTCTGTATTTGATGAGTCTATGTATATAGGAAGGATAAGAGGCAAATGGAGAACGAGGGAGTCGTCTCGGAACATGTAATTCTATCACATCATGCACTATTTTACAGAAACGATTATACAAATCATCAATATCATGAAAATAGTCAAAACGATTCTCCCATTCTATACTTGAAAAATATTCATTCAGTGCTTCAAAATCAGCTCTAGCGAAATCAAGAATAACATCGCTTTCAGGAAGTGCAAAGGAAAATTGCAAGGTGAACTGAATTCCAGAATGATCACACGAATGAAACGGTGGAATGATGCAAGGGCTAGATACAATATTCTTCTCAGTTGTCAAAAGCCAGTCTATACATTTGGTATGGCGAGTCGGATCATTAAGCATAAGATTATAGCCAGCAGTATCTACGAAAGACCGTAAAATCGTATCAGAAACAGTTGACGGATTAGATAAAAAGTCGCTGTTGAAGTCTCCTACTACGATAGCTGGGAAGTTACAAGATGCTGTTAAGTCTACTAACAAATCGCATAATGTAGTAGTTAGTTCAGCATTGTAATTTGGAGGACGGTAGCAAACTATTATACGACAGAATGAGTTTGCTAAGAACAAATCAACCGCAACAACTTCACATGTATCACAAAATGATTGTCTAGCGAAAGTTAAATGATCCCGCATTATGAGAGCCACACCTCCTCCTCTAGAGTCTCTATCATTTCTAATAACATTGTAAGGAAGAAGACCGGTAATTTCTGAATCAGCTACTCTAGAGTTAAGCCAAGTTTCACTGAGAGCTACTACATCTGGTTGCTCTATTTCAAGAAAGGAACGGAACAATGAAAGTTTATTTTTAATTGAACGAGTATTGAAATAGAAAGCTTTCAGACCGGTACATGATCTCAGTTTGACGTCTTCGGCGTAGGATTCGTCTGGCTTCGAATGAGGGCGCTGCTTGTTTGTGTCGACTTCGGAGCTCGTACTGTTATGTTCTGACTGCTTCGAGCATTTGGAAAGGCGGAGTAGCCAGGCTGTGCTGATCGTCGCTTTTGGTCTGCTTCATTCCGGGGCATCAATTCACCATCGAAGATGACGTAGTCTTTTCCTTCCGATAATAACTTACGTTTCTCTTGTCTTAGCAAGTACTCTCTCTCTCTCTCTTTGCTCTTTAGTAAGACTGGGTCGGACATTGATTCCTTGGAATTGATTATTCTTGCGTAGTAAAGCACTCTTTGAAAGAAACAGTCTTTGATGTCCTTTGGTGGGGAAGATTACTTTGAGGAGTCTAGACGAACTCGTTCCTGGCGTATTCGGCGGCTTTCCCATTCTGAAGTGAGAGATTCCACCGACGGCGATACCAGATGCGTCTAGAAGACTGGTAATGAGTTGAGAATCGTGCTGAGTCTGTGCGGAAGGACGAGCATCGGTGTTTTCAGGAGCCCTCTCGATGACGACGGAGCGAAGCCTTTTCTCCTCATCGATCTCCTTTCGGATGGTCTCTTGGCTGACGGAGCTCGTGTAGAACTTGTCGAAAAGAGCGTTGCAGGTTCTCAGGAGAAGTACGACGTGGAGTGGAAGAGAAGGTGTCTTCTCTTCCGCGTCAAGAAAGTCTTTCAGAGATTTTTGTAGGAGAGCTGCATCTTCATTTGTTGTCGAGGCTGACATAATTGCGAATAGGCAGTAGAAATGGAAATGAATTGGAGCAAGTAGAAAGGTCACCGCTCAATATTGAGAACAGAGTGGTGAGTGAGAGAGGAAGTCATCAAAGAGTTGGATGGAGGGACCGGGGTTTGGGTTGTGAGCTTAGAGAGAAGAGGAATGAGAGAAGATAATGTCGTCATCATTGAGGTTACTGCATTCAGAAGTTGGGAGATTTGGTCGCTTTGACGGTTGACAGCTTGGATCAGAATTTGTACATCAGATGAGGGTTGAGAAACTGACGAAGGAACAGACATATCTGTTTGTTTGGAATTGGTTTGAGAAAAGGACTGGCTCAACAATTGATATAGAAAGAATCAATATGAGAGCAATAGGAAGGGTCACCGCTAAGTGTGATAACAGAGCGAGAGAGTAAAAATTCAAAGGCAATGACTTCTGATTAAAACGAAATCGGGTTGGATGTTTTCAACTAATGGGGAACAGAAGAAGGTTAGAATTTGCGAACGAAAGACCAATCAGTAAAGTTGCATCATCGATGCGGTTGAACAAATAGCGCCTTTGGTCCCCAAAACTCTTGATATTTCTTTATTCTTGATAAGAGGAGAAATAAAAGTTTTAACAATGTGGTCCCAAGTTGTCCGGAGAAAAAAAAGGTCATATATTCACATCGGTAAGGCGACATATCCATACAATGACCAGAACAAGTGTAAGCATGTTTAAGCTATCGTAATCATGTTTAAAAATACTGTAAATTTAGATGAATTACTGGAGCCTCAAAAAACAGTATCAAACCTATATCCATTGAACTACAACTGTTACCTAAACATCTATCTGAACATTTCAAAAATTATGGCAAGCAAATTGGTCAAAGAAGCGGCACCAATCACCTATTTTCCATACTTAACTCTAAACCCTTACTAAACAAGATTAAAGAGGCTGAAATTGATTTGAAAAAAAGGATAATTATTTTGTGCGGATTTCATTTCTTTAATTACCAATCTCCCGCATGAAACTGTCGAACTTAAAATGGATGATATAATAAAAACTTGGTTTACAATTTTCGGTTAGAAAGAAAAATCTATCAAAGGCAGTTACACATATAACACTAATGATACTTCCAATAAAAGAAATTATTTACCTTTACAAGCTTACCAAATGGTTAAATATACAGACCGCGTTTTAAATATGCTTTTTTCAGGTTGTTCGGAAAAAAAGACTGCAAGCTGTAAGATATATCAATAGTTCAATACTGTTTCACGATTTGGCATTGAATCAACTAGGTCATGAAGCGTCTGTGGACTGAGAGACTACCAGGAGTCACTATCGCGTCTTTGAGCTTTTGTACACTACAAAACTGTTTTCCATTTACAATCCTTTAACCCAATCGTCACACAAGGTCCCTTACCACTGACCTCTCCCACCCATCCTCTCTCATATAATGAGATCGTAACCTCTCTCACTGTTTCCAATTTAAACGATAATATGCCTTCAAAGGTGAACTGTTCATTCGATCGTATCCCTAAAATTTTTCTCAAGAATTGCAGAGATTCTATTGCTGTTCCCCTTTCCATCATTTTTTTCGAATTGTTTAACCTCAGGATATTTCCCCATTCAGTGGAGAAAGGTATCATTAAGCCAATTCACAAGAAAGGTTCTAGTTCCGCACTCAACAATTACCGACCCATTACACTCAATTCCTCCTTGTCGAAATTGTTTGAGAAACATATTCATAACATGTTGTATACTCACATAGAAACTCACAATCTCATGCACAGATGTCAAGCAGGATTTCGACGTAGAAGATCTGCTGTGACCTCACTTGCGGAGTCTTACTCCATCTATCTTGCTATGATGAATACTAAACAATGTTTCGATATTTGCTATATAGACCTTTCGAAAGTATTTGACACCGTTTACCATCGATTCCTCATTCACAAGTTGATATGCCATGGTGTTCACTCATCTCTTCTTAGCCTTATTACCGCATTCCTCACTAACAGTAATGCACGAGTTTAAGTTAATGATGTATTGTCTGAAAGTTTACCCTACCATTCCGGAGTGCCTCAAGGCAGCTGCATTGGTTTGCCTGGACTTGGTCTTGAGCGCTCGTAGTATCAGGTTCATCCGTCTCGTCGCTTTCAGAAAGAATAGAGGCAGCTGCCTCTATTCTTTCTGAAAAAGTCTTCCTGAAAAAGTTCATTGTTTTTAATATGCAGACGATATTAAATTGTTTTCGGTCGACCCTCTATCTCTCCAAGCAGCCTTAGATTGTGTGTCTGAATACGCTCAAATGTGGTCAATGTCAATTTCTACCCCAAAATGTTTCGTTATGTATTGTGGTAGCAGCAATCGTAAATTCTCGTACTCGATTGACGGAAACTTTTTACCACCACAAACACTGGTTAAAGATCTTGGAATCACGTTGGACTCCTCATTGTCGTTCTCTCTCCACATCAACGCCATGTGTAAGAAAGCGACGAGACGGATGAACCTGATACCACGAGCGCTCAAGACCAATTCCATCTCCGTTTTGCTGTGTGCTTGGAAGATGTACATCTTACCTCTACTTGAGTACGGAAGTGAAGTGTGGGCTCCTATGTCTATTGGCCTCGTGAATGAAATTGAGAGGATACAACGATCTATTGATCTCAGCTACTGCGAACGTCTAGATCTATTCAATCTTTCATCTCTAGAGCTTCGGAGAGCCGTGGCCGATCTATGCCTTATTCATAAATGTTTGCACGGAAATGCTGAATTGTACACAACTTATCTTCACAAGTTGCAGCTTTCCCCGTACAGTTGTAGAATATCTCACTCTTTAAGAATTTTATTACTGATCAAGCTTAAGAATTCTAGAAACACATTTGTGTCACGCTTAATTGATGTCTGGAACAACTTGCCTAAAAATCTAGAGCGACCGTGCCGTTGTCACAGAATGCGCTCCAAACCATGACGGTACCACCCCGGAATTGCGTTTCGAGAAATAGAGGAGATCCTTGCGTTTAAACAACATCTCTTATAAAATTCATTAGGTTTAACGTTCAGATAAATGGACGATTTACTTCAACTCTCTGATAGATATCAAGAATATGTATCTTTATTCACTTACCATAGAAAAAACTGATAAATATAACAATAGAGCTGATTACTTAGACATAAACATTTCCATAGAAAATTATGGCAATGTTGAAGTTAAACTACATATATAATAAAAATGATTCCTATAACTTCAAAATAATCAAGTACTCCTCAAATATATCAATTCAAATCGGATTAAATACGATTTACACCGAACTCATGAGTTTTTTCTATAAAGGTTCTTATGTCGAAGATTTCTTAAGCAGAACCACACTCATTCAAAAAAGCATTAGAATAAATACCCCGGAAATATCATATCAGAAGAATCATAAAAACACTATGTTAAAACCCACAACTTCAACTTGGATACAATATCAATAACCTCAAAATCTTGAGTGAGATATTCAAACAATTTTAAATAAATTAAATTCCCTTTTTAATTAATTTTTTACTTCTCTTGTCTCGAGAAAAAACCGCGAGTGGGCGGAGCCTGCGTCCTCCTTCTCGTCGCAGAGAAAAGAGAGATTTGACCTACATAACCAATCACATAAACAGAAAGCTTTTTGTCTCTTTCTCTGCGGCGTTTTTTCTTTCTCTCATTTTTTTGACGAATTTAGTAATTGAATTGACAAAAATTAAAGATATGAAAAATTTTCTTATGCGGTCTCGTTCGCCTAAGCCGTACGGCCTCGTTAGCGTAAACTTTTCTCTAAACCTAAGCGTTTTTTAAGGGGAAAAATTATTGGTCCACCATTTAAATAGAAGTGTCACCAAATAAAATAGTAACGTCCACCAAATAAAATAGCAACGTCCACCAAATAAAATAGTAACGTCCACCAAATAAAATAGTAACGTCCACCAAATAAAATAGTAACGTCCACCAAATAAAACACTAACGTCCACCAAATTTTTTTTGTTGTGAAATTCACCCCGGCATTTTTTTCTCACCTGACACCAACCTGTATGGTTTTTTCCACCAAATTAAAAGTCCACCAATTTTTTTCGTGAAATTCACCACGGCATTTGTTCTCACCTGACACCAAAGGTTTTTTCTCACCCTACACCACACCAAACTTTTTCTGCTCTCTCAGTGAGTTGTTTTTGATGGTTTTTTTTGTAGTGGAGGTAATTTTCGCGGGAGTAAAGTTTTTTATGAGTGTTTTCTTGTTGAATGTTTTCTTTAGGTCATTCTGTTGAATGTTTTGTTTCAGATATAATTTAAAAATAGGCACTTTTGCAGTTTAAGTGGCAGCGCTCGTGGGCTTTAAACGCTTTGGTTTCAATTTTTTTTCTTCATAGATGTTCATTTTGAGCATCAAGGACTCCGGTTCTTGCAAAAAATTTTTTCATTTTTTCACAAAAATTTTTGGACTCAACTGCAGTTTCAGTCACCCCCAAAGCCCTAAAGGGAAGAAGGGGGCCCTAAGGAGAGAAGGGGAAGGGAGTTTTCATGAATAAAATCTCTTTCTGAGAAAAAATCTTTGGACGGTTAAAGTAGATTAGAGCCAACTTTTTCCTAAGCCTAAGCGTTTTGGCCCTTTGTTAATTCGTCTGGTAGGTGCGTCGCGGCCCCTTCGCGTCGCGGCCCGCGTCGTGGCTTTTTTTTCTCAGAAAGAGATTTTATTCATGAAAACTCCCTTCCCCCTCTCTCTCCTTAGGACCCCCCTTCCCCCCTTTAGGGCCCCCCCTTCCCCCCTCCCCCCTCCCTAGGGCCCTTACCCCCCTTGCTTAGGTAGGGCCCTCTTCCTCCCCCCTTCCCCTTTAGGGCCCCCCTCCCTTCCCTGCTTAGGTAAACCCCCCTCCCCCCTCCCCCTTTCCTTTCCCCAAAATTTATAAAGATTTTTTTTAAAAAGAAAAGAAAAGAGAGAAAAGAAGAAAGAAAGAGAAAAAAATAAAAAATTGAGAAGCCGCGACGCGAAGGGGCCGCGACGCGCCTACCAGACGAAGTATAAAAAAAAGTACCATCGTTTTAATGTAAAAATAATTTTTTGCAGTTGCAAAATCAGGTTAATTTTTTATTTTTAAAATCTTTTTTAGCTATTATAGATAAATTTATAAATTTTTATACAGATATAAACCACACTAAAGAAAAAAAGAAGTTTTATCTGGAAATTTTGTTTTTTCTGAAAAAAAATTTTTTACAATTTTTTTTTTCAAGAACCAAAGTCCCTGATGCTCAAAATGATATCCTATGAAGAAATTTTTCGAAACCAAAACGTTTAAAGCCCACGAGCGCTGCCACTTAAACTGCAGAAGTACCTATTTTTAAATTAAATCTGAAACAAAACATTCAACAGAATGACCTAAAGAAAACATTCAACAACAAAAAACACTCATAAAAAACTTTACTCCAGCGAAAATTACCTCCACTACAAAAAAAAACCATCAAAAACAACTCACTGAGAGAGCAGAAAAAGTTTGGTGTGGTGTAGGGTGAGAAAAAACCTTTGGTGTCAGGTGAGAAAAATGCCGTGGTGAATTTCACGAAAAAAATTGGTGGAGTTTTAATTTTGTGGAAAAAACCATACAGGTTGGTGTCAGGTGAGAAAAAAATGCCGTGGTGAATTTCACAACAAAAAAAATTTGGTGGACATTAGTGTTTTATTTGGTGGACGTTACTATTTTATTTGGTGGACGTTACTATTTTATTTGGTGGACGTTACTATTTATTTGGTGGACGTTACTATTTTATTTGGTGGACGTTGCTATTTTATTTGGTGGACGTTACTATTTTATTTGGTGACACTTCTATTTAAATGGTGGACCAATAATTCATGCCCGTTTTTTAATGTGAAAATATTTTCTAATGTAAAAATAAGAGAGTTTAATTGTGCACTGTGTCTCGCAGAGAAAAATCAATCATCATTCACGCAGGCAGCTATGTCTTTCTGCGGCGAGAGATTCTGATCGTGATACAGTAAAATGGCGAGAGAGAGAGAGAGGGAGAGGGATGAGAAAGGAAAATGAGAGAGAGAGATACTCCCTTTCCCCTCTCCATTCATTGGTCCGCGTTTTTATTTTTCTCCAGACAAGAGTAGTAAAAAAGTGCCCATATACAATGCTCATATTTATAGATTTTATTCATATATCACTTTTTTCTTAAATAATTTAAATCATTAATTAATTCATTTCATTCCAACATACGTCTCTTATTTTCTATTTATCTTCTCAACTATTTCTCTTCTCAATATTTAATTAACAATCTGATTAGATCTTTCGTATTGAATAGATCTTAACTTATCCCTCATTGTATACTGAATAGACAAATACAAACATTTATTCATCATCATCTATCCCTCAAATCAATCCTAACCCTTCAAACTAGATCATTAGTGTTTACCAATACCTAATTACATAAAATATGTTTACTTACTTTGAAAAAAATATTTGAAGTAGATAATATATTTAAAGTAGATAAATGAAATATTAAATCTACTTACTCAATATATCACTAACATTTAGCCTATTCTCATTTGTATATAAATTCTAGACTCTTTAATTGATTATATATACATACATATGTATAACTAATTAGGTTTTGTTGATTTTTTTCTTTTTCAGGACCTAATTTTTTCTTTTATTTTTGTTTTGTTCTATATACCTCATTACCCTTTATAAATTACCTTATGTGTACTCTCTGGGATCTCACTGATGAGCCCTGCCCAGAGAGCACAGGCGTCTGTCTGAGCAGGGGCGAAACAGACTATTGTGATTATCGTATAAACAATGATTTATTACAATCTAATGCTGAACAACTATTTTCCTTCTCCCTAACACTATAATAATAATAAGCTTCTAATCACAGTTTTTTCGAGGCTGTAAAGTAATTTGTTCTGTCCATGATATGCTATAGTAGAACGGAAACTCTAGCCTGGCTATCTCGAACTGCAAACAAACTATTTTTTCAGACGTTTTTAGACCGACTAGCCAGATTCAATGTAAAAAAAATCAAGCTCGACGATTGCTCTATGTACGATCGTAATCTCGAGCTCGACGAGTGCTCTATGTACGATCGTAAGCTGAAACTCTCTTCATAGAGGGGCAAGACCCACGAGCATCCAGGTTATCATTCATTCATACTTTTTTACTTGCATGAGCGAGTAAATACAATGTGTAATTGAAGCAGTGCTATTTAAAATAGATTTTAAAGCCTGCGCGTTTCTATGAGCACTTAAATACCCGTTGTTCTCATCGAGACAGGTTATCATGAGGCTTCCATGAAGATGGGTCAACATGAAATTTCATTGAGACACGGTCCTTGACACTCCTTTGAGCCGATAATCAGTGCTTTTCATAGTTTCGCTACTGTCACCGCCATGGTTTGAGCGCAGTGGTGAGCGGTCGTCTGTTCTGCTTGCTGCGCGTGATTCGGTCCACGCTGCGAGATCTACTCGAGAGCGTCGGGCGCTGCAGAAGACCTGGTGCGCCTCGTTTGGATCTGCAACTTATACTTCTTTTCACACAAGAAAATATGTATGAATAGTAATACTTTTTATATTAAAAAATGAGCAAAGCTGTATCTTTACATGTCGTATATCACTGATTATTCATACCTTCAAGATCTATTGATATAAAATATTTTTCAGGAAGTCGACTGGATTCGATTATGTAAATGAAAGTATATCCTACTCCTCCTTTATCTTAAGCAACGGATTTTTATGCCGAGCAGAGGAGCGAATTATTCGCAGAATCTTGTGTAAGAATCTTGTGGTGTGACGGGAACCGAACCCACAACCTTCGGATTGCGGGTAATGCTCTGACTCACATCTAGTGCGGTGTTTAGCTACTCGATTCAACATAATGCACATTCTAAGGCCCATACAAAAATTAGCGCTCAAAGTAAATCCAGATTCTCCCTTTAATTAATCTATAACATTTCATTGTTCTCGTGCACCTCAACTCATCCAGGACACCCCTGAGCGCATCGATGTCGAAATGCTCTGGCCCATTCAGAGAGTTGCTCGTAGAAAGCAAACCTTGAGGGAAAGCCTTCCGGAAGTGCTCTACATCTGGAGAGGATATGCGGTGTTAAGCTACTCGATTCAATCTCAATTAAAAACTTGCATATATATATATAGATATTCAGTTCAATTCAATTCAATTCTTTATTCCGTGCACAAAAAAGGGTGGGGTAAAGGGAAAAGAAGAATAAGAGGCAGCGAAGCACGGACTGGTTTTGCTTGGTAAAATTCGGCACCTGTAAGGCTGTTGGGCAGTGGTGCAGTGGTACTTTACATTAAGATATTTAATTAAAAGTCAATTTAGGAACTGTTTCCGTAGCAATATCAAGACAAAAAACTTTTAGTCTTTCACAATCGGTTCCGGAAGAAGTGAACTGAAGGGAAGCTTACTAAGGCTAAGGGCAAACGCATCACTATTAGTTATTGAAACTGTTTCATAAGGAAGGTTGTTCCATACATTAATGGCTCTAGAGGCAAAGGTTGATTTATTACACATGTTTTTGATTTTAGGAAGTGATAATCTCAAACAATGAGTATTTTCAAGTTCATAGAAAGAGGAGATATTTTGAAAAGAGATAAGTTTTCTATAGCAGAGAGAAGAGTTTTCTATAGCAGCCTCTCATCTCGTGTGCAAATGGACTATACAAACGCCAACTCTTATACCACAATTCCTTTCCTGATCTTCCCCTGCCACGATAATAAATAAATAAATAAATAAGTAACCTATTTTTATATTGGAATGTAAACATTTAGGTAAAGATACAACGTCATGTACTATTCGCCTGTATTGAAGTGATTTTAATCCTAAAGTTTAAAGACGTTGAGAATAAGTCAGGTCCGATTGACCATTTCTTTGTAAAACTCTTCTTGAAAAATATCTTTGAACATGCTCGATATCATTAATTTGGCCAATCAAAATAGGCGACCAAATTTCACTACCATATTCTACAATGGGTCTAATATAAACAGTGAATGCGCGAGTAAGAACTGGTAAAGTAGTAGTTTTGAACGCTTTAAGGAAACGATTGACTAATGACTCAGCATTTTTTGTTTTAGGGAAATATGCTCATGATAAGAAAGTTTATTGTCGGTCACAACTCCTAGATCTTTGATAACATCAGAAACTGGAAGGATTTGATTGTTTAACAAGTAGCTAGTGGGAGAATGTTGTTTACCAAAATGGACTACAGTAGATTTGGTAATATATAACTTGAGGTTTCATTTATCACACCAAGAAGTTATTACAACTAAGGCCTCTTGAAGGTCAGACGAAAGGTTAGGGTCTACAGCAAATAGTTTTATATCATCAGCAAACATGCAGAAGCTTATAGTAGAAGGAATAATCAACTTAATGTCATCAATGAAATTCTTCCTTTAAATATATGTATATGACGCGGAACGCGATAGAGTGGGACCGGGTGGGGAAATAGAAATTTTTATGTCACCCTCACACTCTCGAAAGAACATACCCAGAATCTACTGAAATGCACTGGAAATTCCTACGAGACAATATAAAAGGGATCGGAGAAGCAACCTTGGGCAGGACGAAGCCAGGTTGCAAACGCATTGTCGACAAAGAAACCTAGTGGTGGAATAAAATCGTTCAAGCTGCGGTAAAGTTGAAGAAATCAGCTCTTAAGCAATGGAAAATTTCCAGATCGGAGGATGATCGAGCCAAATATATCTTTGCAAAAAGAGATGCAAAGAGAAGCGTAGCTAAATCTCGATCTATCGCTACTATGGAGATATATAACAAGCTTGACACGCCTCAAGGAGAGAAAGAAATTTTCCGAATTTGCAAAGCCAGAGCTACAGCAGCGAAGGACATCACCCAAGTCAGACTCATAAGGGACCAGAACGGAAAACTTCTGCGCTCGAATAGCGACATATGTCAGCGTTGGAAAGAATATTTCGAACACATCTCCAACATTAAGTTCGATCATCCACCAATTCCTTTATCTCTCCCAACAGAAGGACCAGTTCCCATGATTACGGAAGAAGAGGTGAGAAAAGCGCTGAAAAGAATGAAGACAGGAAAAGCCTGTGGACCAGACGATGTTCCATCAGTTGCATGGAAACTAGCAGGAGACTGTGGAGTTTACCACCTCGTCGAGCTATTCCAGAAAGCTACGATTCGTCAGGAGTATCCTGAAGATTGGAGCATGTCAACCACCATTCCAATCTACAAAGGCAAGGGAGATGTTACCGATTGCGCCAACTACCGTCCCATCAGACTTATGCCTCACACAACTATACTCCTGGAAAAGATCATCGAAGCACGCTTACGTGAGATCACCAACACAAGTGTGAATCAATGTGGCTTCGTGAAAGGAAAAGGGACGACAGATGCGATCTTTGCCATTCGCTTATATCTAGAAAAACACCGAGAGAAGGCGAAATCTGTCCACTGTGCTTTCTTGGACCTAGAAAAGGCCTTTGACAGGATCCCCCATGATCTCATATGGTTTTCCCTTCGTGATCATTTGATGCCAGAAGAATACATCAGGTGGATACAAATG
Source organism: Allodiplogaster pararmata (assembly GCA_964056735.1). Classification (NCBI taxonomy): domain Eukaryota; kingdom Metazoa; phylum Nematoda; class Chromadorea; order Rhabditida; family Diplogasteridae; genus Allodiplogaster; species Allodiplogaster pararmata. Next base: position 1,847,460 of record OZ057405.1, read on the forward strand.
ATGTATGCCAACCCCAGGAGCGTCGTTAGGTCACCAGCAGGAAATTCTGAGCCATTCCAAATTTCTGTCGGAGTTCATCAAGGATCCACACTTTCGCCTTTGCTGTTCATCTTAGTCATGGACACAATAACCAGAGACCTCCAGCGAGACCCACCGGAGACACTCCTGTACGCCGACGACATCGTCTTATGCTCGGAGACAAGAGAAGATCTCGAACGTCAAGTGGTAAAATGGAATGATCGCTTTGCGGAGTACGGACTACGACTCAATGCATTGAAGACCGAGTATCTTGAAGCTGGAACATCGAGTACAATCCAAGACCCAAGCTCCATAAAAGTACACAACACTGAGCTAAGGAAAGTCGAGCACTTCAAGTATTTGGGTTCTCAAATATCTACAGACGGGGACCCAACAGCCGCTTTCAGTGCCAGAATCAACACAGCATGGCTCAAATGGAGGGAATCTACTGGTATCCTATGCGACAGACGCATGTCTGATCGACTGAAAAGTAAGATCTATAAATCAGTCGTACGACCAGTTGCTCTATATGGACTCGAATGCACTCCTTCAACAGCAAAGACCCAGCAGATGCTACATGTAATGGAAATGAAGATGTTGAGATGGAGCCTCGGAGTCAACCGGAAAGACATGATTCGCAACGAAACGATAAGAGCTCGTTTAGGAGTTGCCCCATTACCCGGAAAACTCAGAGAGTCAAGGCTTAGGTGGCACGGACACATGCTGAGATCCAATCCTGACTCCGTTCCCAAGTCTGCTTGGAACATAGAAATCCAGGGTAGAAGACCAAGAGGTAGACCGAAGCTTAGATTGAGAGACACCATAGAACAAGACATGGCGGCTATCGGGCTGATAGCCGAAGACGCCTCGATTCGTATGATGTGGCGAAGTGCTATCTACACAGCGGACCCCGCTCTTCAGCGGGAATAACGCTAGGAAGAAGAAGAAGAAGAAGTTAACTGGGAAGCCGAATTTGATAACTTCCTCTCGATTGACGATCTGTACGGCCGTTTCCTCGCCGTTATTGAATACGCTATTTCTGAATTCGTTCCAATTCGTAGACCTCGAACCCTCACGGCCACTTATCCTCGCCATATTCAGAGAATAATTAAATATCGTAACTCTCTGTTTCACAATATTGACGATCCTAATACCCGTTCTCTTTACGAGAAAGCTAGTAAAGATCTACTGAAGCAGATAATGAAATGGACTAGGCATTGTGAGAAGAAGAAATTGTCTCGCTCTCGGGACTTGTTCCGACATATCTCATCCCTCACTCGGCCTAAACCTGTGCCTCCTCGATATCTATTGAATACTACAGGGGACATAGTATTGAAAAATAAACTTAAATGTTCTCTGCTCTCTACCGAATTCGCTTCTCATTATACTAAGGATGATAACCAACGTATCGCATTGCAAACTGAAGCGGCCCCTACTATGAGCCCCTTTCCTATTTTTCTCCCCTCTTCTGTTCTTAAAAGCCTCTCGAAGCTTAAACCAACGGGTAGCAAAGGTTCAGATGGTATCCCTCAGATTGTCCTCAAGAAATGTGCCAAGTCTCTTGCACTTCCTCTTTCCCATATTTTCAACTATTGTACAAATGAGGTTCCTTGTACAAATGAGGTTCGTTGCCTGTATTATCTGCGGTCAAATACCGTCTTACTGGAAACATTCTCTGGTGACCCCTATTCTGAAACCAGGCAAGGAACCTCATTTGGTGTCCTCCTATCGTCCGATTTCCATCCTTTCTCCCTGTTCTAAAACGATGGAGCGACTTGTTAGAGCTTTCATAATCAATCATCTATCCGAGCACTTTATTATACCTATCAATCAACATGGGTTTAGGCGTGGAGCGTCCACAGTAACCAATTTATTAACATGTGAAGATGATTGGACCTCTTCGTTAGCCAAAGGTCTTTCAACGGATGTCATCTACCTTGATTTCTCTCGTGCATTTGACACCATTAGTATAAGTAAGCTTTTGTCTAAATGCACACATTATGGAATTACTGACCCACTCCTTTCTTGGCTTGAGTCTTTTTTAACTAATAGATCTTTCTCTGTGCGTATGGGTGATGTCACTTCTGATCCAATGAATGCCACATCGGGTGTGCCCCAAGGGTCTGTCCTGGGGCCACTTCTTTTTACTCTGTATATATCCGATATAAATGAGGTACTAGAGAACTTTCCTAATATTTGTTATCAAGCATACGCAGACGATCTCAAGATTTATGTTTCTTATGATAAGAACTCATACGGCGAACGAACTCGAGAGCTGCAATCAGCATTAGATTCCGTATTCGATTGGTGTTTAGTTAACCAACTTTAACCAAAAATAGTTAACCAAAAATCTTTCTCCATCCAAGTCTCTCCATATTCACATTGGAGGTCGATCTTTATATTCCTCATACAGTATAAATAATGTTTCCATTTGATGTGTTTCTCAGATACGTGACCTGGGCATACAAATAGTTTCTTCTTTGCGTAGGAAAGAGGCTGTAGCAGACCGAGTTAAAAAGGCATCCAAAGCAATGTATGCTATGCTCCGTGCGGTAACTGTTAATGATCCTGGTATACTGGTCAAGTGCTTTAAAACTTACGTAATGCCGCACTTGGACTATGCTTCGCATATATATGGAATCCATACTATTTATTTATTTATTCATTTACACCATTAGGTGTGACACTAAAATGAGTCGAGAGAACAAATAATAATTAGAACGCACTTCCCACAAAGGGAGAGAAGAACAAAAAAAGACATTACATCACGAGGTCATAGTAAAGAGGCAAGAACAGAATTAAAACATCTAAAAAAGAACAATAACTTAGTGAGAAAGCAAGAGGATGCGAGAGAGGAGGGCTGAAGATGGGACTTCGTTGTCTTCCTTCATAAGCAGTTGAAGGAGAATAGAAGCGGAGGAATACCCAAGGACCACTGTTACATTGTACACTCGGGGGTTGCCAAGCCCCGGCATCGTCTGTATTCTGGGACGGATCACAGTGGAGGAGGAACACTGCAGGTACGCCGTGAACAGGGCCCAAGGGTATGTGCTGCCGATGAAAGTGGAGGTGAAGCTGCCTTGCGATCTCTTCCCGAGTTTTCCAAATATAAGTTAAGGTGGTATGGGAGGGGAATAATCTAAAGAAAGCAACAAAAAAAGAGAAATCAAATAGTCAATGTGGAAAATTTAGATATTGGACACGCTCAATCTTAGAAACTCTAAGACTGGGAAAGAATACAGACGCTTCTTAAAGATTTTAGAATTAGGGCTGTTCATTAACTCAGGAGGTAGCTTACACATCCAACGGGCTGTTCGAACACAGAAGGAGTGGAAATATTGAGAGCGGTTCGCTTTAGGGATGTGAAAATTGAATGGAGCTACTCTACCATTACAAGGCTTAAACGTGAAAAGGTTACTTATAGTCACAGTCATTTCACAGCGAATGAATTTGAAAGCAAGAACAAGATCATTACATACTCTTCTATAATAGAGACTGTGCAACGAAAAATTAATGAGACGAGCTTCATAACTTGGAAAGGGAGACGAAGAATGGAAATCAACACAACGATAGTGTAACAACTTGGTGAACACATGACTCACTTTTTCAATCTGGACAATGTCTTTTTTAATAAAAGGAGACCACACAGAAGAACAAAACTCACAAATTGGTAAAACATATGTCTTGAAGCATCTAATATAAATCGCAGCTATTTTGGACTTCAAAATGCGAAAAATACAATATACAATATTTAAGGATCTTCTAAAAACTGAAGAATAATGATAACGGAAACTGAGATCTGAATCAATCAGAACACCAAGATCTCGAATGAAAGAAGAAGATTTGAATGGGGAAGAAGGAGAAACGAAGTAATTTAGTTGTGGGTTTCTTTTTCCTACATAGAGTACATTGCATTTTTTCTCCGCAATGTCCAACTGCCATTTCTTGCAGTAATCTAACATGTATGAGGAAGCAGAACAGAGTTGGGAATGGGCATCGCTTTGATTTTGCGCGTCAAAAATTGTTGATAGTTTTATGTCATCAGCGAAAAGTTGGATATCAACCAAAGGCAGTGTTCGAAATGCGCTGGGAAGATCGTGAATGTAAAACATGGGTCCGAGAACTGACCCTTGCGGCACTCCGGAAGTCACGTCTTTGGAAGCTCCTAAATGAGAATTAACGCGAACAGAAAAAGAGCGGTTAGCGAGATAAGAATCGAACCAAGACAATAGGTTACCACGAATACCAAGACAATTCAGCCTATGAATTAATTTAGGATGCGAGACTGAATCGAATGCCTTAGTTAAATCATAGTATAGACAGTCAACGCATCCATTCGAATCGAGAGCTTTATTCCATTTTTGAGTGGTGACAATCAATTGTGACTGGACAGACTTTCCAGGTACGAACCCATATTGATCTGCAGGAATAATAGAGTGCAAGTCAGACCACCACTGAAGCTTATCTCTAACCAGTCGCTCAAATACTTTGGACGGGCTAGGCGTTATAGCAATGGGACGGAAGTCATCGACACATTTGGGGTTAGCACATTTAGATATCGGAGTGATATATGACACTTTCCAGAGAGAAGGAAAAATCCCTAGCTGAATTGACAAGTTATAAATATAACTAAGAGGCTCTGAAAGAGAATAAGCGCAATACTTATACACGATTTGAGGAATACCATCAACACTTCTTGAAGTAGTTGATTTCAACTTTCGCATCTGGCGGGCGACTTCTTGAGGCATGATGAGGATATCAGTGAGAGAGTCTCCAATCACATTATCAACAGAGGGAAAGTCCCCATTATCAGTACTGAATACGGAAGAAAAGAAGAGAGAAAGAGCTTCAGCTTTCGCTTCATCTGTGTGATGGCTATTACCAGACAAGTCTAAGAAAGAAGGAATAATCGCTTTGCCTTTTAGATGCGAATTCATGAATTTATACAAAGCTTTCGGGTCAAGTAGTTTACGCTTCTCTCTATTTGATTCGAATTTCATTACAGCCTTATCCAAATTATGCGAAATTCTTTTGTATTCTGATAGAACTCTAGAGTGATGAATTTTCTCGAACAAAGATCTTTTGTGACGGTACATAGAACGTATATACTCAGGATACGATTCAAACGGGGTTCCTCGACGTTTAGTAGGCACATATCTAGAAATAGCTTGCGTCAAAACGAGATTGAGCTTATGGACAAGATCATCGACACTAACCCAGTTATTAAACGTAACTGACCAGTCGATGCTTTTGAGGTGGTCATTAAACTCATCATAATTACCCTTATGATAGTCATATACTTCTTCAAGAGAAATAAGTGGAGAGAGAAAAGAGAGAGTAAAAGATATAGAATTGTGATCAGAAGTGGCCGTAAAGGGTGGGCCAACAATGCAATTGGATACTGTATCCTGTGTAGACAAGACTAAATCAATGATTTTAGACCCATAAGTGCAAGTTTTAACGTGCTGAGTCATAGAGAAGTCCAAACTTAGGTCCTTGAGAAAATTTGATGAGAAAGACAGCGTGCTCGAATCAAATTCCAAATTAAAGTCCCCAACTATTACAGATGGTTGGGGAACAGCAACTAATTCTGTGAGCGAATCGAAAAAAGATTCGTTTTGTTGAGAAGATAATGCTGGAGGCCTATAACAGATAATTATCCGGGTTTCAGAGACAGAGATAGAGGAAAACAGGTCGAATGCCAAAATGTTGAATGCAGAATTTCTACGCGTAGATACTTGGCTGAACGGTAAATGATCTCTAATGAGAGCACAAACACCACCACCCCTTCTATTCGATCTGTCATGCCGTAGTACAGTGTAGGGAAGACTACCAGTGAGTTCAGAGTCTCTTATGTCATCATTAAGCCAAGTTTCTGAGCAGAGGAGAAGATCTGGCTTATGAGAAGAAAGTAAATGATGCAAATGCTTCAACTTATTTTTTAAAGAGCGAGCATTAAAGTAAAGAACAGAAAGAGAGTCAAGAGACATAGTTCCTTGATCAATCAGTTTCCCTGAATGGGAGAAGGCCTGTAGGAGGTTTGTGGAAGAGCCGGCGGTAGTGTACGCCTCAGCCCTCCTATCTCTTGCTTTTGCCATAACTCATCCCGGTATAACACCCAGCCGGAGGCTGGGTTCGCTTCACGTAGTTGTTTTAGCAGGAGTCTTTTTGTGTTCCAGGTCGTCAGTTCATCGGGTGTCATTGATTTACGGATGTAAACGCCCTTCCATTTAGACAGAGAGCGCAGAGAATGAGCAGCACGCAAGGAAGACAGCATGAAAGAACGCGCCGGTAACATCACTTTGAGCAAGCGCCGGTTACCGGTGCCCATTCTGAAGACTGCTTCAGGTCGCACTTGAACATTCAGATCGTCTAATAACTCCCGTACCACTGCCTCATCATGTGATACACGCTCCCCCGCAGAAGGAGAGTCGCTCTCTTTTAAGCCAACAATGACGAGGGAGCGTGCGCGACGGAAAGCTTCCTCATCATGCGACGAATTTGGGGAGGACTGTGACTGAGGCTGTGGAAGAGACGACAGTACTGCGGCAGAGGGTGCTTCAACAGAGCGTGACTTGCAAGAGCAAGTTTGAGTTGCGACCTGTTCCAGAGTTGTCGATAGAAGCATTATCAGACGAGAGTACACCTGCCAGTGGGCGGCAGGGAAACCTGCCGGTGCTTCTGCATTCGCAAGTGCAAGTGCTTCAGCGACCAATCCACTGACTGGAGAAGACAGAACAGCAGGAGAAGAGGCAGACGTATTTGATGCAAAAGAAGATTCCGGATCTTCAACTTTCTTCTTTCTTTGAGTTCTCTTCGGAGGCATGTTTGAAAGTCAAAACTAAAAATTTGAGTTATAAGGAACAATTGGGCAGTCTACAAAATAGAGACAACGGTTGTAGGAGAGAGAAAAAGATTGAAACAAATCACAAGAAAACTGTGATAATCAATCAATTCAAGAGCGCGTAATAAGGTCACCTTCCAATGAGAGTACAGAGAAGGGAAGTGAGTACAGAGAAGGGAAGTGAAAAATATATATATATATATATATATATATATACTCACTATTTCTATAAAGATTATTCATTTCTCTTATAAATATTCAATCTCGGCATAAGTTCTAAAATGAACTGCTGAAGTTTTTTCTATTTATCTGTTTTCCCCACTTCTTCTGATGGCTTTTATTGAAACCTTTTCTAGAGGTGAGTTGAAATCATAAAGCATCAATTTTTAAAACATCGATACTTTTCCTCATCCACTTGTGTCATCGCGGGATTCTAATTAGTTGTGAACTCGGTTTTTGAATGATTTTTTTTTCACAAATTAAAGTTCCATCCTCTCTTGTCTATTTGAGCTATCTCCTAACTTTTTCTCTAGATTTTTCTTCTTTTTTTCTCTGTCTCGCTCTCCCCGTATCTCTTTCTTTGTTTCTCTCTCTATTTCTCTCTCTATTTCACTCAAGCTCACAACTCTCTTACTTTATTTACGGTTTCGAATTAGAAGTCAAGCTAGAACTTCATGAAAATCTCTGAACGAACTTCCTTTGAGGAGAATCGCTTCGAATCCTCTCTGATACAATGTAACCGTTGCCTGGAAGACAAATTCAACAATGGATTGGTTTAAAAGTTCTTTTTAGTGGATGCTGATGAGTAAGGGATAGTCTTTGGCCCCACCTAATGATTGCTAGATGTACCCCTCCCATGCTGATGAGTAAGGGAAAGTCTTTGGCCCCACCTAATGATTGCAAGTTGCACCCCTCCCATGCTGATGAGTAAGGGAAAGTCTTTGGCCCCACCTAATGATTGCTACATGCACCCCTCCCATGCTGATGAGTAAGGGAAAGTCTTTGGCCCCACCTAATGATTGCTAGATGCACCCCTTCCATGCTGATGAGTAAGGGAAAGTCTTTGGCCCCACCTAATGATTGCTAGACGCACCCCTCCCATGCTGATGAGTAAGGGAAAGTCTTTGGCCCCTCCTAATGATTGCTAGATTCACCCCTCCCACAATACTGAAGACAGAAATAAAAACATTTTTGCAGGTGGAAAATTAAGTTTTGATCAAAAATTTAACATATGGTTTGAACTTAAAAAAATCCATCTTTTAGCATCGAAACAGTTATATGTACATTATTTATAAATTTTATAGTAGAGAAAAGTTGCTAAAACTAAGAACTGGGTCATTTATAAAATTCTTCTTCTTCTTGAAAAAAACCATTCATTTCTTACTTCTGGAAAATTCTAGTTAATAAATCACAGAGTTCAACTTTGTAAAAAAATGTCTTTATCATTAAGGCACACCTTTTTCACAATATGTAGTCGAGGTATATCTCCAACTTTAGTTCACTAGAGCCCCAGACGACAGAGCTTTAGGCGAAACAGCACAGAATAAACCTTGGGAGCTTGCTCCCCGTAGATGATTATGCATGAATGCTTCTTAGCTTCAGACAAGGCGACTGTTTCGTAGTTTATTCGCGAGAGGAGAGCCGCGTTATAGTGAGCAGCTGTAGAACTCGAGAAAGGTTTTCTTCACACACAGATATATAACTAGTTATTTACTGGCACGTACACATAAAAAGTACGACTATTTGTACTTTTTGATGTCACATAAGTATTACTTTTCATACTTCAAAGTGTTTCATGATATTCTTGATGATTATTTATTTGCGTGGTGATGCGATTCTTAGACATTTTGCATGTGGTACTGTGCCTATTGGTTAGTCTCATCTGAAAACTTCCGACGATGTTTTTCTAGATCCTTAATCATCACGAGATGTGATTATTTAACAATAATTATAGCGTTAAAAAGTTAGTCGACAAAGCGGTATCGATCTCAGCCATCTCTCTATTACCGAGAGCGAGGGTGTTTATACGGAGACAATTTACTCTTCCATTTGATTGACTATCATGTAATAGAACTTTCAAATAACTTGGAAGCTAAAATCGTCTCTCTATTACCGAGAGCAACTCAAATAATGGGCGCTACTTTTCTTCTCTAATGAAGGTTAATTTTTCTTGAAATCTGAATCTTTACCTCCAATGATGTGTTCCTTTTTCCAAGAATCGTATTGATTGACATCAAGTAGAGCGAAGTCACCAAGAAGTCCGTCTTTGCCTTCGAGTCGATTTACTATCGCACGCGTCTGAAGAATACTGGGATGGACAGAAGTATGTATGTATTGCAATATTACAAAATATTCGTTTCGAAACTTTCTTGTTTTCCGTATTTAATTCTTCGGAGAAAGTATATTTTGAAAAACCATACTTTATACACCAGAAACACTAATAATCGAATATTTTGGTTGAAGATGATCTTAAAATAAATAAAAAAGTTTTTGTAAACAGCTGAAACACTGTTTTTATTGCTGACAGATGTGCTAACCAATTCGTAAATTGTGATCGAAGGATATGTTTCTTCAGCTAGAATCATCACTGCAATGTAAACTTCTCAGCGTACAACGCAACACAACTTGAAACAATAATCGAAAGATTACTCAACAAATATGCGATAAGATACAGTTATTGTGAGAAGGACAAGAGAAATAGAGTTTTAGGATTCAGCGTAACGACTTTAATAAGGTCCACAACCCAATCAAAACTATCTCAACTATTAAAAGAATCGCTAACGGCATTGTCTTCTTGTCTTCAAACAAGAAAATGCGCTAACAACGTACTCAGAATTTATTTAAGGGTGGAAAGGCTCAACTTTTTAAACCTTTATATTAATCAGAAATTCACAATTTTAAACCTTTATATTCAGAAAAGATTATTGAACATAACTTTTTTCAAAGATAACATTCAAAGCTCAAATTCTCACAGAAGTTTTTTTGGGCGTCTGTGCCGTACCGGACTTTTTTTGGAGAAATTTATTAACTATCTTGAGGAAATACATCAAAATTGGTATACCTTCTATTTTTCAGTTTTTCTCCATGATTTTTTGTTGAGTTTTTTGTTGTTTTTTTCTTAGTTCATACGAATTCTGTTTCAAGTCATTGTTCGAACTGTTGGACATCGGAATACAAGTGCAAGATTCTGAAAATTTGAGCTTCATTTGGTTTTTTACAAAAAAAGTTATGTTCAACAATCTATATATGATAACATTTCGGGCGGTACTGTACATACATACATGGCGAGGCAGATTTATTGAAATTGCAAGCGCCCATTGGTACGAAAATTTATTGCAACAGTTCTGCCTCACCCTGTATAAGCTTTATTTCCTATTACGTTTTCTTTGATTCTCAAATAGTGCTTTTGGTTTTTAAAGGTAATTTTTTGAACTTTTTTTATCACACAATGTATGATAGAGCATAATAGGGTTTTTGAGAAGATGGAATCCTACGAGGAGTGAGGGTTGCAGAGGCTTCAGGCGACAATATAAGATGTTTTTTTTTAAACTGAGGTCTGTTGGGCGTCGTTACAAAGCGGCCATTCGAGTAGGACGAAGAAGAAAAACATTACGGCAGGGTTATTTATGGACGTTACATCGTAGCCGTTCCGGGGGAAAGAGAAGATCGAAAATGGGCCGGTTTCTTAACAAAACAACTATAAAAAAAGATGAATAAATACAAATTCAATACAAGATAAAATACTTAATGCAAAAACACTGTTTCTGGTTACAACAACATTTATTCTTTTAGTTTTTGAAGGTGTTTCGATAGCGATTGTGAGTGACGAATAAACCAAGGAAAAAAAGTTGAGCTTTGTTTATAAAATCAGTTTCATTAGTCTAAAATGCGATTTAATATAGCAGAATATTTTGAAATAACGTATTTCTTTTAACACGCTTACACGGTTAAGAAAACGACTGTTGAGTTCAAACCTGTTCTATAAACTTAGTTTTCCCCCTTGGTCATTCGTTCGAGTTCTGCGCTCCGATGGAGAACGGTTCGGACATGGCTATTCCATCTACTGTATTATGAAAAGGTAAAGATGAAGAATCACTAGGTTTCCAAAAACTGATAAGAATAGTCTTCCTTGCGCTTTCACACGCCTCGCGGCAGGGTACGCGCTCCCCCGGTACAGACATAATCTAATAGAACGAGGTCGCTGCGCTCTGAATTACTGCTTCTGTATTTATCAGCAGTAGAGAGAGAGTAAATTTATTACAAGAGAACTACCGAGGTTTCTTAACCCCCTTGGTTTGGGTGAACCTGTCCAGGATGGGAGTCAAACTCGAGACTCTTCGCACAGTCGAACACACTACCATTGTGTCACGCTCGGATATGGGGTAATGGTATAATAGGTTTCAAAAAGTGTTTACTAAAAAACCTCCCAAAGCTCATATATATGTGGGGGAATATATTTTATATGTTTGATATAAGAAAAGTACGCTAGTTACACAGCAATTTGCAGATTATTCAATCAGTAAAACAAATTATACATACAATCTACTATGCAAACGATAATGGAATTGCAGTAGAACTTTGGAACGTTATTCATAACTTATAACTCTCAAATTTTAATGCTGCGAGTTTCTTTCTGTCTATCTCTTTTCTATATTTTTGTTTTCCGCTCTGCCTTTGTCTTGTCGCTCTTTGGTCTCTCTCTATCTATCTATATCTCTCTCTATCTCTCTCTATCTCTCTATCTCTCTCTCTAACTACATCTTTCTTTCTCTCCCTCTCTATCTCTCTCTATCTCTATCTCTCTCTATCTCTCTCTCTCTCCTTCTCTCTCAACCCTTCCCTCGTCCTTTCTGCTTTTAATATTTTCTCCCTTCATTCTTCATTTTTCATAATATTTGCTAAATGCCTTCGAGTTCTCTCTCAGTTTTTCCATTGCCTTCTCTTCCCGGCGTTACCATGGAATCCCCCTACTCCGTCCATTCCTCTAATTCTAATCCTACGCTCTTCTGATGCTTTTTTTCTGGGAGACTGAACACGAGAACTCAATCATGCCAGCACAACGAATGATTGAATACATTTATGAGAATATGGCTATTTTGTACAGACTGCTTTCTCTTTCTTGCACGAACATAAAAGTACATTCACTTAATAAATCTTTCAGCCAGAAAGGAATGGCTTTAACGCATCCGAAAGAGACACAAATACCCACCAAAAGTTAAAACTTGCTATGACAGAGTTCTGCAGACAACTGTTAATATGAAGAAGGAAAAAGATTACCCATGTAAGGGTTCAACCTAAGGATCAAAACAGATACCCGCCGAAGTTTGAGTAGTTTTGAATGGAAACTAAAACATTTGAGTAACAGTGAAAAGTTTTTGAACTTAAGAAATAAAATAAAAACTATTTTTGTGAATGACTTGTAAAAGGTAATCTTTTGTTACAGTACTAAACAACCAAATACATATTAGAAAGTACAGCAATAAAATTACAAGGTCGCCTCTCTTATGCATTTCGAAACGAAATTACTGAATAATAGATGCGTCAGGTTGTTGCTAATAGAAGAGCATATCATTTTGCCACATCTAAAATATATGAGAGAAAGGAGAAAATATGAGATCTTATCTATCTAGTAGGTTCATGTTGTTCTCTTTCTCTTGGTTTACTTATGACTACGGTAAAATCTCTTAATCGAGTTAATATTTACACAATAGCCCATTATTTCGTCTTACCTATAAAAAAGGATAACAAAATAGAGAAAGCATGTTGCATCTTATCTGCTTGCCACCAAAACTCCTAGATTGGTGTCAAATAAAAAATTACAAGGTTACCTCTTTATTAGCAGTAGCTTGAAAAGAGTATAAAAGGAAGAAAGAACTATGAAATACAAGCGGGCTCTCATGGAAGACATCCATCCGGAACCCTGCCGTCTCGCCCCTTCATCTGGCCAAGAGGAGAACAACGAAAGTCGTGCTCTCGATAAACCCGGCCCATCCTAGACCTATTAGAGGAGCCAACCACTCCAACTTCTCTCTCTTGTTTCACTTGTTATACATATAACGCGTGTTTTCTTGTATTGCTTTATTGAAGGTCATGTCCTATGAAACGTTCTGATATACAGGGAAAACCCGATGAAGAAAACCCATTTATGACAAAATAAAACCAATGTTGAGAAGCTTTAGAAGTTTTTAGAAAAAAAATTTTTAGAAAAAAAACTTTAGAAAAAAATTTCATGTTGAAAAAGCTTTAAACGATTTGAAAATATAGAGTTATTGCATGGAACAGGCTTTCGGGTCAATTCAACTCTAAAAAAAAGATTTTAAAAACTTTTTTTCAGCCTTCTCGAAACCTTCTCAGACTAAAATAGGCTCCATAAAATTTCTTATTTATTGAAAATGTGAGAGTTTCTAATACCAACAGTAACAAGAACTTTTTATGAATTTCGTGATGTGAAAATTCGATTCAGTTCAATTCAAACTTTATTCCACGTATACATGAAATTTAAACATATACATTTTATGACTGTCACGGAGCGATTAAGTGTGCTTCAAATTAGGTAATAATATTCAATGGAATCGAAGCCTAGAGAAATCAACAATTACAGAGTCGGGAAGACTCGTAAGAAAGCTTTTAAAAGCACTGGGTGACAAACATGGAATCACACTTGAATGGAGAGAATTCCAAGCACTGATGCATCTAGAAACGCTGCTGTGAGATTGAGGCATCATTTTTAAAGGGAAGAACAATACGCAAACAATGGGTTTGGCGGGTGTTATGAAAAGTTTTGAAAATTTGAAAATGTATCCCTGCTGATTTCCCCCTTTATTTTCGCTTCCTCTTTTATTAATGAAACATCTCTTAATATTATTTAGCATGTGGTTTTTGATCTTTAAATTTTCTAGTATAATAGTTCAAATTACAAGGCCATTTAGCCCTGGTTTTAAATTGCCTGTTTTTTCGCTATAGGCATTATCAAAAAATTTGTTTCCCGGCTCTTGTAAAGCCCCGAACAGAAGTGGAGTCTCAAATCTGTGTGTTTTTTTTGGAATTACAAACCCCCTATTATTGAGTCGATTCCGAAGAGGATGTGCTTGCGAAAACTGAAAGAGAGAAAAAACAAGAAAATTAGTTCAAAATTTTCGAGAAGTGTGAGCTACAAGCCCCTCGCGTTCACTCTTGTCGAACACGGTTCAGCGCGAAAACTAAAGCGAAACTAAATCCGATACTTTTTAGGTAGTATTTTGTTTTTGTTCTTTTTGTGCTATCGTAAAACGCACAAGAGAAGAGCACAAGGATACGAACAGGTTTACACAGACTTGTCTCTTCAGAAGATCTAACTAGCTGGATAAGACCAGAACGGGATTATTTAGTAGCCGGGATGGCTATTCATGTGTTGCAGGGTAGATAAGTGGATTAGTTGAACCGTATTTGAAGAAACATTCGAGTAATAATGAATGACGTGGAGTGGTGCGACGCTTGGCAATTACCTTTATCTCTACCAAAATGTGCTGTGTTAAGAATTGGTACCCAGAGTTCCCTTCATTTTCCATATTCTATAAATAGTCACTCCCTACCCTACCTCAAAGAGATTCGTGATTTAGGATTTATTGTAGACAACAAGTTGACTTTTTCTGCTCATTGCTCAACAATAGCTCAGAAAGCAAAGCGTAAATGTCATCTTATTCTTAAAGTTCTCAAGAGTCGTAAACCGGATGTACTTGTTAACGCTTACAAGATATACATTAAATCTATTGTAGAACACTGTACAACTGTTTACTCCCCACATTTCGCTAAGGACATAGCTGTACTAGAGAAGGTTCAAAATTATTTTACGCGTCGCGTTTTTCGCCGGTGCTTTGGTTGTTCGTTTAATAATATGCCAAGTAGTCAGACGAGAAACAATCAACTAGGCCTAGTATCTCTTCTCTCTGTTAGAGAATCTAACGACCTCAAACTACTCTTGAAACTGATATTTGGGAAAAAAGTACTCTCTGACAGGACGCACCACAACTTTGAAATAAGAGCGTCCAACACTAGAGGCGCATTTTTCAAAATAATCCACCCTGCTCCGAGAACTATTTGCAGAAGAAATGCCTTCTCTATACGATCAGCTCGTATATTCACCGAAATTAATAGTATTGATGAATGATATATGTTTGCCTGGATGTAATCTGCATTGTTTCACCTATTTATGTATTTCAAACAATTCAATTGTTTAATCTCGTACCACGTGATTAATTTATGCGTTGCTGCATGTAATGTTTTCACGTAATAAAATTGAAATTGAAATTGAAATGGAAAGGAACATTTTAATCTCGCGAATGATCTTTCGAATCTTAATTTCAGTGAAAGTTTGAGCGAAAAAGATTGCCTCCCGGTAAATGAAGTTAATATGAAGTTAATTTTAATTAACTTTTATGTGTTTTCCTCCATGTGTTTTGTGGATGAAATACTGAATGAATTTGTCGGAGCATCCGTTACTCAATGCGGAAGCATATGAAACTAAACCTGGAAGGCGCGTCTCATGTGCCCATTGAGTGACTGATTTTTTATTTGAATTCAATATGCACGTTAATTAACAACCAACTTTAACAAACAAAATTCTCGGAGTTCTTATCTACATACATGATTGTTATTTGAGAAATCTTCAATTTCGGCTTTCAAGCAAACTTATATATGTATGTATGTATATGTATATTATTTCACAGAATGTGAAAAAAATTTAAAAAAACTGAAACACAAAAAGTTTTCGAAAAAATCGACACGATTTAATACAATTTAAGTAGTTCTTGTGAAAGTTCATTTTCAAAACAGCAAAATTCACTAGAATCAATGATAACTTTGTATTGCTTCTAGTAACTAGTTAAGAGTGCCGAGCTGAGCTTATTTATTCGTTCATAAAAATTTATTAAATAAAAAAATATAGATTTCCATAACAAGTCTTTCTAAACATTTCTCAAATTTTTCCCAAATTAACTCCTACCACGAAAAGGCAAATACAATAACTTTGATTCATTAGTATTTCAGACGTGTTAGAAAATTGACGATGAGATGCTTTTGATTGTTGTGTGTAACTACTCAATTGACTTATGAGCACACTGCTATAATGAATGATAGGCAGAACTGATAGAAACAGCCACTCGCACATGCTAATTGAGCAAGAAAAAGAGCGACGTACCGGTCACGTTCATTCCTGCTATTATTGAATTTTTTCTTCACAAACATGAATTAGCTTTGAAAAACTACACCAAGAAACTATGCATCGACAGGAGTGCATCGTAATTTGCACCTATTCCATCGGTGCGGGTGGTCAAACTCGCATCTGCAACGGCAAAAGTTATCAATAAGTTTTTTTTTAATTCATTAATCGCTTTCTATGCTTTTTTGAGTATTAAAACAATGCTTCAAGAATGTCAGTAAACTGACTGTGTTGTCAATTTGGTATCCGTGATGTCATTCGGACATCTGTACGTCAACGGACATTCGCATTTGGTTGAAACCGCGACTAGCGTCATTTTTGCATCGATTATTAACTGCAGAAAGGGTTTCTTGTAGAGTTGTTGGTCATTTCGTTCCCAAGTTGACTTAAGTAAGTCTGGTACAAGTCCTATGTCTTTTTATGCAAAAACCATGATTAAGCCAGCAAAATGTCCACTCGGATAACTGTTATCATTTTTTTCACGAATTCATACAGAAAATTCTAAAACCTTGAGGATGAAATAATTTTGAAACGGAGTTTATCGAAAAACTATAGGAAAAAATCTAGAGAAAAAAAACAACAAGCTTATCAAATAAGGAAATTCTATGAAATATGGATATCAAATACGATCGAAGTTTAAAGAATATAGAGATGGAAAAAGACCAAGAGATTCAAAGAATATAAAGAAGAATAGATTAATAAAAAAGGGAGCGAAAAAAATGAAAAAAAGAAGTAGAAAATATTAAGAGGAAAAAAATAAAAAGAGGTAGAAGAGAAGGGAAAAAGAGGTGAGTAGAAGAAAAAAAAAGAATGACAAGAGGAAGAAGTGTTTCGAAAAAGAATAAGAAAAAAGAGGATAAGAGGGCAAAGAAAAAGACATGAAAAGAGTAGGATGACAAAGAGTTGAAAAGAGGGAAAAGAAATAGAGGTGAAAACGGGATGAAAACCGCCACAAGCACATATAGGCGGATTTCATTCATGACATAAAAGAGCTTTCTTTAAAACAAATGTTCAAAAAGGTTTCCGGAAGTTTGCCAAAGTAAAAAAGTTGTTTGCCAAAATACGAAGATGTTCTCAATTAGGATAGCTGCATTGATCACTTTGATTGGTATGATAATAGTAAGTTATAAGTGTGACTAAACCATTAAAAAGGGAGAGAAGATGCAGAACGAACCATTTGGCAGTAATTGGCCTCATCAAATATATTGCATTCTTTGCTGGATGCTGTGAGTGCAAAGTTGCTGTGTACATTTAAGCGGTTGGAGGAGAACGGCTGAAAAGGCGGGAAAATAGTTTAAGGCTCTTGAGGGCCAAACTCAAGTCCTCATTAAATGAAAATACAAGAATGAAACAGAAAATATTTATTGATTAAGAAAAGTCTTTGTCGTGCCAATGAAGAGATGCGGTGTGGTTTCGTGCAAAGAGTTCGGACGTTTCCAAGTTTGAGGGTTTAATTACCCAAGTTGTTCGCCATGACTGGAGTGGTCGACTTTCCATCCGCTCTCTACTCTATTCATTTCGTCTAGTGGACATGATGCAATCCAGCTTCAATGAGGAAGTGGACACCTTGAAGCTGTATCGTCCTAGTCCCTCACCGCCCTTCCACACGATGCTACCTCTGGAGTAGGACCGACTCATCACTCGAAAGTTCTTTCCAAAATCTATTTCGACCTCATATGTTACCAACTTTTTTGACCTCATGTTTGCCCTCACATGGAAGACCCCCTTCCTTATACCTTACCACGCATTTTCCATGCGTAATAAACTCAAACTCAAACTCAAGTTTGAGGGTAATTGCATATCGCTGATGATGCTTTAAATAAAGCGAAACGTCCGAACTCTTTGCACGAAACCACACCGCATCTCTTCACTGGCACGACAAAGACTTTAACTGTCTAATTAACTTAGTACTCAAAAGGAAATCAAGTGACTATCACTTGTTTTAAAACAAACGAGTGTTATGGCTCGGTCTCTGAGAAAGTTTCACATGGAGATCATCAATTACTTTTCGTGAATTAAGGAGTATCGTCCTATTTTCTTGTATTTCTCTCCTTATTTTCGAAAAGAGAGCCACTGATACTAAACTGTCTTAAAAACAGTATTTCAATTTTTTTTCTCAATTTGAACGCTTTATCAAGATCAACAAGCCACATCGGAGATATAACATCATCGATTATGGGATCTGAGCGTTGAACAAGCAGAGCAGGTTGAGCGAGGCAAGCAGTAGCAAAAACAGTATATAATTATAAATATTGCTTCAGCAGCTAAAAATGAGTTTGAAATATCACGCGGACAAAAACTATCGCATGGGGCGTTGTTGAACCCGGCGGTTCCATGATTATTGTGATCGAGCACTCTACCACTATGCCGTCCATGAAATATAAATATGTTCAATGCATATACAAAGGTGATCGATCACAAGAGTTTCAATGAAACATGATCTTTCTATGTATTGAAAAACTCACGTCAAATGGGGCGGCATTTGCTATTGAAAGCAGCAGAGATGTGCATACCAGGAGAAGCATCGCTTGATGTGAAAGAAAACTATCAAGTATGATGAACGCCTTTTCTGATCTTGCTCTCTCTCTCTCTCTCTCTCTCTCTCTCTCTCTCTCTCTCTCTCTCTCTCTCTCTCTCTCTCTCTCTCTCTACCTATCTCTCTCTATCTACCTCTCTCCCCGCTAATTTTTTAATATCTTTCTCTGTATTCTCGATTTGTCTCTCTTCCCCTCAATCTCTTTCTCTCTCTCTCTTTTCTCGGTTTCTTTTCTATAGTGCTCTCATTCTCCCCTTCTCTGGGTTTCTTGGACTCTCCCCCCCCTAGGCGCTATTTCTCTGCCGTCCCTTCTCTCTCTCTCTCTATTTTTCTCGACTTTGTTCTTTTTCCAATCTCGACCAAAACTGAGCTCCTTTAAAGGCGGCTTTTTTCGATATATTCAAGTCTCCCATTAATTGAGTGAGTTTAGGAAGAAAAAAACTCAACGCAGACAAATTGAGAAAAGCGAGGATAAACGAGATTTGTCCCAAAAGAAAATTTACGGAGAAATCTTTTCAGAATCTTTTGCACAAACTTCACTCACAAAACGTTTGCTGTGACGTACTTTATTTCGATTTTTCTAAAGCTTTCGATACAGTGAGCCATATAAAACTTCTGCAAAAACTATCGTCTTATGGTATAAGCGGCAAATTGCTCAATTGGCTCAATGCATGGCTTGTTGATAGAGTGCAAAGTGTACAAGTAGATGATGTACTTTCTTCTTCTGTTCCGGTTATCTCGGGAGTGCCTCAGGGTAGTGTTCTTGGTCCTCTTCTCTTTCTTATATTCATCAATGACATTGCTGACTCATTACCTGCCACACCTTTTCTTTTTGCAGATGACTTGAAACTCTTGGTAGTCGTTGATGATAATTCTTTCTATATTAAAATTTTCGATTGTCTAAGAATCATAGAAAACTGGCTTACTGCGTGGCAAATGACTGTTAACGTTTCTAAATGCGCTGTATTACATTTCGGAAAATCGAATCCACGCACCTCCTATACTTTTTTAGGGCAGCCATTGCACACACCCGGGTTTATTAAAGATCTTGGAGTGATAATTTCAGAGAACTATTTTTTTTCTAATCATATTACTGACATAGTTAATAAAGCAACTAAACGTGTAAACTTTCTTTTTATAGCAATAAAATCGTGTAATCCCATAGTTTTGACACATGTTTACAAAGCTTACATACGTTCTATTTTAGAGTATGCTTCCCCTGTATATGATCCACACTTGTTATACGAAAAGCGTATGCTTGAAAATGTCCAGTATCTGTTTTTAAGACGCCTTTTCTTCCGCTGTAATATACCATGGACTTGTTATAGACTAGCTTGTGAAATGTTTAATTTGCAATCTTTACTGGATAGAAGACAAATAGCAACTTTTCGATTACTACATTCTATTTTGATCGGCTCATCCGATGTTTTGATCACTGATTTTTCTCTATCAAAGAACCAAATACTCGTGGCCTCTCAAATAAGCTTTTTCCGCTTCTTAAAGCTAGTGACAACATTACTGCTCATTCGTTTTCTAATCGTACGTATGCAATAGTCAAGAACATGGATGATAGCATTCTTAACATTTCTTCTGAATCATTCTCTAACCGTGTATTTTTGTTAATTCCACGTCAGTATTTAAGATAAGATTAATTCGACTATTTCTTTGAAATTGATTTATTTTAACATGCGCTCTCTTAGTAATAAACTAGTTGCTTTCCGATCTTTTCTCGAGAATGAAAAGCCAGATATTATCGCACTATCCGAAACATGGTTGAACTCTAGAATACTGGACAGTGAGATCATTGGTTCGCTTCCATACACAGTTGTTCGTTGTGATCGTGATTCACGGGGTGGCGGGGTAGCAATTATTCTTCGCGACCACATCTATTTCACAAGACCTGCGTTGAGTCTTTCTAATATGGAAATAGTTTGTATCGAATTATTTCTCTCTTCCTCTTTCATTCGTCTCACAGTTTGCTATCGTCCCCCTCGTTTTGTTTGTGCGGAAACCCGAATATTCTGCGATGTTCTATCTGAAATTTTTTCGACTTCTGGAAATTCTAGCCTCTGTGTGGGCGATTTCAATTCAGATTGTCTCACAAATGGTTCTTCTCCATGTGACAATTTGCTGATAGATTTAGTAACATCTCACAGACTCCACCAACTCTGCAGTACACCCACCCGTCAAAATAAGTGCATCGACTGGCTCCTCTCTTCTCATTCACACCTTTGCTCAAATGTTCGTGTCATACCTTCATTTCCCACTTGTGATCATTATGGACTGGCCTTCTCGATTTGTGACTCTGCTCTACCTCGCCCTTCCTTCAAGGTTCTGGACTACTCCAGAACAGATTTTGAAGGACTCAGTCAATACTTAACCACTATCGACTGGGAGTCAGCTTTTGACAACTTTTATTCCATTGACGATCTTTACTCTCGCTTCCTTGATATCCTAAAAAGCTCTCTTTCCCAATTCGTTCCTTTACGCGTTCCACGATCCGTCACAACTGCTTATCCTCCACACATTCAGAAGTTAATCGAATACCGTAATTTACTCTTCTTGAGTATTGAAATCCCAAGAGTTCGCGCATTATATGATAAATCCAGCAAGGATCTTCTCAAACAAATTGATCAATGGAATAGGCATTGTCAGAAAGTGAAACTGGTCAAGTCGCGTGACTTGTATAGACATATAGCCTCCTTGATCAAACCTAAGACCTGTCCTCCTCGTGTTCTCATTGACTCTTCGGGTGTTAATGTTCTCGACACATTTCAAAAATGTGATCTATTAGCGAAGGAATTTGTTTCCTCGTTTACTCTCGACGATGGACTGTCTCCCCCACTACTCGGTCCTTCCATTCAACAACAAGTAAGTGACTTTATTTGTTTTCCATCTACTGTAGCTCGGTTGTTATCAAAATTGAAAGGTACTTGCAGCACTGGTGCTGATGGGATTCCGCAAATAATTTTCAAAAAATGCTCAAAATCTCTCGCTCTTCCATTAGCACATATTTATAACTTCTCTTTATCTCTCGGTGTTGTACCTGAAATTTGGAAGCATTCTTTGATCACTGCCATTCCTAAATCTGGTAAAGACCCTTCTCTTTCATCGTCTTACAGACCCATTTCTATTCTTTCTCCAGCTTCAAAGGTTATGGAACGGGTTATCAGGTCTATTATAATAGAGCACGTTTCTCATTTTGAGATACTCCCCTCAAGTCAACACGGTTTCCGGACGGGCGCTTCCATAGTTACAAATTTACTCTCATGTGAAAATGATTGGACGAAGGCTCTAAGTGCAGGACTCTCCACCGATGTGATTTATATAGATTTCTCTCGTGCATTTGACACAGTATGTTTAAATAAATTGTTAAGAAAATGTACTCATTTCGGTATACCGAGTTTAGTTATAACTTGGTTGAAGTCGTTCCTAACAGATAGACAATTTTCCGTTCGTATGAGCGACACCTTATCAACTCCACATCCTGTTACATCCGGTGTCCCACAAGGGTCTGTATTGGGACCCTTGCTCTTTGTCTTATACATATCCGACTTGAATCAAGTTCTTTCTTCATTCGCTAACGTTCGATATCAAGCATATGCTGATGACATAAAGTTGTATCTGTCTTACAACAAGAATAACATGACAGAACGTTGTCTTGAACTTCAAGCTTCTCTAGATGAAGTATCATTCTGGTGTACTTCCAACCAGTTATCTCTCTCTACCTCTAAAACAGTTCATTTACATATCGGGTCTACGGCACTTACTCCTACCTATTACATAGACAATACTGCTTTGGAGTGTGTGAGTCGAGTTCGTGATCTAGGTGTACAAATAATCCCTTCTCTTCGGCGTAATATCACTATATCTGACCGAGTATCTAGAGCTTATTCTGCTCTATATTCAATGTTAAGAGCCGTGAACATCGATGATGCCTCTATCTTGGTGAAATGCTTCAAAATTTATGTCATGCCTCATTTAGAATTTGCTTCAAGTTTCTGGAATCCGCACTTCAAAATAGACGTCGAAGAAATAGAGAAAGTTCTCAGGTCTTTCACGAGAATCGTATTCGCTCGCTGCAAAGCTATCCTTCTGTACTCCTCCCCATCCAATCACGACCTGGTCCACCGCTATCAAAAAACTCAAACACGCGGATTCGTCACCCGCATGTTCTCTCATCGATCTTGAACTCTGGAAACCGTTGGGCACCCAAGGCTCCCTAGCTCCCAAACTACCCTACAATTGCATTTTTCGAAATGTAGATAAAATATATATATTTCATTTCATTTCATTCAATTCTATTTTTATTTATATACGAAAGCAATGTGAGTGCAATGCCTTTTGCTGGATACTTTGTGGTTGTTTGTAACATCTGTAAAGATCACGAGATAAAGATGATGATGATGATGAATAGTCATTTAACTTATAAAAATAGTAGAGAGAAATCTGAGAAAAAGTTATGACAGTATTTTCTTGTTCAAGCATTACTACTATGACAGGTCTCCAAATTCTCAGTTACACAATTTTAAGGCAGTGACGCACGCTCGATAGATTAACCAATTGTAATCGTTATTTATGTTAGGCACAAAAAAAGGAAATTTGGTTTCGAAAATAATAAAGTGTGGTGTTGAACTGATGAGTCTTGGTGAAAGGCTCAAGCTGGATCAGCTTCATTACTTTGAAGTCATTAGAGCAAGTGAAAGTAAACGAAGAAACAAATTAGTTTTAAAAACATTGAAAAAAAAAAATTAAAAATTAAAAATGATGAATTTAAAATGGTATGAAAATAATTTATATGATTATTTTGTGTTAAAACTATTAAAGTGATTAAGTATCGTGCTAAAAATATAGTTTTCTGAAAAGATTTTTCTTCTCTCCTTTTCTGCCTATTTATGATTCTAATAAGTTTTGTAATATGCTCATTGTACGTAATCAGCATCGAACCAACGGAACTCGAGCTGTTGTTTAAACAAAACAAAAAGTATCAGTATCAAGCAAATCAATTGCAAACTAACTATATAAGTAAGGTGTCCCCAAACTCAGTGTCTTTGAATAGCATTCTCGTTATCTTTCGCTTCTTTCTTTTCTGTTTTTACGTGTTTTTTGTTGCTGTTGTTGGTTGTCTCTTTACTCGATTTACAATTCCACTCAAATGAAGAATTGTTCTTTCTATTTTTACTCAGCTTAGTCGTTTCTATTTATTTCTCTCTCTGTCATTGTCATATAAAATTTGACCGTGGCCTATCAAGAATGACCGTGGCCTATCAAGAATGCGGTGTGAGACCAGTGTTAAAAGTGAGCAACTGATTGCCTAAAAGTACCAGCTAAAGTGAAACAATTACAAAGTTTCTTAAAAGAGCAATCAAAAGAACAAAGACACACACTACATACATATATATGTATACAGTACAGTTCAAAAGTACATATATATGTATACAGTACAAGTACCTTCCCTAGCCCCAATACCTCAAAGTCGGTGGGAAGGTGTAAACTCACTCAGCCCTACTACCGTGATTGCCGGAATCACGACGTTCTGAGTGAGGCTAAAATTGGGCCCCTTTGGACGAGTCCACTTCCGGCAGTGGTTCTATCCGCCAGTTGGCCAGGCGGAGAGGGGTTAGTCCAGGCCACACGAGTCGAGGCGTCTTTTCGATTAATCTTCTGCTTTTCTACGGTCAAGGATTAGCAGGAACTCCCGACAAACACGTTCCGCGATGCCAGGCTGGATTGACCATCCACTCAACAGGCCGATCGCATGAATACTCTTGTTGTAAACCATGGCTTCAAGTTCTTCAAGATATATCACCAAAGCTAGGGCGTCCCCCGGAAGCGACGCGGTCTTACCTTGTCCGCTAGGACCGTCAAATATGCGAGGACAGGCAGCTACCCATGGGTGGGGTATGTCTGCGCGGCGTACAGCCCAAATTCGCCTCGTCACATTGAATGTTGGAACACTGACGGGACGCAGTAGAGAGCTGGCCGCAATGCTAGAAGCAAGAAGGGTTGACATTGCTGCTGTACAGGAAACGAAATGGAGAGGAAGCAAGTCGAAGCCGATAGGAGACGGATACAAGCTGATATACCATGGCACGTCATAAACAAGAAATGGTGTTGGCATTATCCTCTCCTCGAAAATTGCTGATGATGTAACCGAAGTCATTCGCTCTACAGATCGAGTCATGGCCGTCCGAATTTCTTCGTCCAACAATCACTTCCTTGTCGTCTCAGCATATGCACCTCAACAAGGATGTAGCGACGCTGATAAGGAGGACTTCTACGACTCTCTAGAGGAAGTTATCAAACTCCGAGAGTCTCATGAAGACATCTTAATCGGCGGAGATTTTAACGCTCACATCGGTTCAGATCGACAAGGTCGTGAGAGAGAACATGGAGGACATGGAATCGGAACGATCAATGCTGAGGGAACGATCAACGGCTACTTGACTTCTGTGCTCGATGCGATCTAGCAGTCGTGAACTCCTTTTTCAAAAAGAGACGATCTCACGGACTCACATACGAGAGCGGAAGAAATCAGAGTCAAATTGACTTTTGGTTAATCCTGAGAGCAAAGCTGCGGAACGCGAAAGATGCAAAGGTCATTCCATCAGACCATGTTGCATCGCAGCACCACCCTCTCTTTATGGACTACAGCGTATTGAAGTCGAAGAAACAGCCTTCTCGTAATCCTGAATGCACACGTGTCAAATGGTGGCGCTCGACTGGGAAAGCAGAACGTCTCTCTCTCATGCACATCATCCATCGCAATCTACTCCCTCCTGCACTCTACAAGCAGTTTCCAGAGGACATAAATGAACATTGGAAGCTTCTTGAAGACAGCATCAGAGCACCCGCCGCAAGCATCCTCGGAAAGACGAAACCCGGAAAGCCAAGAATCGAGAAAGACCCCTGGTTTTTCACCTCCGAAGTTCAGGATGCGATCAAGGCGAAAAAGAATGCCTACAAGAGATGGAGGACGTCAAATGAGGCTGACGACCGCGCTGCATACAGCTCAGCCAAGAAAGCCGCCAAAAGAGCTGTCGCAGTTTCAAAAGCCTCCTACTTCCGCGATCTCTATGAGAAGATGAACCAACCAGGAGGCGATAAAGCCATCTATCGGCTTGCCAAGGCTCGACACCGCAACACCTTGGACATCCAGAGAGCAGCCACGATAAGGGACAAACAAGGGAAGCTCGTCACTGACCCTTTAAAAGTCAGAAACAGGTGGCGCGAACATTTCGAAGAAATGAGCGGCCAAGAGTTTGAGCACCCTCCCATCCCTACTTCCCACGCCATACAAGGACCCGTGCCAACCATCACGGCCGAGGAAGTGAAGAAGGCACTCTCTAAGATGAAGACTGGGAAAGCGGCTGGACCGGACGACATAGCCACCGAAGCCTGGAAACTTGCGGGTGATGTTGGACTAGCACATCTCGTGCACCTGTTCAACACCATCGTAAAGCAAGGCCAAATTCCACATATCTGGCGCTACTCCACGACCGTTCCAGTCTTCAAAGGAAAAGGCGATGCCAGAGTGTGCAGCAACTACCGTCCAATACGCCTTCTCAACCACACTATGAAGATATTTGAGAGGATACTGGATTCACGCATACGAGATATCGTCGATATTCCAGCTCAGCAATGCGGGTTTGTGAACGGAAGAGGCACAACAGATGCAATATTTGCACTCCGTTTACTCGTCGAGAAGCACGCAGAGAAAAGATCACCTCTCCATCTGACCTACCTCGATTTGGAAAAGGCGTTCGACAGAGTCCCCCATGATCTTATTTCATATGCATTGCGCGATAATCAGGTTCCTGAAGAGTACATTCGATGGACAATGGCGATGTACGATGATTCAAAGAGTACTGTCAGAACTCCGGTCGGCATCACAGAGCCATTCGCAGTAAACGTTGGAGTGCACCAATGGAGTGCTTTGTCTCCCCTTCTCTTCATTTTGGTTATGGATACCGTCACGCGTCCTCTACTGACTCCGGCTCCGTCAACCATCGCATACGCCGACGACATTCTCCTTGCTGCTCCTACACGTGCCGAAATCGAGAAACGCACCCAAGAATGGAATGACGCTCTTAGTAGGCATGGCTTACGCCTCAACATCAAGAAGACCGAGTACCAGGAAATCAGAGTGCAAACGACGGGAACTGTTCACATCAGCGGTGAACCGCTCCCGAAGACCTCCGAATTCAAGTACCTTGGTTCTGTCATCTCCTCAGACACGTCAACAAATGCAGCGGCACGCCAAAGAGTAAATGCAGCTTGGATGAAATGGAGAGAAGCTGCAGGTGTCCTCTGTGATAGGAATATCACAGCTGGCATACGCGGAAAGAAGTATAAAACAGCAATCCGTCCCGTGCTTCTCTATTCGACGGAGACCTGGCCTACAACGCGTATAACCGAGAACATTATCCACACGAATGAGATGAAAATGTTACGCTGGACACTAGGACTGACTCGCCTAGATTGTGTGCGTAACACGATTGTGAGAGGGAGACTCGGCGTTGCCCCAATACAAGACAAGATGCGAGAAGGGAGAGTTAGATGGTATGGACACGTGATGCGAAGAGACGCGACCAACATCGCAAGACACGCCCTTGACATGGAAGTACCAGACAAACGCCCTCGAGGCAAACCGAAGACAAGATATATGGATACGCTCAACCAAGACCTGCGCCTTGCAAGACTCCACTCGGAAGACGCAACGGACAGATGTTTCTGGAGAGCTAGAAGCCGTACAGCGGACCCTACTCCGACCTCGGCCGGCGCGGGACAACGCTAAGAAGAAGAAGTACAGTTCAAAAGTATACAAACGATCACGTTTTTCTTAGTAAAATCGGAGCGTTTAAGATATGTAACCAGCATTCGTCTGAAATGTTCGTATGGGTCTTCGTAATTCGTGAATGATCTACAAAAAATCTTAAATGTTCGTAAATGATCTACAAGCCAACTCACACACTCATATATGTAGGAATAGTTGGACAAAAAACTTCAAGTTCTCGCTCTTGTCCCTGTTTGACGGTTCTTTTCCCTTGTTCTGTCTCTACAAATTCCAACAGTTCCGTTGCCGTTCGTGATGTCCCTTATCTCCAGTTTCTCTTCGTCCACATATATACTCAGTAGTGGTTGAGTGTACAATCAGGGATAAAGACATGCTAATGAGGAAGTCCAAGCGAGCGGTTCTTCTTCAATTCAATTCAATTTTATTACGTGAAAACATTACATGCAGCAACGCATAAATTAATCACGTGGTACGAGATTAAACAATTGAATTGTTTGAAATACATAAATAGGTGAAACAATGCAGATTACATCCAGGCAAACATATATCATTCATCAACACTATTAATTTCGGTGAATATACGAGCTGATCGTATAGAGAAGGCATTTCTTCTGCAAATAGTTCTCGGAGCAGGGTGGATTATTTTGAAAAATGCGCCTCTAGTGTTGGACGCTCTTATTTCAAAGTTGTGGTGCGTCCTGTCAGAGAGTACTTTTTTCCCAAATATCAGTTTCAAGAGTAGTTTGAGGTCGTTAGATTCTCTAACAGAGAGAAGAGATACTAGGCCTAGTTGATTGTTTCTCGTCTGACTACTTGGCATATTATTAAACGAACAACCAAAGCACCGGCGAAAAACGCGACGCGTAAAATAATTTTGAACCTTCTCTAGTACAGCTATGTCCTTAGCGAAATGTGGGGAGTAAACAGTTGTACAGTGTTCTACAATAGATTTAATGTATATCTTGTAAGCGTTAACAAGTACATCCGGTTTACGACTCTTGAGAACTTTAAGAATAAGATGACATTTACGCTTTGCTTTCTGAGCTATTGTTGAGCAATGAGCAGAAAAAGTCAACTTGTTGTCTACAATAAATCCAAAATCACGAATCTCGTTGAGGTAGGGTAGGGAGTGACTATTTATAGAATATGGAAAATGAGGGGAACTCTGGGTACCAATTCTTAACACAGCACATTTTGGTAGAGATAAAGGCAATTGCCAAGCGTCGCACCACTCCACTATGGTATCAATCGAGTGTTGCAGTGTTGTATGAGAGTCTGTTTTAGAAAAAGACTTATAAACTTTCATGTCGTCTGCAAAAACTTTAATTTTACAATTAGAAGAAGTTATCATATTCACTATATCAGATGTATAAATGATGAATAATAATGGGCCTAAGACACTGCCTTGGGGAACACCACTGGTAACCATGAAACTATTAGAAAGTGATTGATTAACTCGAACTTGGTAGGTTCTATTACCTAAATAAGCTTCGATCCACGAAATAATTCTGGGAGGGAGTTGAATGGACTTTAGTTTATAAATAAGTTTAGAGTGAGAAACTTTATCGAAGGCTTTCTCAAAATCGAAATAAATGATATCTGTGAACTTTTTCTGGTCTACGGCTACAGAACAGTCTTCAAGGAACAGTAACATCAACTGTTCTATTGATCTCTTATGGCGAAACCCGAATTGATCATCTGGCAAAATCTGGTTTATCTCACAATGTTTCTCTATTTCTTTACTCAACACTTTCTCGAATATACGGGAAAATAGTGATGTTATACTGATGGGACGGTAATTGGAAAGACTACTGTAAGGAGGCTTCTTCTTAACTGGTGTGACTATGGAATGTTTCCATCTGTTCGGGATTTCAGATGTAAGTAAAGAATGGTTATAAATTATTTCAAGCGGAATAGACAGAGGGACAGCGATTTTCTTGATAAAAAGCATATTCAGATGATCTGGGGTAGTACAAGAAGACATTGGGTATTTCTCTATTAGTCTACAAATATCATGACGCGTAAACAAGGGTTCTTCTAGAGAGGATGCTCTCAAGACTGAATTATGAGAGAGTGGAGGAAGCTTACCATTGTCTATGGTGTATGACTTCTGGAAGAATTCTCCAAGAAGATTTGCTTTTTCTAAGTCTTTAGATACTGAGATGCCGAGTTCATTCACCAAAGTGTCGACACCGCTTTGTTTCTGGGATGTATTAGACCTTATATACTTGAAGAACAAGTTTTTGTTCTTACTATTAACAATGTTCTTTTCTACATTTAGGTTGAATTTATCTACAAATTTTTTGCATTTCTTACTGGCTTTAACATAAATGTCATAGTCCTCACTTAGTCCACTAGAAATATAGTTGTTCCAGAAGAGAAAACGCTTTTCTTGAGCTCTCTGAATATGCGTTGTAAGAGATGCATGGGTCGCTAGAGAGACCTTCTGGATAGGAGCGAATTGCTCGGAAAAGTCCTCTAGTATGGATAGTAACAATTCGTACATTGAGTATGTATCTTTGATGGGGTTGAATAAGCAATGCCAATCTAAATTACATAATGAAGGGAGTAATAAGGAATAGTTTATTTTACTGTATATGCGTCGATATGAGTAAAGAGGAATTTCGTGGAATAGGGAAAGTTCGAAACTGATTGATTCGTGGTCTGAATTACTGAATGAGGGAGTGACACATGGGTTCTTCAATAAATCTTTGCTATTAGAGAGGAGGAGGTCTAGAATGTGTGATCCTCTCGTAGGGCATCTAATATATTGATTCATCTGAGTGGCTGAACAAAATTCAAGAAATGATTTGGAAGCGGGATTCGATGACGCTAGAGGGAATTTATTCCAGTCTATGTCGGGTAAGTTAAAATCTCCCATTATAATACATGGGTGGTTGCAGGTGACTAGATCAATCAAGAGGTTTGATAACCTCTCGCTCTTCGGTGTGTTTATATGAGGGACTCGATATAGACTAATGAAACGTATCACGTGAGATTCTATTTCAATATCAATAGCTAGGATTTCATGAGAATTCTTGATTGATTGAGAATAGATAATTTTGAATGATAATAAGGAGTGTATGAGAAATGGCACTCCCCCGCCATTAGTTATTTCGCTCCTATCACATCGAACAATGTTATATTGAGAGATGAAGGAGGAGAGAACAAAAGAGTCCGGGTAACTATCCGATAGCCATGTCTCACAAAAAGAAATTATAGAGTATCTCTTTGACAGCAAAAGTTGTAGATCATTAATCTTATTCACTAGAGATCTAACATTTGCGAAATAACAATTCACGTGACTTGTGGAAGACCGGCGATTTTGGTCTAGTTTAAAGAACGATTAGGACGAGGTGACATGAATCTTCGAGGAGGTTCAATACGCTGAGATGTTCTATAAGGGGAGTGATTTGGATGATTGATATTCTTCTGATGTATAGTGAAGTTTGAATGTCGCATAGGGGGACGGGAAAGAGGTATATCAAGAAGAGGTCGCGGAGATTTTGAGACAAGGGGGGCGGCGAAATGGGGTATGTATGGTTTCGGTTTCGAGCGGTCTTTTTGCCAGACAAAGACAGCGCGATCATAGGCACGCTCACACTTGGTCTGTGAGTGCCTTATGTAAAGGTTGTGTTTTTGGAGAAGAAATGCTTTGGAAAGCACGGCTTGTTGGAAGTCGACAGTTGGCAAAACAATTTTGACTGGGCGAGGATTGGAGTGACGAGGATTAGCAGGGAGATTTGATGGCATACGATAAACCTTCTCCGGAATTGCTTGGATGTCAAGATCATTCAAGATCTTCCGGACGTTGTAAAGGTCATCATCGGCTCGGCTGGCAGCAGATGAGGAGGTAGATTCAGGGAGTCGGAAAAGCACAACTGAACGATATCTTTCTCTTCTATCGGCTATTTCATTCGCAGACTCAAAGTAGCGGAATGAGGGGTCCGAGATCGGAGGAGGCTTCGGAACAGGAGTCGGTGCGGTCTTTGGAGCTGGGTGGGATGGCGTTATTTCTTTCTGTTGTTTCATTATATTCAAAATATCTCTATTTTGAGAACCAATGTCAGAAACAAGTGTTGCGACAAGATCTTTCAAAGATGAAATAGCCTCGTTTTGCTGATGTATCTGCTCTTCGAATCCGATGCATTTCTGCTCCAGTTCTTCGTTGCGAGCGATGACAGTTTGGACCATTCGCTGAAGATCTTCTATTGAACCAGTACCGATATCAGCTTTTCTTCTTGACGGGCGAATGCTGTTAACAAGAGAAGCCAGCGGGGACATTTGAGTATTTTCTGATGGCGAAGACATTCTAGACTTGAACGTAGATTTGCTTCGGAAAGAAGCGATGAGTTAGAATGAATATTCTCGAATCTGACTTACTCAATTTGGTGCCATTTGAAGAGATTGTAACCTTGGCACTAGGTTTTCGCCGCAAGTTGATTTAGTTCCACTTTCAGAGTTGGAGTCGATAGAGAACTTTTCTTGGGGTGACCGCTAAGTAGCGAGGAAACAGGCAAGAACTTCGACTCCCCGAGAAGGCTGTCGCCGATGAAACCCACAAAAAAGACCAAAGAACCATTGAGCAGATCTTCCAGAAAATAAACTCGTCCGATCTCACGAGGTCCCTGAAAACTGGCAAGATCTCTCACCATCGCCACCCTATGGGTGCCCCTCGGCCCTCCACGTCTACTGGACGACCGATCAAAATTGAGTTCGCCAACTCATGTGACCGAGACATGTTCCTCATGCTCTGTAAACAAGTCAAAAGTGTCCCAAAAGGATGTCATATCAGGTCCGATCTCTCTCCCGCTGAACTAATCGCTGAGCGTGACTGTAAACGAATTTCCCTGGAATCTTCTCATATTCCCGTCAGACTGGTCAACTCTCATCTGGAACCAGTCCTCCCTCATCAAAAATGGAAAGCAAGAGAAAATCTCTCATTAATACCCAGACCGCACCCCTTTCTTCTCCACCTGCTCTAACTCGGACCTATGCAGCTGTAGCGTCCTCCTCTACTCGGATCAGAGACCCTCCCTCTACAAATGAAATCCCCTTATTCAACACCCCTATCTTCTCTGCCACGACACACCAGCACCTCAGCCTTCTTCTCGTCCTCGCCTTTCTCTTATTCCCCGACCTCGATTCCCTCTTACCTTGTCCAAAAAAATCAGAAAATTGCATCGCCAATAAAACGCTGACCCTGAATGAGCCTCCGGTAGTCATCAGAAGAAGCGCACGCACTCAGCAGATGGCTGCGGACAAGAAGAAGCGATCGAAATAGCAATTAAAGAGAGTGAGTTCATCCAAGCTAATTATATGATCTCCACCATCTACTTAGATCGTCCTTTCATGACATTCTATTCGTTTGTGAAACATGGCTGAATTTTTTTGATCCTGATTCACTTCTCACTGACGCTCTCCCATACCTCGTGTTTAGAGCAGATCGTCTTGATAACAGCCGCGGTGGTGGAGCCGCTTTACTTGTTAGCAATAAACTTTCTCCGGTCAGTGTATCCTCATTTTTTCAAGACTCAATTGAATGTATAACTATTGACATCTTTCCAAATGATTCATGTACACTTCCTTTTCCCTCTCTTCGACTTGTTTCCTGTTACCGATCGCCTAACTCTCCCATGAATGCCATTGATGATCTCATCAGTTACCTCATTCCTCACTGCTCCATTCCTTACCCTTTGATCATCTGCGGAGACCTGAACTTCCCGAATGCCGATTGGTCAGCAGCCCCTCCCCCCACCCAAGAAAAGGAACCCAACTCTTTTTCACAATTCACCAATGACTACCACTTAACTCAGCATGTATTATTGACTCCAACTCGCTCATCCAACATTCTCGATTACGTTTTTTGTAACCATGATCTCATCACCGATGGCATAACTTCTCATCCTTTCTCGACGAGCGATCATCTATCAATAAGTTTTTCGATCTCTAAATGCTCCACGCGTCCCAATAGATCATATGGAAAAACGGAAATGATGTATCTCAATCACTCATTCCAATTCACAAGATAGAATAACACATACATACATGCATTGATGAAGTTGGATCGCTGTCACGGATGTGAGTTCAGCTAAATTCGAAAAACATTTCAAAACAAATTATAGAAAGTGAAGTATAGAAAAATTTTTAGAAACAAAACAAAAAAACATCTAAAAAGAAAGGGACAGATCTACAATTAAATAGAACATTGAGACAAACGTCATGAAGAAGAAAATTAATTTGTAGTTCTTTCAGTAACGTATCTTAGAAGAGGGTACTATGAATTCTTCTCGCAGCTTATTTAGTTCTTTTTTTGAAAACAACGAGGGAATTTATTGTCACTATCCGATTGGGTAGGCCGTTCCATATGTTAATAACCCTGGATGCACAACTACTTTTGGTATCCGGAATTCTGAATGGTAGAGCAATTAGGTATGGATGGGTGTTTATGTTGCTGTATGGAAGGGGAAATACTTGGAGAAGTCTGGAATAATATATTCGAAGGTGTTGGTGTATGCATTTGTGGATGAATGCCAGGTCGTCGATATTTCTTCTGTATTCGAAAGTGGTCAGAGATCTATTAAAGATCCTTACATCCTTGTTAAATGTTTCAAGACGTATGTATTGCCTCACTTGGATTTTGCTTCATGTCTCTTCTTCCTTCCGTTGCTGAAGATATGCATCTTGCAATGGTTTTCCTTTGCAAGTTTTGAATTGTGAAAGGGTCTCTTGGAATGAAATAGGCAAGTATTTCATCGTTCCAGGCCGTCACTACTTGATGGCGCTGTGGACCCGCACCGCGTCGCCGACCGAATCCAATGCCACCCATTTCAGACGACGGAGCATCGGCAATGAGCATGACTCTTCTGGCATAGGACTCCACCACCCACGCAGTTCGTCCACCGCACCAGACACGTTCCGCCCAGACGTCGAACAAGGGGAAGTGGTCCATGTCTGTCACCTCAAACTTGGGTAATTAAACCATAAGATCATGCTCTAAGTTACTCCCTCAATGGAGAAAGGCCGACTGAAATGCCATCAGTCAATACCTTTTCCCTGTAAATTGGACGATAGTATTTTCCACCTTGAGTATTGACCAATGCGTTCTTCATCTCACAGATGTTCTATCTTCTGTTGTGTCTAAATGTACCATTATCTCAATATGTACCATTATCGAAGCTCCGTAAACCTCATTTGAAATACCCCTCAAAAATTCGAAGAATATTTAGTTTTCTACAAAGATCTAAGAAAAAATATCCATCAGCAACATGTACTATGAGAACATGCAGAAAGTTGCATAAGGCTATTTTCAAATTCGAATGTGAACGAGAGAATCTGTTAAGTTTTCCAAAGAATTTCATGCAATTCTACCGTACCATTGCAAACCGCACTAAACCTAACAACACAATTTTGTCTTTGATTGTTAACGATGTACCATTAACATGTCCTCTTGAGATTTCTAACACATTCGCCAAATTTTTCGCTTCTGTAACCTCAAATCCAGTTCAGGGTCCATTATCATTAAGCTGTTATTCAACTCCTGTCGTGTACAACTCCATTTTATCTCCGATAGACATTCACAATCTCATCAAGGGATATTGTTCCCAAAATCAACACGTCTCCTGATTTTTTACCTAACATTTTCATCAAGAACTGCAAAGACGCTTTGTCACTGCCTCAAGCCATAATATTTTCTAACTGCTTAACACTTGGTTACTACCCAGCGGCATGGAAAACAGGTTTGATTAAACCGATTCACAAGAAAGCTAGCAGAAGTGATGTTAACAATTATCGTCCTATCACTCTCGTCAGTTCGTTGTCTAAGCTATTCGAGAAGCATTTGTACAATGTAATTTACCAGCATCTTGAAATGAATACCATTTTACACTCCAATCAGTCTGGTTTTCGTCGAAATCGGTCGACTACTTCATCTCTTGTTGAGTCCCACGCTTTGTATCTTTCTTTCCTATCCCGGAAAATCCCTTTTGACATATGCCTGATTGACTTCTCAAAGGCATTCGACATGGTCGATCATCGACTCCTTCTTTACAAGCTTGAATGTGCAGGTATCCACTCGTCTCTATTGTGTCTTGTTTCTTCGTTTCTCTCACAGCGACCTTTTCGTGTGAATGTTGATGACAATCTTTCTGATGAACAAAGAGTGGCCACCGGTGTTCCTCAAGGAAGTTGTTTAGGCCCCTTGTTCTTCTCGATATTCATAAATGATAATACACTTTGATCTGTGTCTTGCCTTGTTGATGCGTTGTTGAGAAGAATAGGATTTCGAACGTTTCGCTTTATAAAAGCATCGTCAGCGAAATGAATCACCTAAACACAATGGTGAGCACAGCAGAAATATGTATCAAAAAGGATAAGAAAAACAAATACAAATCAAAATAACGAACCAAAAACGTTCGAAATCCTATTCTTCTCAACAACGCATCAACAAGGCAAGACACAGATCAAAGTGTATCGTCTACCGGATTCTCAATCCAATGCGTTTAACTCAGCACAAATTCTTCATAAATGATATTGTTGACAAGATTCCAGAGAATGTACAATGTTTTCTTTATGCCGATGATGTTAAGATTTTCTCCGATGATATTGCTCTACAAATAGCTTTGAATTCAATAGCCGACTACGCCTTCAAATGGTCTCTCTCCATCTTATTCACAAAGTGTCTGATCATTCATTGTGGTCCTAACAACTCAGGTATACAACACCATATTAACCATCACAAACTACCGACCCCATCACAAACTACCGACCCAGTCTCACGCTCGAGACCTTGGAATTTTATTTGAAAGCTCACTATCATTTTCCACTCATATTGAAAGTACTATCTGCAAAGCTAGCAAGTGTATGAATATCATCTTCTGATCTCTGAAAACATCATCAATACCAGTACTACTCAAACCTTACAAGACTTATGTGCTACCACTCCTAGAGTATGGATCTGAGATCTGGTCCCCAACTTCTATAGGCCTCATAAATGCCTTAGAACGCGTTCAAAGATCTTTTACCAGAAGGCTTCTAGCTCTAGCCGGCCTCCCCAACTTGAACTACCTTCGTCGTCTGAGTTTTCTATCTCTTAACACACTAGAATATCGGCGATCGATAGCTGATCTGTGTTTCGTTCACAAAGTTGTTCATGATGCAATTAGGCTTGATAAGAGCACGCTGTTCCGCATACTTCCTTCTCCTTATGGAAACCGCAAAACACATTCATTGCGATTCGTACTCCCCTTCAAATTTCCTCAGTCTCACAGTATGTGTGTAACTAGATCCATTAATGCATGGAACTCGTTGCCTTCTAATGCTGTATCTTGTAAGTCACCTAGTGCTTTCAAAAGATTTCTTCTCCAACTCCTCGATTCTGTGATTGTCGTTTCCTCGAAACTTCGCCTTAATTGACTTTTCCTCCTGTGAACATGTCATATTTTCCTTGTTAATTTTTTACTTCCCTTGAACATTCGGTGTTAGTTTGTATCACCAAAACTGAGCTCACTTAAGTGAAAGTGGTCCGTTTTGTATACCC
This sequence comes from Allodiplogaster pararmata, assembly GCA_964056735.1. Classification (NCBI taxonomy): domain Eukaryota; kingdom Metazoa; phylum Nematoda; class Chromadorea; order Rhabditida; family Diplogasteridae; genus Allodiplogaster; species Allodiplogaster pararmata. Next base: position 1,884,389 of record OZ057405.1, read on the forward strand.
ATTCATCAACATAATTGTATACAACCTGGAATAAAGAATGAATGAAAGAACCCGAAACTAGAAGTGAAAATGAAGAGAAGAGTAACTCACGTTACGTTACCTGGGTCACTATCTAACTAGTCCTAATAAAGCTAACTTCGCTTTTCCGACGGCTTGACTGCCTTCTTCCGGACTTAAGACGAGCGATTGAGATCTGCTGCGTGCAACAGGACGTACCTGTCTCAAACTTGGGAAATAAACCCTATGTTCTTGAAACATAGGTGACAATAACGCGCGCGCGGAAGAAGACGAAGAAGACATACTTCTAATATATTTGAGCGTTAATGCTAAAGAGAAGAAGGAATAATATTTACTACCGGAAGAAAGACCGAATAAGAAATTTGAGGTAAAAATAGAGAAAATAGAAAATAAAATAATAAGTTATTAACCTCAAAAATTTACTTATAAGGAGACTTAAAACAACAAAAAACAACGAAAAACAACAACAAAAAAATGCAGCGAACTTGTCGAATGATGGCCTAAAATAATTAGGTGAAAGCTAAAGTCAATTATAGAAAGTTCGAGAAACGTCGACCTTACACTAAAACTACCTACAACAAAAAGGGGTAATCATAATATGATTACATGCTATACACTCTCCAGAAAACCCGAAAAGCATTGAAATCTATGAGCACGGAAAAACTGTGCGGGAAGTAAGAAACATCCTGACTACTACGGACAAGCAACTACGACAAAATATACCTGCAAATTGAGTGCGATAAAACTATACAGAAGGGCGCTTCGAGTGAGATGGACATGAGCATTTAAACCTTGCGCACGTTTGCGGCACACCCAGGATCACCATCTACATTGAAGAAACGAATTCGTTTTTTCTTCATTTTGAGTATAAAACTATTCTATAATATCCGTTCAAGACAATTCTAAAGATTTCTGTTGTTGGCAAACAGATGAGCATACCGATAATGTGATCTTTTTTCAAATCAACAAGATCATCTCTGCGTTGATCTGATCTCGTATAGATTAAAGGCGCGGCTGCAGTGGGCTTAGGACCATCTTCGCTGGAGTATTCAAAACTGATCTGGTGTCCTCTGGAACGATGAGAATGAATATGCTTTAGTAGGAACTAACGGTACACAAAATTCAGAAAACCTTTACGTTTAAGACATCATCATACTAAGTATAAGATTTCAACATTCAACTGCACACAAAAAATATTTATGACTTTATGAATTTATGGTATAAGTGCATAAATAATAAAAAAAAGAATATTCAACAATAAAAGTGTGCTAAATACGCTTGAGAAAGATTTTAGGAGTGTATGCTCACAGAAGCATAAAAAATAGCTTCAAATATCATGAAATTGAATTATACCAGTCACGAAAACGTTAGGTTGAAGAAATTCCAATCATGTCAACTTTTCGTTTGTAAAATTTCTCCATTCTTAAATATTTTCAATTTTCACTATTTAAATGACTTTGCGTTTTGTTTTCTGAAGTGTGGTATTTTTCTGTATTTTTTCCCGATTTTTCTTCTGCCGAAGTGACAACTTGCGTTATTTTGCTCGAAATGAATCTTTCCTTTTTTTGTCAAGGCTTGCTAAAGTGCCCCTATGTGAGATGTGAGGAGGTACTGAATACAGAGTAACACATTCTCTACCATGTTTGCTCAGCTCGGCATCTTTACGACAAAAAGAGCTCCAATCTGCCGAGAATGTGCATCGTCATGCTCTTCGTTGAGAATAGAAAGAAACTAAGTTCTGATCAATTTAAAGCGCATGATCAATTCTAGCCATAACATATATATATGAATATAACTTGGTATAATATGTATAGACAGTTATATGTAAATCAGAACACATATGAATTTGCATGCATATGTGTAGAGACCGCAATGAAAAAGTTTTTTGAAATTTTTACCCTGTCAAGGCAAATCGAGTTCTTAGTTTTACTAAAAATAATTTTGTCGCACTAAAAATGGAAAATATTCTTATTTTGGTTGTTTTCGATCGAAATTCAAGCAAATTTAAGGTTTTTTTCAAAGAAGAGAGGGGATTTTTCGATTGGTCTTCACCAATCGGACAGCTGGAGGCATAACTTCGATGTCCGACACTCCAGGTTACTTAATTAATTGTTTCTAAAGTGAGAACTTGGTCGAAATTTTATAGCTGGAAATACTGCATCGGCAGTCACGAACCCGCGAAAAATCACTTTTTGATACTGGTTAAAGCTTTTCTGAAACTGTTTAACAACTCTTAAGCATTTACGAAAGGGAAAATTTTTTTGAAGATTGTGCTACAGGAATATATGTGATAGCAATAGGTTAGATTATTTAATCAATGGAGGGATAGTCTGGTTCCATGACATTTCGCACCGCGACAACTCGACAACCATATTTTTTCTCCAAAGCTCTAATAATGTGGCTGGTCGTTGTATATTTAGGGTGTGAGTTGTCATGGTTCGAAATTTGGTGCGAAATGTCGTGATACGGGCTAGACTACATATCAGTCTGAGAGCTTTCGAATCGAGGGTCAGGTTTCCGTTCTGACAAACAAACGAAAGAGCGGTTTCAGCTCCACTACTCAGCGGGTCTCATTCTCTAGTAAGATTTGATGCCGTACCGTCCACACTTTATTCTCCATTCTCGTGTGTTTCTCGTACATCAGGAACATTTTTAGAATACATACAGTACCACCGAATACATACAGTACCACCGAATACATACAGTACCACCGAATACATACAGTACCACCGAATACATACAGTACCACCGCTACACATTAACTTTATCTTTTTATCACTTTAGATATATAAATACTTGCTTTTTCTTTTTTCTGCAAAGATTATTCAAATCTTTCTATCCTCCCTGTGAGTGGAATAAATAAATAGAATTAAATGAAAACATGATTAATAATAGAACTGAGGGTAATTTTATGATTTATGTTTCATGTCTGTGACATTCATCATAGGGCGATTAAAAATGAAATCGAATATTAGTTTTTGTCAATTCACATCGGAACAAGTTTCGCTGGTTCATCTTCGAAGTTTATGAGTTGAACATTCCATATATCGTCGTGGTATAGAAAAATACATTAGGTACCTTAATATAACCCGAGTTGGAGAACTGTACTTGAACAAAAGGTATCGAAATTATTTCTCTTTTATTTTCTAACACAAATTTATTTACATTTTTTTTATTTTCACGCTCTCACTGGTTATTATCTAACATTATCTGACTAATGAATGTCTCCTCTTCGCACAAAAAAGACCCTTTTCACGTCAGCAGGTCTTCGTTCTTCTAGACTACTCTCTTGCAAAATAGCTCTATTTAGACCGTCATAAATGACATCCATTAGATGTTTTCTTGAAGCTCCGTTGTTGAGTGACGGCTATTTTGACATTATGCCAGTACATGCTGGTGCTCTCCTCAGCTGCAACGGCGCATCTGCAAAAGAACGTCATCTGGAATCGTAAAACATGCATTTTTGTTTCTTCATCGCAGTTTGAGAGCCGATTGCTTAATTTAGACCCTGAGTCAATTGTGCCTAGCACAAAACTTCGCCTTACATGATTATTTAAGATTTGATTTTTTCCTCGTTACCATTGTTTGCAATTTATAAAAAAAATTGAATTGTTTTATTACACAATGTATGATAGTATAATGTATACAATGTATAAAATGTATGAATATAAATGTATATATATAAAAACCCTCCCACAATGTATAAAAAACCCTCCCACTACCCTCTTTTTGCTCAATCTTGTTATTGAATTTTCCAACTTATTCTTCTAGTGAATAAGCTCAACACTTCTCGTTTTGATTAATTCCGAACATTTTTAGTGCCCAGAAACTTCCATTGTGAAAACTTAACATCAAAATTTCCTTTTCTTTTGTGAATATTTATCATTATCTGTTAAAAACTGTAATTGAAATTTTCTCTGTGAATATCTGAATCATTATTTTAAATACTGAAACACACTGTGTCAGTCATCCTTTGTCATGCACGTTCTTACGTTACTTGAACAACTGGAATAAAGAATTGAATAAATACTTAAACAATTCCATGTTATCAAATTTATCCTTTACGTAGGAATGTTGTTTTTTACAGGATGGCATCAAACAAAGCCGCCTCTCTCATATTTGCACGGTTTTTTGTTGCGCGATTTTTTCTCTAGTCTTGAGTATTTTCAAATTTTTCAGCTCATAGGTTGGGACTGAAGCGTGAAAAGGCAGAGCTTTGGCAAGGCTAAAGACCCTGATGTTACGGTTTCTGAACCGCAGTTGGAAGATAAAAGAAGAACTTGGGTTCGAAACTGATTATTCGTATACGCAATGTACAGGGTGGTCAGTATACATATTTGATGACAAACTTTGGGTACGTGTCGAGCGCGAGCTGGGTCAATCTGCCGATTTTAAACGACACCATCAATTTCAATATAATTTTGATCTACCTTTAACATTTAGGTTTCCAAATTTTTTACTCGCGAAATAGTGCGTTCTCATCCTATTCGGGGCGCAATATTATCGCTCAGTAGTGCTGGACACCCCCCTTCGGAAATCTCTCGTCGGCTGCGCGTCGCCCGTCACACTATGCATCAAACTCTCAAACGAGGTACACTCACTGATCGTCCACGTTGTGGTCGTCCCACTTCCGCTGCCACCTCCCGTATCACAAAAATCGTCGAGCAACGCCTGAATCGCAACAAAGGCAGAAGCATCAGCAAAATGGCTGCCCAACTGGATACGTCATACGGTACGATGTGGAATTTTGTTCGAAAGAAGCTTGATTTGAAGTCATACAAGTACCAGAAGCCTCATAGTCTTACTCCTAAGCAGCAGGAAGCTCGACGCGATAAATGCCCTACCCTTCTTGCTCGGACCGCGACCTCTCATGACCCTTTTTACCGATGAGAACACGTTCACCGTGGAGAGGAGCTACAACAAACAAAATGATAGGGTGCTTGCTCAGTCTTCTGAAGAAGCGGATACTGCCGGTCGAACGTGCTTCCCATCCGAAATCTATCATGGTTTTCGTTGCTCCAAGGGTCGAACTCCCCTCTTTTTCGTCAGAAAATAGGCTAAAATAAATACGCAAGTGAACATCTCGGAGATCCTCGAACACCATGTGAAGACTTGGGCCCAGAGGCCCTTCGGGACATAGAACTGGACGTTCCACCAGGACAGCGCTCATGCTCTTACAAGCAAGAAGACACAAGAGTGGATATCACAAAACTTCTCTTCTTTCATCGCTGCCAAAGAATGGCCTGCTAACAGTTCAGATTTGAATCCAGAATACTACTCCATCTGGTTCATCCTGGAGAGTGAAGCTTGCGCTAAAACCCACAACTCGTTGTCCGGTCTCAAGACTTCCCTTGAGTGAGCATGGGACCGAATTCCCCAGGAGGTTTTGCGATCCGCGGTGTCTGCCTACCCCCATCGTCTGGAGGCTGTCATTCGAAAAAGAGGAGGTCATTTCGAATGAAAGTTATAGAATATTATCATATGACAGATAATAAATTTTTTCGAGAAGAAAGTGGAATTCCGCTCACATTAAAGAAAAATATGCGGTAAAATCCGGGTCATCAAATTTATTTATCACCCTGTATGTCAGTAAACAAAGGAAATTTCTGATCACATTTGAACAAGTTAGTGAACAATATAAAGGTGACGATCTTACAGACGCTAATTATATTTTTCAGTTACGATTACCTCACTATAATTTTAAAACGGGACTGATGTTCAAGAACGATCACGGATATTGATTACACGTAAGAAAATCGTGTGGTTGAAGAGTCTCGCTCTCGATTGTCAAACTACTTCGTTATCAATTATTATAATCTTTAACGGCTGCTTCAAGAATTGAATGCAGAAAAGGCTTCAGTTCAGCTTTCCCCTGCATGGTTCTCCCCTTCACGCCCAAACTTATGATTTTAATACTGCTGGATTGGAATGTATGAAAAATTTTAATGTGCAGCTTTGAAATACTGACGAAATAACCGACAAAGATACTATGGAACTCGCAACTTATATGGGACGGGGTTAAAAGAAAGGCAAATACTGAAGCACGGCTCGAATAAAAAAAACCAAGGAAAAATATTTTATTCAAGGACCGCAAGCGCAACACGGCGAAAAATGTATCAAAACTGATCAATATTCGTAAATCCTTGTTTTTTTAAATGATAACTTTCTTTCTGTATGTACAGGGTGCGGCAAAAAGCTAGGTGGACAGTAGTTTCCGATAAAAACTTAACTGATTGAGCAAGTCAACCAAAATTTTCATTAAAGTTTATTCAAATATTTTGGGATATAATATTTTGTCGCTAGTGGAAGGCGCCCACCGTGGTGGACAAGCAAGCTACGTCAAGATCATCCCACGCCTTCTGCAGGGCACGCTTCAGACTTTCCAAATTCTTGTGGGGAGAAGCACAGGCCTTGCTATCAAGAACCGACTACACATAGAAGTCCAGGGGATTCAAATCAGGCGAGTACAGAGGCCATTCGGTGGAGGTGGTCATGAAGGGAAATTGGTCTTGCACCAGTCTTGCACCACTTTAGCCTTGTGGGCGGGCGCAGAGTCAGCTGGAACGTCCAGTTTGCGTCCCATGAAACGAGCCTGGCTCCAGGAAAGTATTTCCTTCACGAGAATGTCGTTCAGGTAGTTATTGGTATTCACTTTGACTCCCTGCTCGACGAAAACGAGTGGGGTCTTGCCAGTCGCGCAAATCCCGGCTCAAACCATGACAGAAGCGGGATGGCACTTCTTCGAGACGTAACAGCCACTTTTATTGGCCTCGTTGACCGATTTCGGCGAAATCTTATCGTTCTGGTGGTTGAAGGGCTGCTTAACATTGAACAACTCCTCATTGGTTATGAGAATATCCAAACAGTCCACCGGCTTGAACCGCTTTGACAGTTCACGACATCTCCGAAGACGGGTCGCTTTCATCTGGTCCGTCAATGCGCGAGTCTTCTGCAGATTCTAGGGGCGAAGTCCCATGCGAGATTTGACGGTCCTACTAACAGATCTATCCGAGATATTCAGCTCATTTGCAACTTTTCTGATAATCCGCTTGGGGTTATAACGAATCTTGTCTCGGATGCATCTCACGTTGAAGGAAGTGGTCACGGTCACTGGTCTACCGCTCTTGGGACGGCTATTTGTCGTACCAGTCTCACGAAAGCGACGCATTGTCTTTTCAATGGTCTTGCGGGAGAATCCAGTGATTCTGGCGATGTGCTTTTGAGTATGCCCGGACTGGCTCAAGCGCAGAATACAGCCTCGGTCCATATCAGAGACCTTTCTCTGAGAATGAAAGAAAACAGCATTTTGAATTTTGCAGGATGTGTTCTCAATGTTATGAATAATATGCAAACAAAAAATCACACGACCGCTACACCAAACGAAAAAGATGCAAAGTGACAAAGTCGTCCACCTATCTTTTTGCCACACCCTGTATCAAAAAAATAAAATGTAACTAAACATATAAAAAACAATTAGATAAAAATTTGGTGGCTAAATGTTACTGATTTAATTAATACGACAGCGAAATCTGAGCACTTTTTACCTGTAATAGCTCCTCATTAATGGTATGCGACAGTGATCCTTAGCAAGAGCCCATTTCGATGCGGCCACATCAAACTCCAGCTTCATATTGAGACCCTTAAATTATTTTTAATGAGTCGAATATAATAATTTGTTTTCATGTATCTATATTATGTACAACAAAAGGATTAATTGGTAGAACGAAGGAAATCCACTGGAACGTATTCATAAATATAGTATGTACATATCATGAGTATACTTTTCAAGACTGCTTGAAAAAGTATATTTTTTCCATTCATGGTTCTAAACTGAAGTCCCTGCTTATTTTGAGACAACTGAGAAAATTTTCTTGCAAATAGCGTTTGAGTACTGAACATATTATTCTAATTGGAATTCTTTTAGGTGTCCCTCAAAAATAACATGCTTTGCTTGGTAGATATCAATGAGTTAGTTGGCAATCGTTGAAGTAATACCAAACAGGTTGTAACTTGGAATACTTCAGTACATTTCCGAGGTTCGGTGGAAGAGTTTCTGCTTGAGTGCATCTCTGGAGGGAATCAAAGTAGGGAAGGCGACGGGGCGAGATGGGCTTGGCGAGTGTCACTTGACGAGTTGATGGTTTCTTCAAAGATTGGAACTGATTTGGGTTTCAAGCATCATCTTCTCCAGGGATTCCACTCAGTTTTCATTATTTTTGTTTGTCTCAAACCACATTGTTAATCGACACCTGTGCACAGAAATCAATTCTTCACTTCCTACCCTTTGTAAATACGCCTCTATTTCAAACTTCAAAGTATATATATTTGTTCTATATTGAGAGCAAACCCTGACATGCATCCTTGTTTTTGGTGAAACTTTATTATTTTGCCACCGGTAAGTTTCTCTCGATAAAATATATCGACGCTTTGAGCCAGTCACTGAGTCTTTTTTTCCAACGCACTAGTAGGTCCCAGACTCAACCTCCTGGTTTGAATTCATCTCAGTGCAGTTGTATCCATTTCTCTCGACTCTTCTTTGGGCGCAGTTTTGACAGTAGCAACTCTCAAAAATGCTTATCGCCTGGTCTGCAACAGAATCAAAACAATTTTTTCAGCAGAATGGTTTATTGAATTGAATAATTCAACGGATAAAATTTAAATGTAATTTTTTTCTCAGAATAGGGCATCAGCCTCTTTCAAGACAACAAAACTTCGTCTGAAAAAGGTAGATAAAAGCGGCGTATGCCTGCCTCCCACTTCCTCCCTTCATAAATGAGTTTTCGGCTGACTCTGAGTCAAAAAACGCTGCCTAAAGAGCTTTTACAGTTAGAACACGCCTCATGACTGGGTACTATGAATCGCTTTTTTTTATCTCTTGCGTTCCATAATCATATTCTTATTTTCTATGCAGAAGTCAAGTTCGGCATAGAAAAGAAAGAAAAAAAGTAACTTTGTTGGTTGTTGATATAATGATGATAAAGAGTTTGAATCTTCCACGAATTGTGCTTCTGTCGAAACAAAGAATGTATCCCATCTAGACGGGAAACACTGAAGCTTCAACATTTGATTTTTTCAACATGGAAAATCAATTACAAGAACAACTTTAGAGATCTCAGTTGAAAGATGATGCAAAAGTGGGGTTTTATCAACTATTTTTGTTCAACTTTGTTTGAATGACTCAAAAATTCTCCTATTTTTCCAGTTTTCCTGTTTTCCGTTCCGACCCGAACTACAGCCTTGGTAGCGTTAATCGAATCTCACAAAATCAAGACGGCTAATGCTCCGAGGCATTTACAATGAAGCGTTTGAGTTGGTTGAGATTTATTCGCATTCTTCGTGTGGTTCTAATATAAAAACTTAAAGTAAATTATTATATTATAAAAAAGAGTTAACAGTTCTCGCTCTCGGTAGGGTACACTGTTGATATCGAGGAGAGTCAGCTCAGTCGTATACGGCGCGAAGCGGAGCCAACAGTCTGTCAGACTGGCCACCACCGTGTCCTCGTAGGCTTGGCGATCCAGCAGAATCGAGGTCGGAGACTTCGATTTTTTCATCCTGGAAAATTGTATCACGTGCTTTTTTGCCATTTCTGCTCATCTAGTCAGTCGATCAAACAACAACACGGAAAAAGCTAGTCCACCGGGAAAAGCCAAACCCAGCCATCATTTGAACTTTTTTTAATAGTACTATCGCGCGGAATAGCAATGTTTCACCGAGGTTTAATGGTAACGCATTTGCTCCCGGTTGGAGAAGAGATTTCTGGATTCGATTTTTTTCCCGTGAGATTGTTCAATCAATTGTCGTTTGACCAGGAGTCACTGCATTTAAACTGTGTAACTGAGCATTCGAAGACTTTTAATTTTCAGCACCTTTGAACTGACATCAAGTATACAGAGTAGCCCATCTAATCGGCCACCAATATTTTGGCGTTTATAATTCAGCTCATAGTGCACGCTGCGCGCCTCTTTTGACATATGATTTTTTACATGTGATTTCAAAACATGTTTGAAATTTCGATTCATTTGATCAATTCTCAAAAGAATGGCGGCCACTCATAAAGAACACTCTTTCATTATGGACTTGTACAAACTTAATCGGAAAAAACAAGCGCCTCGCAAAGGATCTCAACGTTTCTCGCAATCTTGTCTGCAAAACAATCAAACGGTTAGAACAGGTAGGTAGAATTGCTGTTTTGCTCCGAAGAGATGTTCCTCGATTAGTGCGCACTTCTACCTAGAATGAGGCCGTGAGAGAGCGAGTTTTTCTAGGCGAAGCATTAACAAAACAGCCTCTGAGATGAACACATAATGGTAGATTCCTCAAAGAAATGTTAAAATGAATTTAAGGCTTACTCGAACTAAAAAGGCTGCAATCCTCACTCTGAAGGACATGGATAGAAGGGTCAAAAGATGCCATGCACTAATTCTCCGGACACGCGACGATTCTCACCTTAAAACAGTCTTCTCGGATGAGAAGCTGTTCAGTGTTGAAGAGGCATAACGCCCTCAGAATGTCAGAGTGCTTGCTCGGGACTCCCAGGCAGCTACTGAAGCAAGTAGAATCGCTCATAGAGCTTCCCATCTTGTACAAGTCATGGTTTGGGCGGGAGTGTCCACCACCGGAAAAGGCCTCGTTTTCGTCGAATCAAGAGTCAAAATTCTTTAGGCATACTACTGCCAGCGAATTTTTTTTATATAGAAGGTATTGCTTCCTTGGTCTGCTTTTGACTAGGGTAACCCATCTTGGGTCTTCCGGTAAGACTCTGCGCCTGCTCACAAGACCATAGGAACACAGGCACCGTGCAAGAATCATTTCCCAACTTCCTGTACAGCGCAGAATTGCCCTCCTCATCGTCCTATCTCAACCCGCTGAACTTTCCCTTGTAGTCCTACGTTGTGAGAAAAATCAATGTTATATTCCACTCGAATCTCGAGTCTTTAAAAAATACCTGCAGTAGGATAAACAAACGTTTATGCCGCAGACAAAAAGCTAGGTGACCGGTCCCCGACCAGTCACCTAGTTAAAGTAGAGATTGAACAAGCTAGGTGACCGGTCTCCGACCAGTCACCTAGTTAAAGTAGAGATTGAACAAGCTAGGTGACCGGTCCCCGACCAGTCACCTAGTTAAAGTAGAGATTGAACAAGCTAGGTGACCGGTCTCCGACCAGTCACCTAGTTAAAGTAGAGATTGAACAAGCTAGGTGACCGGTCTCCGACCAGTCACCTAGTTAAAGTAGAGATTGAACAAGCTAGGTGACCGGTCCCCGACCAGTCACCTAGTTAAAGTAGAGATTGAACAAGCTAGGTGACCGGTCCCCGACCAGTCACCTAGTTAAAGTAGAGATTGAACAAGCTAGGTGACCGGTCCCCGACCAGTCACCTAGTTAAAGTAGAGATTGAACAAGCTAGGTGACCGGTCCCCGACCAGTCACCTAGTTAAAGTAGAGATTGAACAAGCTAGGTGACCGGTCCCCGACCAGTCACCTAGTTAAAGTAGAGATTGAACAAGCTAGGTGACCGGTCCCCGACCAGTCACCTAGTTAAAGTAGAGATTGAACAAGCTAGGTGACCGGTCCCCGACCAGTCACCTAGTTAAAGTAGAGATTGAACAAGCTAGGTGACCGGTCCCCGACCAGTCACCTAGTTAAAGTAGAGATTGAACAAGCTAGGTGACCGGTCCCCGACCAGTCACCTAGTTAAAGTAGAGATTGAACGTGCGGAAGCCGAAAAAATAACCTAATTTTCATTATGTCGCGGCAAAGATGGTTCGCTTTTCTTTACTGCAGTGCGTTCCGAAACTATTGCCCATCTAATTTTTTCGTTTTCATTTCTGGTTAAGGTAACCAAGAAATTTCAATCTTTCGGGGTAGGAAGCATTGCCAAAGCCACATCTATAAAAAACTCTTGTTGTTGTTGTAGCCGATAGATCTTCTATTCGGCATCGTCTTCGGTGATCGGTAGTTTTAGAAACCTTGCAGCTTCTACTGGGTCGGTCCAGAGAGACCAAGCCGTCAAACTAGTCGGCCTATCTGGACAGGAGAAGAGGTGAGTCGTTGTGTGTCCGGGTTCGTCGCAGTCCGGACATCTGTCCACGATTGTGGAGTCAATTCTGGACATATAGCTTCGCCGAAATGGGCTATATCCAGACCGGAGCTGGGCGAGTGTTCGTCTTGTAGATCTCGGAAGATTTCTCTCTTCTCTGGAGATAGGCGGTGGTGGGTATCCTCCCAGTACCACAGGCGGTGAGTATTTGTTCTTCACCGCTGTGACTGTATCCGTGTGTAACTTCTTTATGTCTTCGCGGTACGCTTCTTCTGTCTTAACTTCTTTATCTTCGTCAAGGAATGGAGTGATGATGCTTTGGTGTTCACTGAAAAGGGATCTCGCCCTCTTCAACTGTCTGGGAGGAGGTGGCATCTTGGTTGTGTCGTGATCAATGTGGTCTCGTTTATGTAGCCGAAGGAAGAATTGCTTGCACAGCATGTCGTTGTGAGGCTTCACCGGGAGGACTTCGGATTCAATATGGAGATGATCTATGGGTGTAATCTTGACGCATCCTGTTGCCGCTCTCAGAGTAACATTTTGGGCAGCTTGAAGTTCTTTCCAATGGCTTTCGGAGAGATTCGGAGACCATATCGGCGCGGCGTAGTTGATAACTGGTAGGCCGACGACTTTGTAGGTAGTCACCAAGAGTTCTTTTTCCTTTCCCCGGTTTCGGAGTGTCGTCCTCGTTTTCTTCGCATGAGATCCGAAAGAGTACATCGTGTCGAAGGTGACGCCTAGAATTTTGATGGAGCGGACAGTTGGAACAGTGATGTTGTCTATATGGATGTCGAGCTGCTGATTGACCTCCCTGCTATTCAGCGTGAATAGCATTGCCGCACTTTTCTCTGCTGCTAATTTCAGTCGTCTGGAGTTGTGTGATGTGGATGCGTCTGTGACCGATTTTTAATAGTGTGTTAAATCGAGAGACTTTTTCTCTGACCGCAAAGAATCACTCCAGCTGATCTTTATCTCTCTCTATTTCTCTATTTATCTTTCTTTCTCTTTATTTTTCTCTCTCTTTCTTTCTCTCTCTCTTTCTCTCTCTCTCTCTTTCTCTCTTTTCTCTCTCTCTCTTTCTCTCTCTATATCTTCTCTTTCTTTCTCTCTCCTCTCTCTTCCTCTCTCTTTCTTCCTCTCTTTCCATCCCTCTCTCTCTCTCTCTCTCTCCCTATCTCTCTCTCTCTCTCTCTCTCTCTCTCTCTCTCTCTCTCTCTCTCTCTCTCTCTCTCTCTCTCTCTATCTTTATACTCTGTCAGATATTTTTTCTCTGAATCTCTTGAAAACATAATCATCCATGATGCTTTTATCTGCGTCTCTCAATATTACATGCTATTTTCTTTTACGCTCTCTAGCGTTTTTTCTCTTACAGCGTAGTCTTTCTCAGAAAGACATACTTTTTATACACTCTCTCCGAAGTGTATTTTTGAATCTTTTATTGGACAATTTTTTATCACGTGTTTCCAATAATCATTGTTTTCATACCCGCATAATCTATGGATACGATCTTGGAAGGAAGCCATCTCCTACTCTCGCAACTTGCACTCTTTGCGGTAAAAAATACGTCATGTATTCTTCTGCCTTTGTAGAACAAAGAACACAAAGATTAGCAACAACATTTTATCATCTCAAAGACAAAAAGAAACAAGCAAATCAAAGACAAAAAGAAACAAGCAAAATACTAAAAATATAGCTTAGTGTTTTATTACTGAAAAGTTATTTTATGAATCATTTTTAAAACTAATTAATTGTTGCTTTTTTCCTTAAAAAGGCCCTATGTTAATAAACATTTTGATTTAAAGTTTACTTTGTAGTGATTTTTAATAATCTCACAGAAATACCACTATTTTTTAAAAGGTTTTCTTCCATATTTTCTATGACTTTATGATTTCTATTTTGACTTTAACCTTGTATATGCACCTTCCCTAATGTGTTTTTTCACCCCCTCTCAGCATTTCCATTGTACTAGGGCATGACTCATCATGTTTCCAATCCCCCGAGTCCACAATCTCTGGAGAAGATCAAGAAGAAAGGAAGGAAGCAATCTCCCCATATTTCTCAGGCTCTTTGCGGTAAAAATACATCAATATGATGTATTGTTTCGCATTTTTAAGATGATGAGCACAAATATTAACAACAACAATTCATTGGAAACAACACAGCGAGTATAGAAATCAACCATAAGTATGAAGGAAAAGATGCACTATTCAGCAGTTTTTTGACAGGGATTCTCAACTTCAATCAGAGATTATGGCTATTCTCTAAGACCGTATTGAAAAAGTATCACAACAGTTCTCTTTCGGTTTGTGAATATCCATGTAGGACATGGAAGTAGATCGATACATAGTTTTAAAAGAAACTATTATACCAATGTTTTTAATCTCCACTTCATGTATTAGTTAGTTAAAAAGTTTTTATAACTATTTATTTAATCACTACTTCTTAAAATAGTAAATATAAAAAAATTAAAACACTGTATTTAATCACCATTTCATAAACTAGTTAGTTGAAAATTTTATCATAACAATGTATTCAAGTACCACTTCAAAAACTAGTTAGCTGAAAATTTTATTATAACAATGTATTCAACTGCCACTTCATAAATAAGTAAGTTAGAAATTATTATAACAATGTAATCAATCACAACTTCTTAAACTAGCAATTTAAAAAAATACTTACAACAATGTATTCAATCAACACTTCACAAACTAGTAAGTTAAACATTTTTATAACAATGTATTCAATCTCAACTTCATAACTTTGTTAGTTGAAAAAAAAATATCTAATAATGTATTCAATCACAACTTCATAAACTAGCACGTTAAAAAATTCTTACAAAAATGTATTAAATTATCACTTCATAAATTAATAAGTTAAAAAAATTTATTATAACAATGTATTCAATCTCTACTTCTTAACATAGGTAGTTGAAAAAATTTTCTAATGATGTAAAATTCACAACTTCATAAACTAGCAAGTTAAAAAATTCTCACAACAATGTATTCAATCATCACTTCATAAATTAGTAAGTTTTAAAAAAAATTATAACAATGTATTTAATCACCACTTTATTATTGGTTAGTTAAAAAGTTATTATAACAATGATTTAAATCCCAACTTCATAAACTAGTTAGTTAAAAAGTAATATAACAATATATTTATTCCCCACTTCACAAACTAGCAAGCTAAAAAATTTTATAACAATGTATTCAATCACCACTTCATAAATAAGTAAGTAAAATTCTCACAATAATGCATTCAGTCACAACTTCATAACTTTAAAAGTTGAAAAAAAAATCTAATAATGTATTCAATCACAACTTCATAAACTAGCACGTTAAAAAATTCTTACAGCAATGTATTAAATTATCACTTCATAAATTAATAAGTTTAAAAAAATTATTATAACAATGTATTCAATCTCTACTTCATAACTTGGGTAGTTGAAAAAAATTTCTAATAATGTAAAATTCACAACTTCATAAACTAGCAAGTTAAAAAGTTCTCACAACAATGTATTCAATCATCACTTCGAAAATTAGTAAGTTAAAAAAAATAAAACACTGTATTTAATCACCACTTTATTATTGGTTAGTTAAAAAGTTATTATAACAATGATTTCAATCCCAACTTCATAAACTAGTTAGTTAAAAATTAATATAACAATGTATTTATTCCCCACTTCACAAACTAGCAAGCTAAAAAAAATAATTATTCTAACAATGATTTCAATCCCAACTTCATAATAAAATTCTCAAAATAATGTATTCAGTCACAACTTCATAACTTAGTTAGTTGAAAAATTATTCTAACAATATATTCAATCAACACTTCATAAACAAGTAAGTTAGAAATTATTATAACAATGTAATCAATCACAACTTCATAAACTAGCAATTTAAAAAATTCTTACAACAATGTATTTAATCCCCACTTCATAAACTAGTTAGTTAAAAATTAGTATATCAATGTATTCATTCCCTACTTCAGAAATTAGGGAGTTAAAAGTTTTTACAATAATGTATTCAATCACAACTTCATAACTTAGTTAGTTGAAAAATTATTCTAACATTGTATTAAATCAACACTTCATAAATAAGTACATTTTAAAAAATATATTCTAACAATGTATTCAATCAAAACTTCATAAACTAGCAATTTAAAAAAATTCTTACAACAATCTATTCAATTACAACTCCATAAACCAGTAATTTAAAAAATTCTTACAACAATGTATTTAATCCCCACTTCATAAACTAGTTATTTAAAAAATAGTATATCAATGTGTTCATTCCCTACTTCATAAACTAGTGAGTTAAAAGTTCTTACAATAATGTACTCAATCACAACTTCATAACTTAGTTAGCTGAATTCTTACAATACTGTATTCAGTCACAACTTCATAACTTGATTAGTTGAAAAATTATTCTAACAATGTATTCATTCGCCGCTTAATAAATAAGTAAGTTTTAAAAAAAAATTCTTCCAATAATGTATTCAACCCCCACTTCATAAATTAGAAAGTTAAACAATAATGTATTCAATCTTGGATGAAAAATTGTTCTAACAATGTATTCAATCAGCACTTCATCAATTAGCCAGTTAAAAATCATAACAATTGAATCAATCCCGACTTCATAAAATTAGTTAGTTAGAAATTATCATATATGTAGGTATTGATATACTGGAGAGAGTAAGACAATAAGGAGGATGCGAGGCTTCTATAGACATAAAGACTGTTTTTAAATGAGATATAAATGAGATATAGATATACTCAAACCCCAAACACAGGACCATTCATGCAAAGCGTCTATTGCCTTCTGAAGTGGACCAAAGTCATTTTCAATGTAGATTTCCGCGTCATCTGCAAAAAACTATACAGTGAGCTCCTTTTGAGAGGCATGCAGGCAAGCCATTTATATATAAAATTAAGAGAAGAGACCCCATAATACACTACCTTGGGGTTCGCCGAGTTTAACACTGAGAAAATGATTGGTTGATCATAACTGATCGGGTCCGGTTCGTTTAAAAATTACGTTATCCATTCGAAGGCACACCCACCAATTCCAAAACTACCTAGTTTGGTTAGTAAGAGGTCATGGGGAATGATGTCGGAAGCTTTTGTGAAATCCAGGAATACAGAAGAGATATTGTAGGAACCTTTTTTGAAAGCTCTGTGAAAGTCAGACAAGGATGATCATAATGCAAAAGAGCAAGACCGTTTAGGTGTGAAACCGTGCTGGGAAGAAGAGAGAAGATTAAATTCTGTTAAGTAAATTGTGAGAGATGCGCATAGTATTCTTTCAAACACTTTGTAGATGCCAGATGCAAGAGAAATAGGTCGGTAGTTCAGAGGTTCATGTATGCTTCTTTTCTTTTCATAGACAAGTTTAATGTAGGACGCTCACCATAAGGCGAGCATCCATGCAGTAGAAAACTATTGAAAATCATTGAAAATGGTACTGAAATAGCTAAAGCTGTCCCTTGAGGAAATTATTTGGGATACCGTCCGGAAAAGTAGAATTCTTGTTTCTTAATCTGGTAAGACACATCGGGAATAAACACACACAAAATAATAAACTATTTATTAATGTAATGTAATAAATAAAGAAATGAATGACAGAGTAAGCGAAAGGATTAATGATCAAATTAACTAACAACTAGCGTATTGTGAATGAAGTACTTTTTGATCTAGCGAATCTTAGAAAATCCATGAAGAATCAAATGAACTAACAATCGAGATTCAATATAAGCTATCCGGTTCTGTGGAGAGAAAAGTACTCGAGAGGAAGGGCATCGCGACCAAAGGCAACCAAATCAAACCTTGTTGGACTTTAGAAGTAGAACTGTCTGAATAAACGAATGGATTAATGATGAAATGAACTAACAACTTCATATTGACATTGTTGAAACAGTAACATTTAGTATTTTTTACTATGAAATAAACAGCATTGAAACTCGGCTTTTAAAAATCGGTAAAACAATAGTCGATATTCCAACGTTTATTCCAAGTCATCGAATAAGTAAACGGAGTGAATTGAACATAAAAATCAGCAGTAAAATGAATTGTTGAACAATTAGACAGGTAAAACAAACGTTCTTTGGGTAGACCGGACTTTTTTGGGTAGACCGGACTGAGTTCCTCAGTGTAGTTACTTATGGAATATGGATAGAATCGCTTCACACAGGATTAAGCTATGGTCTAGTAGGTTATGAAACCCTTCATAGTGAACATCTGAAGCATCAGTGAGTTGTATTTAACACCTACAAAAAAAAAATACGGGGGAAATTCATAAAACAGCTTAAATGAAAGTTGAATAGACTCAACCCATCACATTGTAAAGCGATAAAATTAATTTAGACATGCAAATTCCCCGAAGTGATCAATTATATTAGAAA
Source organism: Allodiplogaster pararmata (assembly GCA_964056735.1). Taxonomy (NCBI): domain Eukaryota; kingdom Metazoa; phylum Nematoda; class Chromadorea; order Rhabditida; family Diplogasteridae; genus Allodiplogaster; species Allodiplogaster pararmata. The sequence continues at coordinate 1,902,848 of OZ057405.1, forward strand.
GATGGAGAGGCATCCCCCTATTTAGGCGAATTAATTCAGATTATTTAGTATGTCTCAATAAAAAACTAAGTCGGAACACATTAGGATAAGAGTAATAATCAGATGAAGGCCCCCTCAAATTCAGTCAGAACGTCTGTAACCAGTTACATCTAAAGTTAGGACAAGATAGTGCCCCCTTCATAGATGGTCCGAGAAATTTCAGGAAGAGGATCGACTAGAGAATTTTTAAAGCGTCTCCGTAAGAGGGGGGATCGCAAGAGAATACGTGTACTTTGGTCGGGTACTATCGAATTCATATTTTTAATCATTATCATCAGAGAAATCAGTCAATGAGAAAGCAGGTCATGAGTTTATTTTAGTGTCAAACTCGAACATCTATAACTTTGCGGTAAATTCTTATCATATAACTCTATTAAACTGATGGAGTTTTGGGAACAGGCAATCATATATGTTCTAGGTTTGTAAAAAAAAGAAAAGAAGAAGAAACAAAAGTTGAAAATTGCTCTAAAGCTGAATTAGTTCGTTATCAACTGAGTTCATCGAGTGATTTGTATTATGTTTTGCAGTTACAACACAATATTAAATTCCATCTACATAAAGTTACAAATTATCAACGGTAAAATCGAAAGTAAAACAAGATGAGCCAGGAATTTCCCGGAGCAAAAGCTTTTCCTAACCCCCAGAACCAACTACAATGTCAGTTTTAGTTTGCCATAGTACCCTCGTTTAATAGAAAAGATTCGAGATTAGATTATATTGTGAAGATATTAACTGTTGAACATCACTTTCTCACATTTTTTATGTGAAAAAAGGAAACTAAACAAAGGAGGCGAGTATTTGACGGTGTGTCCCTGTCCATTTTAAATTTCATCCTATCACTAAATTTCTTGACAACGATGTTGTAGTAAATTACCGATAGCATACAAGCATT
>OZ057405.1:1903978-1929736 GCA_964056735.1 Allodiplogaster pararmata
TGGGGGTTAGGAAAAGCTTTTGCTCCGGGGAATTCCTGGCTCATCTTGTTTTTACTTTCGATTTTACCGTTGATAATTTGTAACTTTATGTAGATGGAATTTAATATTGTGTTGTAACTGCAAAACATAATACAAATCACTCGATGAACTCAGTTGATAACGAACTAATTCAGCTTTAGAGCAATTTTCAACTTTTGTTTCTTCTTCTTTTCTTTTTTTTTACAAACTTAGAACATATATGATTGCCTGTTCCCAAAACTCCATCAGTTTAATAGAGTTATATGATAAGAATTTACCGCAAAGTTATAGATGTTCGAGTTTGACACTAAAATAAACTCATGACCTGCTTTCTCATTGACTGATTTCTCTGATGATAATGATTAAAAATATGAATTCGATAGTACCCGACCAAAGTACACGTATTCTCTTGCGATCCCCCCTCTTACGGAGACGCTTTAAAAATTCTCTAGTCGATCCTCTTCCTGAAATTTCTCGGACCATCTATGAAGGGGGCACTATCTTGTCCTAACTTTAGATGTAACTGGTTACAGACGTTCTGACTGAATTTGAGGGGGCCTTCATCTGATTATTACTCTTATCCTAATGTGTTCCGACTTTGTTTTTTATTGAGACATACTAAATAATCTGAATTAATTCGCCTAAATAGGGGGATGCCTCTCCATCTTTCTAATATAATTGATCACTTCGGGGAATTTGCATGTCTAAATTAATTTTATCGCTTTACAATGTGATGGGTTGAGTCTATTCAACTTTCATTTAAGCTGTTTTATGAATTTCCCCCGTATTTTTTTTTGTAGGTGTTAAATACAACTCACTGATGCTTCAGATGTTCACTATGAAGGGTTTCATAACCTACTAGACCATAGCTTAATCCTGTGTGAAGCGATTCTATCCATATTCCATAAGTAACTACACTGAGGAACTCAGTCCGGTCTACCCAAAAAAGTCCGGTCTACCCAAAGAACGTTTGTTTTACCTGTCTAATTGTTCAACAATTCATTTTACTGCTGATTTTTATGTTCAATTCACTCCGTTTACTTATTCGATGACTTGGAATAAACGTTGGAATATCGACTATTGTTTTACCGATTTTTAAAAGCCGAGTTTCAATGCTGTTTATTTCATAGTAAAAAATACTGAATGTTACTGTTTCAACAATGTCAATATGAAGTTGTTAGTTCATTTCATCATTAATCCATTCGTTTATTCAGACAGTTCTACTTCTAAAGTCCAACAAGGTTTGATTTGGTTGCCTTTGGTCGCGATGCCCTTCCTCTCGAGTACTTTTCTCTCCACAGAACCGGATAGCTTATATTGAATCTCGATTGTTAGTTCATTTGATTCTTCATGGATTTTCTAAGATTCGCTAGATCAAAAAGTACTTCATTCACAATACGCTAGTTGTTAGTTAATTTGATCATTAATCCTTTCGCTTACTCTGTCATTCATTTCTTTATTTATTACATTACATTAATAAATAGTTTATTATTTTTTGTGTGTTTATTCCCGATGTGTCTTACCAGATTAAGAAACAAGAATTCTACTTTTCCGGACGGTATCCCAAATAATTTCCTCAAGGGACAGCTTTAGCTATTTCAGTACCATTTTCAATGATTTTCAATAGTTTTCTACTGCATGGATGCTCGCCTTATGGTGAGCGTCCTACATTAAACTTGTCTATGAAAAGAAAAGAAGCATACATGAACCTCTGAACTACCGACCTATTTCTCTTGCATCTGGCATCTACAAAGTGTTTGAAAGAATACTATGCGCATCTCTCACAATTTACTTAACAGAATTTAATCTTCTCTCTTCTTCCCAGCACGGTTTCACACCTAAACGGTCTTGCTCTTTTGCATTATGATCATCCTTGTCTGACTTTCACAGAGCTTTCAAAAAAGGTTCCTACAATATCTCTTCTGTATTCCTGGATTTCACAAAAGCTTCCGACATCATTCCCCATGACCTCTTACTAACCAAACTAGGTAGTTTTGGAATTGGTGGGTGTGCCTTCGAATGGATAACGTAATTTTTAAACGAACCGGACCCGATCAGTTATGATCAACCAATCATTTTCTCAGTGTTAAACTCGGCGAACCCCAAGGTAGTGTATTATGGGGTCTCTTCTCTTAATTTTATATATAAATGGCTTGCCTGCATGCCTCTCAAAAGGAGCTCACTGTATAGTTTTTTGCAGATGACGCGGAAATCTACATTGAAAATGACTTTGGTCCACTTCAGAAGGCAATAGACGCTTTGCATAAATGGTCCTGTGTTTGGGGTTTGAGTATATCTATATCTCATTTATATCTCATTTAAAAACAGTCTTTATGTCTATAGAAGCCTCGCATCCTCCTTATTGTCTTACTCTCTCCAGTATATCAATACCTACATATATGATAATTTCTAACTAACTAATTTTATGAAGTCGGGATTGATTCAATTGTTATGATTTTTAACTGGCTAATTGATGAAGTGCTGATTGAATACATTGTTAGAACAATTTTTCATCCAAGATTGAATACATTATTGTTTAACTTTCTAATTTATGAAGTGGGGGTTGAATACATTATTGGAAGAATTTTTTTTTAAAACTTACTTATTTATTAAGCGGCGAATGAATACATTGTTAGAATAATTTTTCAACTAATCAAGTTATGAAGTTGTGACTGAATACAGTATTGTAAGAATTCAGCTAACTAAGTTATGAAGTTGTGATTGAGTACATTATTGTAAGAACTTTTAACTCACTAGTTTATGAAGTAGGGAATGAACACATTGATATACTATTTTTTAAATAACTAGTTTATGAAGTGGGGATTAAATACATTGTTGTAAGAATTTTTTAAATTACTGGTTTATGGAGTTGTAATTGAATAGATTGTTGTAAGAATTTTTTTAAATTGCTAGTTTATGAAGTTTTGATTGAATACATTGTTAGAATATATTTTTTAAAATGTACTTATTTATGAAGTGTTGATTTAATACAATGTTAGAATAATTTTTCAACTAACTAAGTTATGAAGTTGTGATTGAATACATTATTGTAAAAACTTTTAACTCCCTAATTTCTGAAGTAGGGAATGAATACATTGATATACTAATTTTTAACTAACTAGTTTATGAAGTGGGGATTAAATACATTGTTGTAAGAATTTTTTAAATTGCTAGTTTATGAAGTTGTGATTGATTACATTGTTATAATAATTTCTAACTTACTTGTTTATGAAGTGTTGATTGAATATATTGTTAGAATAATTTTTCAACTAACTAAGTTATGAAGTTGTGACTGAATGCATTATTGTGAGAATTTTACTTACTTATTTATGAAGTGGTGATTGAATACATTGTTAGAATATTTTTTTTTTTTAGCTTGCTAGTTTGTGAAGTGGGGAATAAATATATTGTTATATTACTTTTTAACTAACTAGTTTATGAAGTTGGGATTTAAATCATTGTTATAATAACTTTTTAACTAACCAATAATAAAGTGGTGATTAAATACATTGTTATAATTTTTTTTTAAACTTACTAATTTATGAAGTGATGATTGAATACATTGTTGTGAGAATTTTTTAACTTGCTAGTTTATGAAGTTGTGAATTTTACATTATTAGAAATTTTTTTCAACTACCCAAGTTATGAAGTAGAGATTGAATACATTGTTATAATAATTTTTTTAAACTTATTAATTTATGAAGTGATAATTTAATACATTGCTGTAAAAATTTTTTAACGTGCTAGTTTATGAAGTTGTGATTGAATACATTATTAGATTTTTTTTTCAACTTTTAAAGTTATGAAGTTGTGACTGAATGCATTATTGTGAGAATTTTACTTACTTATTTATGAAGTGGTGATTGAATACATTGTTATAAAATTTTTTAGCTTGCTAGTTTGTGAAGTGGGGAATAAATATATTGTTATATTACTTTTTAACTAACTAGTTTATGAAGTTGGGATTTAAATCATTGTTATAATAACTTTTTAACTAACCAATAATAAAGTGGTGATTAAATACATTGTTATAATTTTTTTTTAAACTTACTAATTTATGAAGTGATGATTGAATACATTGTTGTGAGAATTTTTTAACTTGCTAGTTTATGAAGTTGTGAATTTTACATCATTAGAAAATTTTTTCAACTACCTATGTTAAGAAGTAGAGATTGAATACATTGTTATAATAAATTTTTTTAACTTATTAATTTATGAAGTGATAATTTAATACATTTTTGTAAGAATTTTTTAACGTGCTAGTTTATGAAGTTGTGATTGAATACATTATTAGATATTTTTTTTTCAACTAACAAAGTTATGAAGTTGAGATTGAATACATTGTTATAAAAATGTTTAACTTACTAGTTTGTGAAGTGTTGATTGAATACATTGTTGTAAGTATTTTTTAAATTGCTAGTTTAAGAAGTTGTGATTGATTACATTGTTATAATAATTTCTAACTTACTTATTTATGAAGTGGCAGTTGAATACATTGTTATAATAAAATTTTCAGCTAACTAGTTTTTGAAGTGGTACTTGAATACATTGTTATGATAAAATTTTCAACTAACTAGTTTATGAAATGGTGATTAAATACAGTGTTTTAATTTTTTTATATTTACTATTTTAAGAAGTAGTGATTAAATAAATAGTTATAAAAACTTTTTAACTAACTAATACATGAAGTGGAGATTAAAAACATTGGTATAATAGTTTCTTTTAAAACTATGTATCGATCTACTTCCATGTCCTACATGGATATTCACAAACCGAAAGAGAACTGTTGTGATACTTTTTCAATACGGTCTTAGAGAATAGCCATAATCTCTGATTGAAGTTGAGAATCCCTGTCAAAAAACTGCTGAATAGTGCATCTTTTCCTTCATACTTATGGTTGATTTCTATACTCGCTGTGTTGTTTCCAATGAATTGTTGTTGTTAATATTTGTGCTCATCATCTTAAAAATGCGAAACAATACATCATATTGATGTATTTTTACCGCAAAGAGCCTGAGAAATATGGGGAGATTGCTTCCTTCCTTTCTTCTTGATCTTCTCCAGAGATTGTGGACTCGGGGGATTGGAAACATGATGAGTCATGCCCTAGTACAATGGAAATGCTGAGAGGGGGTGAAAAAACACATTAGGGAAGGTGCATATATAAGGTTAAAGTCAAAATAGAAATCATAAAGTCATAGAAAATATGGAAGAAAACCTTTTAAAAAATAGTGGTATTTCTTTGAGATTATTAAAAATCACTACAAAGTAAACTTTAAATCAAAATGTTTATTAACATAGGGCCTTTTTAAGGAAAAAAAGCAACAACTAATTAGTTTTAAAAATGATTCATAAAATAACTTTTCAGTAATAAAACACTAAGCTATATTTTTAGTATTTTGCTTGTTTCTTTTTGTCTTTGATTTGCTTGTTTCTTTTTGTCTTTGAGATGATAAAATGTTGTTGCTAATCTTTGTGTTCTTTGTTCTACAAAGGCAGAAGAATACATGACGTATTTTTTACCGCAAAGAGTGCAAGTTGCGAGAGTAGGAGATGGCTTCCTTCCAAGATCGTATCCATAGATTATGCGGGTATGAAAACAATGATTATTGGAAACACGTGATAAAAAATTGTCCAATAAAAGATTCAAAAATACACTTCGGAGAGAGTGTATAAAAAGTATGTCTTTCTGAGAAAGACTACGCTGTAAGAGAAAAAACGCTAGAGAGCGTAAAAGAAAATAGCATGTAATATTGAGAGACGCAGATAAAAGCATCATGATTATTATTTTTTCAAGAGATTCAGAGAAAAAATATCTGACAGAGTATAAAGATAGAGAGAGAGAGAGAGAGAGAGAGAGAGAGAGAGAGAGAGAGAGAGAGAGAGAGAGAGAGAGAGAGAGAGAGAGAGAGAGGAGAGAGAGAGATAGGGAGAGAGAGAGAGAGAGAGAGAGAGAGGGATGGAAAGAGAGGAAGAAAGAGAGAGGAAGAGAGAGAAGAGAGAGAGAAAGAAAGAGAAGATATAGAGAGAGAAAGAGAGAGAGAGAAAAGAGAGAAAGAGAGAGAGAGAGAAAGAGAGAGAGAGAAAGAAAGAGAGAGAAAAATAAAGAGAAAGAAAGATAAATAGAGAAATAGAGAGAGATAAAGATCAGCTGGAGTGATTCTTTGCTGTCAGAGAAAAAGTCTCTCGATTTAACACACTATTAAAAATCGGTCACAGACGCATCCACATCACACATGGAGTCGAACCACTGTGCTAGTTCGTCGAGGTAGCTGTTGATTTTGTTGCATATTGGAGCGATGTCGGGCCCTTTCGCAAAAACAGTGCAGTCATCAGCATATGAGACGAGTTCGATCTGTTCCGGAGGTAAAGGCATATGTGACAGGTAGTGGTTGAAGAGAGTTGGTGACAGTACACCACCTTGCGGAACTCCAGCACGGAGTTTACGTTTCTTGCTTTGGATTCCACGAAATTCGACGTAGGTTTGTCGTCCTCTCAATTAGCCACATATCCATCTTCCTATTTTGTCTGGTAGCGATGCATTCGCAATATCTTGGATCAAGATGTTGTGGTCCACGCAGTCGAAAGCTCGGCTGAGGTCCAAGGCAACTGCTACTGTACGACTAGCCGGTTTATTCTCGTTGAGTCATCTGGAAATGTAGTCGTTGAACATGTGAAGAGCAGTCGTAGTGGATCTACCTTTGGTGAACCCGTGTTGATGTTTTGCTGGAGGCATCGCTTGTTGTATGTATGGAAGAAGCAGACGTTCAAGAACTTTTGCGACTGGTGAGAGGAGGGAGACTGGACGGTAAGATGACGACATTTCTTCTGGTTTCCCTGCGTTCAGAAGAGGTATTACTTTGGCCAGTTTCTAAACAGATGGGATTTGGCTGGTTCTCAGACTGTTGTTGTATATCGATGTCAGGAAGCGGTGGGCATTGGGACCAAGGTGTTTGAGGTGGATCATAGTAATCCCGTCAGGGCCAGCGGCTTTACTAGACTTGCTTCTTTTTTATTGCCTTTGAAACTTCATATTCTGAAAAAAGGGCTGAGTGATCATCTTGGGTCGCCGTAGGTCTCTTCTTGCGCGTCTAACAGATTTGGTTGGATGGACTTTGCTTGCCGGGGTGAACTGTTTAACAAAAGCGTTGGAAGCCTCTTTTCGATTGTAGACTGAGATTCCCGAAAAATTGATAGCGCGGTTGTTCTCCTTTTGAGTGGGATTTACAATAGATCGGACAGTGGTCCAAAGTCGTTTGGTTCCTTCTTGTAGATTCATCGTCTGAAGGTAGCGTTGCCATTTGTCTTTTCTGTATTCGTCAACTTTTGCTGGATCATCTTGTTCAGTTCTCGGATTTTGGAATCAGCGGCTTTTCTTCGCGGAGTCTATCTCTCTCATCTTCTAGCAAGGCGGCGTCAGTAGGGAAGCCGGGGCGAATGTAGAAAATACGTCCTTTGGGCACGTAGCGGCGGTCTGCGGAGAGTATCGCTTCGCAGAATTTTCGCTCAGCTTCGAAGATATTAGAGAAGGAGTTTTCTCTAAGCTCCATTTCGCATCTGTCTCGGAAACCTTTCCAGTCAGCTTTCGAGACATCGTCGTTTAGTCTCTTCTCGGACGATTTGTCTCTGTAGTCGCACTACTATTGGAAGGTGGTCGCTGCTCAAGCCTGTAGATGCCGTCCAAGTTATGTTGCAGGCTAGAGAGGAGGAAGCGAGTGTAACATCGGGTGAGCTGCTGCATGTTGGAGTAACGCGAGTTGGACTGAAGCCATTCATCACCACCAGGTCTGAGTTGTCGATTGCCGAGGCCAGTTCTACTCATCGCTGATCTTCGTCGATAAGCACATCCCAGTCTTCATAATGTGCATTTAAGTCGCCGAGAATCAGGCAGTCTTTGAGCTGAAGTAGTCCATCTCAGTTGGGATGGTGGTTCGGCGGGCAGCTGCTGGTGGGGGGAAGGTATACGTTGACCAATGTTACTTCCTCTTCAGCAGAGCTCGATGCTCTGACATTGATTGCCAGCGTCTCCAGGTGTTCGTCGTTCATGATGTTAGAAAGATCTGTGACACGGAAAGCCACTGACTTATGGAGTATGAAAGCAAGACCTCCTCCTTTGTTACGGGTTCTGTCCGATCTGATGACGATGAAGTCGTCGTTCTTCGGGAGTTTTGTTCGATCAGTAAATTTCGTCTCCTGTATGGCTGCTGCTGCGACATCATGTTTCTGCTTGTAGTTGATCACTTCTTCTATCTTTCCTCGAAGTCCATTCGCATTCCATTGTAAGATATTGAAGGTGTTAGTTAAGGTAGTCGAAGCGTTTGTTGCGGCGGGGGCTTCAGTTGGCACTGCTGCTGTTTTGCTTGCTGTCACTGTAGTCGGCGTTGCTGTACTCACTGTACAGCATTTTTCAATGTAGTTCGACTTCCAGTCGTTCAAGCTGACCAGTGCTGAGCAGTCCATGTGTAGATGAAGCCAACCATTGCAGTTGGTACATCTCACCATGCCCTTAGACTTCGTCATTCTTTTCGTGCACACGGAACAGTACCAGATCTTTGGGGGACCAGGATTTAGTTCCACGCCGGCTATGATGAGTAGAATCTGGAGCAGCGACGCCGGTGAAGGCCGCTCCACGATCAAAAAACGATGGTGATTTGATCGAAATTCCATTCGGATGGATTGCCTGTCTTTGGCCACTCGAAAGTGGGTGTTCTCCCGGCGAAGACGGACCAGGCGTGGAGAACATAGAAAACTCTTCTAGTGTAATTACGCTGCACATATTCAATATCACTGACTAGTTGTTTGGAGACAGGTGACCAAATTTCCGTACCATACTCGGGTATCGGACGAACATAAACATTGAATGACTGCATGAGGAGAGAATGGGATTTAGATTTAAATGCTCTGAGGATCATATTAGCCAAAGAAGAAGCTTTTTTGAAAATAATCTCTATGTGAGGCTTGTAGCTCATATTACGATCAATCGTTATACCTAAATCTTTAACAGAAGAAGATTTCCTCAGGATAGAATTACTGATTTTTTAATTGAGCTCCACAGGTTGTTCACCAAGGTGCAAAACAGTACATTTAGTAGGAGACAGAAATAAGTTCCATTCTATACACCAGTCGCAAATGTTGTTTATGGCTAACTGCAAGTCACTGTGACGTGATGGGACTTCGGCAAACAACTTAAGATCGTCGGCGAAAATGCTATATCGAATCGTCGTAGGAATAACTTTTTTTAAATATCGTCTATGAACAGCAGAAACAATAAAGGGCCAATAGAAGAGCCTTGAGGAAATCTACTGGATACTACTGCGGGGTGATAGTAAACGCCATTCAGAGATACAGATTGTTCACGATTGTATAAAAAGCTAGTAATCAACTTAACAATGGACTCGCTGATACCTAAACATTTAAGCATATATGTCAAAAATCTATGATCAACGCTATCGAAAGCCTTGGAAGTATCGAGAAATATCACGTCGACGGGAGATCGTTGAATCAGATGGTTTATCATGAAAGAATGTGATTCAGCGAGTGAGGTTATGGTTGAACGTTTAGATCGAAACCAGCATTGGAATTGGGACAGTAGATCATCATTCTCAATACACATGTATAAGAAAATCGCTAGAATTTTTTCGAAAACTTTGGACAAGGAGCACGTTAGAGAAATGGGTCTATAGTTGGAAAGACTCGAGGACCCTCTTACTTTAGATATGAGTTTGACAATTGCGAGCTTACTTTAGGTATGGGTTTGACAATTGCGAGCTTACTTTAGGTATGGGTTTGACAATTGCGAGCTTACTTTAGGTATGGGTTTGACAATTGCGAGCTTACTTTAGGTATGGGTTTGACAATTGCGAGCTTCCATGAATCAGGTATTTGTCCGGTTATATGTAATACACTTCATTGCTGTTTTTACCCAAAAACTGTTGCGAACCCCGTTTATCATTGAATTTTTTAAAAGTACCTAAATGTGAAGAAATGAATAAGCTGTATATATAAATATTGGTTTGAATATAAAAAACACATATAAAAATAAATTAATTCTTGTGGCAGAAATAGAGGAGCTAACTTTCTGTCCGGCTTCAACATTTGCCATGGAATCATTTTGATTGGGAATCCGTATTTTTTCAATGCCTGCAAGGAAGTTCTTTGTGATTATGTATTCTCGTTTGGCTATCCGGGGATCCGTTCTCTTTGTCTTTGGAAGATTTACATCTCAGAACCGCTTCCTTATCTCTCTCTGTCTTTTTTTTTTGGAATGAAGACGAGATGATAGAGTTTGATTCCACTCCTTAGACAACCTTTTTCTATTTAATAATTGTTTGTAGACGGAGAACAGTAACTTGGAAACTGGTACAAACCTGGAAAAGCTCGAAGTCAGCGGAGGCAACATACAATACTACCAGATCGGTGGGGGAATTCTTCGAGTAGTGATCCAGTAAGGATCTACATTCACAATGAATTTAGTTATTCTTATAAATAGTAAGTCTTAAATTTATTATTCATACAGGGTACGGCCGTAGTATGGAACGGTGGTTTTTTTTCGGCGTCCTCTTTCTCTTACAACATGCCTGAGACCATGCTCGAATTGCTGGTCCTTGTCTCGCAGGTATTAATCAGGAAGACTGTTCCATTCTGTGGTGAGGCGGGCCTTGAGAACATTCAATTTCTCAGGAGTTGTAGCGCAGACCTTGGACTGTAAATATCCCCAAACAGAGTGATTCAGAAGATTCAGGTAGGGAGAGGAAGCGGGCCATTCGGAATTTGTCAAAGAGACTGGAAGGTTTGCTGCGTACCAATCTTGAGTGAACTTGGCAGCGAGAGAGAGAGCTCCGTCTTGCTGGAAGACATACCTATCTCCTTTGAAATGAGCATCTGCCGAGGCTTCAATAATATTTCAAAAATTTTTCCGTGTTCAGATGTCTACCCATTTTGACGTTCCCTTCAACGAAGAACAAGGGACTCTTGCGTGAGGAGCAAATTACTCCTCACACCATAACCTGAGCAGGGTATTGAATTCTTTCGATACATCTGCCTTTTTTATCGGCCTCCAGAGAAGTGTGAGCAAGAACGCGTTTGTTTTGGGGTGGAAATCTTCTTCTACTTTGAAGACTTTCTCACCAGAGAAGATGAACTGAGGAAGCGAGACATGGTAGAGCAATTCGAGCATCGTCTCAGGGATATTGTAAGAGAAAGATCAGGCCGAATCGAATAATTTTTCAAATTTGTTATTAAACCTGCATGCAATAAATATTTTATACTAAAGGCTTGATTTGCTTGCTTTTTCTAAGAACACATGGTTAATATCCACCGTTCCATACTTTGGCCGCACCCTGTAAATTGGATTTTCAATCAATTTTAAAACGGTTAAAAATGATGACTAATTTTGTTATATTTATACTTACTCTTTTTTGAACTAGAAAGAAATATCAAGAATCAGCTATTCTTTCCAGGAAAGACTTTCAGCGGAAAAAAAAGACAAGAGGGCGTTTTTCAATGAGAAAAATGAACATGAAAATTTTTTTCAGGAGGCATTGGAGAAGCTATAGATAGACAGAAAGAAAGAGCAAGAGAGACAATAAAATGAGAATTGAAAATTGAGCATGAAAATCATGAAAACCCACTCACTGCATTTCTTCGATGTCTTCATACAAGAAAAGGAAGGAAGCGCAAACGACGTGTTCATAATTTTGTTGGGGGTGGAAAGGCTCAACCTGCATCAAGGATCTTTCTAAACTGTTATTTTCACAACTGGCAGCTCAAAATGATAGCTACTGAGAGCATTTTGGTTTAAAAATCAAAAAACTTTTTCTAAATACTTGTTTTAGGAATAGATGAACGTATTAAACCATTTTTGAAGAAAAAAAAACAAGTAAATTAAACACCGTTTCCGTAACAATTTTCAGAAGCGGTATGCGGTAAGCATCAATCCGTTTCCGGTGAAACTTTTTTCTCCAGTAAACAGTTCTCTTTCCGAAGCTAACTTTTGATAATACGATGAAATTTGGAAAGTTATGCCAAAAAACGAAACTTCAAGAGCCATTTTAACTCTCTAATCAGCTTTTTTCACAACTTACTAAAGATGAAAAATTGTTTAAAAAACCTTCAATTAACTTCAAGAAAGAAGCTCGTTTTCGAAGTTTTTTCTCTCACTCATTCAGAAATTGGCACTTTTTCCGTTAACCGGATACTCGCGTCGCGGTCGCGTCGCGGTTCCCTTCGCGTTTTATTTTTACATCAAAAAAGTTGTTTTTGCATTAAAAAACGCTTAGGCTTAGTAAAAGTTTACGATAACGAGGCCGTACGGCTTAGCTAACGAGGCCGTACGGCTTAGCTAACGAGGAAACTGCGACGCGAAGGGAACCGCGACGCGAGTATCCGGTTAACGGAAAAAGTACCCAGAAATCGATCTTCCATGTTGCGTGTTTTAATGAATTTCAGCCAAAGAACTTTGTAGGATGAACCTTCACATCAAAGAAGTCCATTTGTAAAGAGAGCGCGTATGGATCATCAACGGACTCACAAAATGCGTGGTGAAGACCGTTTAGCTGGACACCCGTGATCCTCGAATTGTAGAAGCGTTCGTTTTCATCTTTCTTTATCATCAACCTTTACTTTCCCTATGAAGAATGAAACGGAGAGTTTTTTAAAAGTCTTTATAGACTATGAGTCTTCATAGATTCTAGGCCTCACTTTAAGGGGGTTAAAAGCGTTGTAGACAGGTTGATGGATTTGCAAGTAAGATGAGAGGGCAGCTCTTCGTGGTAAGAATGAAGCAGGAAGTAATTCAGCGAGTAGTTCTGACTGCAATCTCAACAGAGTACAGCAGTTGTTGTATTAAACTTGAATAAATGAATGAATAAATGAAAGAATAAATGAATGAATAAATGGATGAAGAATTAAGGAATGAATGATATGAACAAACTTGAAAAATTAAACTACATGGATGAATAAATTAAATGAGATGAAATGAACTTTCTTGATCGATCTCACGTCTATCCATTAAGCTACTTTCCAAAAACCGTGGAATAGAAAGGAGCAAATAAAATGATATCGGAAAGAATAATAAATTTTGCTCTGTAGGTAAGAACATCGACTGGCAAACAAAGACGTAAGTTTGTTTCTCGCTGTATAAACGATTTTTGCACCAGTTCATGCGAACATAGAATTTTTTCTACAAGACTACAAATAATAATAGTACAAGTTATGAAGGTTACCAAACTGAGGCTTTTCTTTAAATTCATGGAATCAGACATGCAAAACAATCCAAGTGTTAATATTATACATTAAAAATTAATGAGGGAATTTTTTAAACGTTATCTGTAAACTATTTAAATATATTCACAAAAAACTTCACAAAAATTTTCAAATTACACGTGCAATGTAAATTTTTTTGGAAAAACATGATACCCGCTTAATGGAAATAGATAATGGACGGCAGTTGTGACTTGCACGGCGAATTTGGCCTCTTTCTTCATTTCAGCCACTTCCATCAGACGATCGATCTACAAAACTTTTAAGACTTAAAAAAACATCTAGCGATGTTTCCTCTGTATTGAGTTGGTGGCGCGCTAGTTTTTGGTAAAAGAGAAAAGACTGAGTTCGTTCCACGCGCTGATTACCCCGATGGCGTATGTGGGGCCTCTCCCGCAGGCGGATGGGAGACTTGGTGGCTTTGCCATGGCTGACCAAAGAGGGGCTTAGGCTAGTGAGCGTCGCGGGTGGGTGTGGGAACTGGGCAGCCCACATCCTATAAAATGCTCGCTCACTGTTATCTCACTGGCCTAAGGGACACGGTCAAGAGGCGTGTCCAAAAAATAACCTCTAGCCCACATAGCCCAAAATCCCGGGTTATGTGGCCCAAAGGGTCGTAAACGGACGTCAGGCTGAACTATCGACTTGGATGTTCGTGCGACAAGCCGGTCTATGAAGAAACCGTCGCATCCCCCCCAAGATGCACCATCAGAGTAACCCCAATGCTAGGGCGTCCCCTTCAAGCGACGCGCGTCGAATCCCGATCGACGTGAGAAATATGCGAGGGTCTTCGAGGAATAATAGGCCGCGTCCTCGGTTTAATCAAATAGCAGTGCCTACACGCCTCCGACTAGCTACCTTGAACGTCGGAAGTCTCTCGGGGAAGTCCATGGAAGTCTGTGACATGCTGGCAAAAAGAAGAGTACATCTGGCATGCCTCCAGGAAACTAGGTGGAAAGGAGGGAAAGCAAAGCAGCTCGACGGGAGGTATAAGCTGTGGTACTCGGGCAATACTTCATCAGCAGCCCGCAATGGCGTCGGAATTATCGCTGCCTCCTACCTTGCCACATCCGTCACGGAAGTTTGTCGAATCTCAGATCGTTTGATGTCCATCTCCTTGGAATGCAATGGCAAACTCTTCAAAATAGTCAGTGCTTACGCACCGCAGGCAGGATGCAGCGACTCCGAGAAAGACGGGTTTTGGGAAGACTTCGATGACGTCATCAGAAAATGCTCTCCGGAAGAAACTCTCATGATCGGAGGAGACTTGAACGGGCACGTAGGAAGAAGATGCGAAGCCCATAAGAGAGCTCATGGAGGCAACGGCTATGGTTTGCCGAATGCAGAAGGAGAGCGAATCTTGAGTTTTGCCGAAGAGCACGATCTTTCCATCTGCAATACCTTCTTCTGCAAACGAGAGTCTCACCTCACCACGTATTGCAGTGGTGGAAGGAAAACCCAAATCGACTTCTGGATGACGCAAAGAACCAATCTGAGACTCATCACTGATTGCAAGGTGATTCCGAGCGATAACGTCTCCTCGCAGCACCATCCAGTTATAATCGATCTCCGATTTTCCCAGAAGCAATGCAACGTAAAGCCTCTGAACGAAGTTTCTCGGATAAAATGGTGGAAGGTACGTGACAACAAGGTTCGCTTCATGCATCAGCTTCTTCTCGCCCTATCCCCGGACACTCTCCAAAAAACGTTCCCTGACTCCATTGAGGAGCACTGGAGGTTCGTTCGAGACAAGATGAAGGCGGTAGGAGAAGTCACTCTGGGCTTAACAAAACCAGGTCGCAAACGCATTGTAGACAAGGAGACATGGTGGTGGAACGAAGACGTTCAAACTGCTGTCAAGGAGAAGAAAGTGGCTCTCAAGCAATGGAAACGATCCGGAACCGAAGCTGACCGAGCTCTGTACCTATGTATGAAGAGAGAAGCTAAGAGAGCCGTAGCGAAGGCACGCTCCTCAGCCATCCAAGAAATCTACAGTAAGCTCGACACGCCTCAAGGAGAGAAGGAAATTTTCCGGATTTGCAAAGCACGAGCCACAGCAGCAAAAGACCTTTCTCACGTGCGGACAATCAAGAACCGGGACGGCATACTACTCCGATCCAATGTCGAAATTTGTCAGCGATGGAGAGAACACTTCGAGGAAATCTCGAACATCGAGTTCGACCACCCTCCCGTCCCGCTGTCCCTACCAGTAGAAGGACCAGTTCCCACCATCTCAGAGATTGAAGTAAGAGAAGCCCTTCAGAAAATGAAGCACGGAAAGGCATGTGGGCCAGATGATCTTGCCGCCTCTGCATGGAGACTCGCAGGTGATTGTGGACTTTTCCATCTTACGACCCTCTTTCAAAAAGCCACTGCTCGCCTGGAGTATCCCGAAGACTGGAGTAGATCATCTACAATACCCATCTACAAAGGAAAAGGAGATGTCACAATATGCTCCAACTACCGGCCGATAAGAATCATTCCTCATACCACAATGATCTTGGAAAAGATCATCGAAGCACGGCTCCGCAAAATTGTAAGCACAACCGTCAATCAGTGTGGCTTCGTCAAAGGAAGTGGAACAACAAATGCTATTTTCGCCATTCGTCTTTATCTAGAGAAACACAGGGAAAAGGCGAAGTCAGTCCATTGCGCTTTCCTTGACTTGGAGAAAGCTTTCGACCGTGTGCCTCATGAGCTGATATGGTTCTCTCTTCGAGACCACCTAGTCCCAGAAGAGTACATAAGATGGATTCAAATGATGTATACTGACTCTAGAAGTACCGTGAGAAGTCCAGCGGGTACTTCGGAGTCATTCAAGGTTGCTGTAGGAGTTCATCAAGGTTCCGCCCTTTCCCCCCTGCTCTTTATACTGATAATGGACACGATCACCAGAGATCTACAAACAAGCCCTCCGAAAACTCTACTGTATGCTGACGACGTTGTGTTATGTTCCAACACAACAGAGGACTTGGAGAAACAGCTAGGAGAGTGGAACGAACGCTTCAGTGACTATGGTCTACGACTAAACCTCCAAAAGACTGAGTACTTGGAAATGGGAAAAAGTACTTCGAATACCTCGAATACCATCAAAGTCAAGAACACCGAACTCCGGAAAGTGGATGGCTTCAAGTACCTCGGATTCTACATCACCGCAGACCTAGACCCCAAGGCTACAGTTGCTGCGAGAGTCAATGCTGCCTGGCTCAAATGGAGAGAATCAACCGGTGTACTATGCGACAAGCGAATGCCTGACAGACTGAAAAGTAAAATTTACCGATCAGTTGTCAGACCAGTAGCGTTGTACGGCCTCGAATGTTCTCCATGCACAGCAAAGACTATACAGATGCTGCATGTTATGGAGATGAAAATGCTGAGATGGAGCCTCGGACTCACTCGTCTAGACATGGTGCGAAATGAAACCATCCGAGATCGTCTGGGCATCGCCCCTATATCTGAAAAGCTTCGAGAGTCAAGGCTGAGATGGTACGGGCACGTGATAAGATCAAATCCCCATTCCGTTTCTCAATCGTCCTGGAACCTCGAAGTAGAGGGCAAAAGACCCAGAGGCAGACCCAAAACTAGGTGGCGAGACTGCATCGAAGTAGACATGAACACGACCGGGCTGAAGACTGAAGACGCAGCTGATCGGGTGAAATGGCGTGGTGCAGTCTACAAAGCGGACCCTGCCCGGCGGCGGGATAAACGCTAGGAAGAAGAAGAAGAAGAAGAAAAGACTGAGTTCGATCTCTAGTCTATACTAGCTTTTGCAGATGCGATCGGATACTCAAATATCATCTAACCTTCATGAAGAGGACGTAGACAGAAGTGAAGCAGGCTGAGAATATCAGCAGAACAATAACTCGAGAGCATCGATGTCTGTGAAGTTGCATTTTCCTTGAATTTTATTGATGTTGATCCGAAGTGTCACAAAATTCAGAGTGCCCGTGAATGGATTTTTTTCTTAGTGATGAACATTTTGAATCTTAGCAGAGTCTTCAAATTAACGACTGATCATAATATTATTAAAACCGATTTTTAATGAAACACAATACATTTAATCAATAAGTGTTTTAAACATTAAAACATATTGCCT
Organism: Allodiplogaster pararmata; assembly: GCA_964056735.1. Taxonomy (NCBI): domain Eukaryota; kingdom Metazoa; phylum Nematoda; class Chromadorea; order Rhabditida; family Diplogasteridae; genus Allodiplogaster; species Allodiplogaster pararmata. Next base: position 1,921,353 of record OZ057405.1, read on the forward strand.
GAAAATGAGTCTATACATCTCTCAAAACTTTTTACTATAAATTTTAAATGGTTTTTCGTGATGATGAAAACGTTAAAAGTTTGTAAACGACCGGAAGGGTTACGTCGCCAGTAGTAGTCCAATTTGCATTAAAAGTGTTTTAGATTTCCTAATTTCGCTTTTCGAGGCAAGATATAATCTCAGTTCATTACGTGTTCTTTTCTCTTCACTCATTTCAGCTCTCTTTCTCATACCTGCGCTTTAAAAGCTTCTCATACTTTATGGTATCTGATCTCAAGTCCGCTTTCGTGAATACGAATGCCTTGATTATGTGGAGATTGAGAGGTAAGAGAGTGAGCTTAGTTGCGAGTGAACTCAAGGAACATTGCGAATACGAGAAAACAATGACCGAGTAAGAGCGAGAGAGGGAGAGAGAAAGAGAGAGAGCAAAAGAAGTTGAGAGAGAAAGAGGGAGAGAGAGAAAGAGAGAGAGCGAAAGAAGGAGAAAGAGAAAGTGAAAGACGGAGAGAGAGAAAGAGAGAGATAGAAAGAGAGAGAGAGAGTGAGGTAGAAATATGTAGAAAGAGAAAGAGAGAAAGAGAGACACAGAAAGAGAAAGAGAGATAGAGAAAGACCAAATGAGAAGGGAAAAAACGCTTGTAAGAATTCAAAAAAAAAGTACTTTTCTAGCCTAAGATTCGGATAGCAGGCATTTTTTAAAAGTTCATTTGTCTCATGACGATTCGCCATGAAATGCAAATTGGTTTTTACTAAATTTTTCATTGATTAACATCGCTGTTTCCATGCACTTGCCGTTCAGCGTTTGACGTATGGATATCTGATTTATGATTTTTTTCGAGGTTCAGTTCCGCGTCAGTCTCCTGTTCACCTGGGAACTTCAATTTGTCTCCTGTTCACGTGTGAACTTCAATTCGTCTCCTGTTCACGTGTAAACTTCAATTTTTCTCGTCATTAAATTATTTTCTCTTTCTTCTGCAGGCAATTTTATAGAAAAACTCATCCTTCCATTGAAGTTTTGAAACACTTTGTTTTGGTTGATGTGATGTCGAAGTGCTTATTTCGGTCTGTCGAACGTCAAAATTTAAAGTCACTTGGAACATTGGAACGATGGAACTTGGAAATTCATTCTAATGAAACGCTAAAAAAATCATTCCAACCAATTTCATAACCATAACCTTACATTGTATTATGTGCATGTAAATATTGGAACTTCATATTCTGAAAAAAGGGCTGAGTGATCTGTGAAACTTTTAGATATCACAGATATAATCACAAAATTTTCAGATATGGTAAAACTCCTGTTAAAAAAGCGCATAATAACGATAGATGAAAAAATTGGGCGTCAAACCTTATCTATTCATAATATACATAGCTGTGGATTTAAAAACATACATCAAACACAAACGAAAAATGGAAGCTTGAAGGAGCCGACTGTGGTAATCATTTACAGTCAGCACACTAGTATTTCATCATATCATTGAAGGAGCCGACTGTGGTAATCATTTACAGTCAGCACACTAGTATTTCATCATATCATTGAAGGAGCCGACTGTGGTAATCATTTACAGTAAGCACACTAGTATTTCATCCTATCATTGAAGGAGCCGACTGTGGTAATCATTTACAGTAAGCACACAAGTATTTCATCCTATCATTACAAAAATTGTATGTTAAAATGAGTAGAAATCGGTGATGTTTCGAAAAGCTAAAAGTCTTAGAACCACAATTCAAGATCGGTTAATTCATATATAAAAAAAGCATCTGCATCTATGTTGAGCCTGTTTATCGCAGAAAAGAGCTTCAAGCCACTCGCCTGAAAAGAATAGAATGCTTTCGATCTTTTCTAGGTTTTATATGATTATTAACTTTGAAAAAAATTGTTTTTCTTATTATCAGAGTATAAAACTCGTCAAAAAACGCCCCTAGATTAGAATAAGACAAAATTTCAAAAAAGCTAACCCCGGGCTGGAACGAACCTGCGCTCTCTCTCTTTTTCCGTGAGCACTCACGTAACCCCAACACTACCGTGCAAAAATTTCTAACCCACATTATTGTGCTAAATCAAAAGCTCAGAAGCGTTGTTAACCTCGATTGAACTTCTCCATTAGCGTAAATTCGGAGGAGGAAGTCTGCTTCCTGGCCAGGCTTGAATGTCGACGGAATGATTACGTAGTCACCCGGGGGAACGCGAAAACGCACTGTTACCTGAGCAAGAATTTCTTTCTTCATAGAAGTCAAACTCTTTGGTGCCCTAAGTTGGTAAGACCGATTGTTATAATGAGCGCGTTTACGAGCGGGTAGTTCAAAAAAAATTTATTTAGAAAGCTAGTCAAGCTTCAGAGAGAGACCCAGAATGGGCGATTCAGAAAAGATTGACTTACAAACAGAATGTGGATACCTTAAGAATTATCATTCAAACCATTCAAACCATTCCATCTTCCACTCTCCCAATATACATATGTATTGCTGATTAGCAGGATGTTTCTCTAACTTATGGAGCGTTAGAATTCAACTTTTCACTTTGCAAAGTAATCTCTGCAAAGTGATCTCGTTGAACGCTCCATCACTTTAAAACCACGACGTAAACAACGAGCGGTGCGAGAGAGTGGTAAAATATAGCATAAATTTGGAGAAGTAGAAATGTTTTTTTCAATTTGCAGAGATTACTTTGCAAAGTGAAAAGTTGAATTCTAACGCTCCATTAGACTGCGGAGAAATTGAAGATCAATTCTTTGCGCTGTTTTAAAAAGCTAGTGCTACGAATTTTCTGTTTGCATGGCATTTTTCTCATTGCAGATTATGAAACTTTCTTCAAAACGTGGCGTTCCCCCACGAATAGTGTTTTTGATATACCAGCTTACTTTGTGAGAAACAGCACGCGAATACACTTTTTCACATTGAAATGAAGCGGTATAATACCAATCTCTTTCCTTATAACGTTTTACTATCTATCCTCAAAAAGGTTAGAACGCAAGAAGTTGCGTTCTCATATTTTCTTGTTGTTTTCACTGTTCCAATTCTCAGTTCTCACCTCGCGTGAGTTGATGAAGACAGGAACGCGTGCGACAGACTTATTCGAGTGAATGAAGTTCATGTCGATAGAGCTGCTGCCTTGCGGTGCCTGATTCAGGGAAGCAAGTCTCAGTTTGAAAAGGGAAACATGTGAGTTACGGTAGATATTTATATTACGGTAAATGCGACATGTTGATTACGCAGCGTGGAGTAATATTTTAACGGTAGATTGACTTTGCTAAAACTAAACTACTATTAGAACTTCGTTTATGGTAAACAGAAGAAGTATTTGAAAAAAAGTTTACCAAAAATCAAAGTTTAAAAAGATGAGGCTACCTGATAAACAGCGAATCCAATCGGTAAACTGTCCTTTCCTTCGACTCTAAGCTCTCTTCTGTACTTTTGCAACACAGCAACAATCACGGTGCAATTGCCTTCAAAAAATTTGCGATGGACTATTTATGTTAGCATTAAAATGACTATTTATGTTAGCATTAAAATGACTATTTATGTTAGCATTAAAATGACTATTTATGTTAGCATTAAAATGACTATTTATGTTAGCATTAAAATGACTATTTATGTTAGCATTAAAATGACAATTTATGTTAGCATTAAAATGACTATTTATGTTAGCATTAAAATGACTATTTATGTTAGCATTAAAATGACAATTTATGTTAGCATTAAAATGACAATTTATGTTAGCATTAAAATGACTATTTATGTTAGCATTAAAATGACAATTTATGTTAGCATTAAAATGACTATTTATGTTAGCATTAAAATGACTATTTATGTTAGCATTAAAATGACTATTTATGTTAGCATTAAAATGACTATTTATGTTAGCATTAAAATGACTATTTATGTTAGCATTAAAATGACTATTTATGTTAGCATTAAAATGACTATTTATGTTAGCATTAAAATGACTATTTATGTTAGCATTAAAATGACTATTTATGTTAGCATTAAAATGACTATTTATGTTAGCATTAAAATGACTATTTATGTTAGCATTAAAATGACTATTTATGTTAGCATTAAAATGACTATTTATGTTAGCATTAAAATGACTATTTATGTTAGCATTAAAATGACTATTTATGTTAGCATTAAAATGACTATTTATGTTAGCATTAAAATGACTATTTATGTTAGCATTAAAATGACTATTTATGTTAGCATTAAAATGACTATTTATGTTAGCATTAAAATGACTATTTATGTTAGCATTAAAATGACTATTTATGTTAGCATTAAAATGACTATTTATGTTAGCATTAAAATGACTATTTATGTTAGCATTAAAATGACTATTTATGTTAGCATTAAAATGACTATTTATGTTAGCATTAAAATGACTATTTATGTTAGCATTAAAATGACTATTTATGTTAGCATTAAAATGACTATTTATGTTAGCATTAAAATGACTATTTATGTTAGCATTAAAATGACTATTTATGTTAGCATTAAAATGACTATTTATGTTAGCATTAAAATGACTATTTATGTTAGCATTAAAATGACTATTTATGTTAGCATTAAAATGACTATTTATGTTAGCATTAAAATGACTATTTATGTTAGCATTAAAATGACTATTTATGTTAGCATTAAAATGACTATTTATGTTAGCATTAAAATGACTATTTATGTTAGCATTAAAATGACTATTTATGTTAGCATTAAAATGACTATTTATGTTAGCATTAAAATGACTATTTATGTTAGCATTAAAATGACTATTTATGTTAGCATTAAAATGACTATTTATGTTAGCATTAAAATGACTATTTATGTTAGCATTAAAATGACTATTTATGTTAGCATTAAAATGACTATTTATGTTAGCATTAAAATGACTATTTATGTTAGCATTAAAATGACTATTTATGTTAGCATTAAAATGACTATTTATGTTAGCATTAAAATGACTATTTATGTTAGCATTAAAATGACTATTTATGTTAGCATTAAAATGACTATTTATGTTAGCATTAAAATGACTATTTATGTTAGCATTAAAATGACTATTTATGTTAGCATTAAAATGACTATTTATGTTAGCATTAAAATGACTATTTATGTTAGCATTAAAATGACTATTTATGTTAGCATTAAAATGACTATTTATGTTAGCATTAAAATGACTATTTATGTTAGCATTAAAATGACTATTTATGTTAGCATTAAAATGACTATTTATGTTAGCATTAAAATGACTATTTATGTTAGCATTAAAATGACTATTTATGTTAGCATTAAAATGACTATTTATGTTAGCATTAAAATGACTATTTATGTTAGCATTAAAATGACTATTTATGTTAGCATTAAAATGACTATTTATGTTAGCATTAAAATGACTATTTATGTTAGCATTAAAATGACTATTTATGTTAGCATTAAAATGACTATTTATGTTAGCATTAAAATGACTATTTATGTTAGCATTAAAATGACTATTTATGTTAGCATTAAAATGACTATTTATGTTAGCATTAAAATGACTATTTATGTTAGCATTAAAATGACTATTTATGTTAGCATTAAAATGACTATTTATGTTAGCATTAAAATGTGAAATCATTAAAACTTAAAAATTGTGTTGTTTTAATAATATGATTGGAAAATCACAACAATTATAATTTCATTTGTTGCTCTAATCAAAAAATTTTGGACGGAAGTCAGAAATCAACAAATGCACGTGCAAGGTTTGAAGAGAGTGAATAGAATGATACACGTTTAAGACTCAAAATGGTCTGTTTATCGGAGAGGAACTCTCTTAGTGGCACGTTACCTCGGAATAATTCAACCTGGCAGATATAAAGATTCCCCTCAAGAAGCCTCGGCCCCAAATCAACTTACCGTCGTGTTCAACGGAAGCATCTGTGACTGTAAAGAAAGAGTTGAACTGCGGATTGCGATAATAGCTTTCTGCAAGAAATACGACGGTTAATATAGACGGAGTGGACTGTATTCATCAAGTGCGCAAGCAATAGCATGTACGTCAATGAAGCTCTCGAGAAAGCCAAGGTTAAGTATAAAAGTACCAGGATAGTTAGCACATCCACCCGCAGTGCCATTCTGGTCCCTCCACTCTCCATCTTGCTGCACCTCGCACCAGACTGTGTTCGATCGATTGGCTCCACTCTCCGCAGCCGAAGAGAGGTCCACACCCGTCATTTGAGAAATTTCATCCATTACCTACGTCAAAAAGATGAAAGTATTTACTGTTTTGCATATAAAGATATTTGAATTTACGGATCAGATTTTTCAAGTAATAAGCATGACATGAATTTCGTTGTTGTTTGCCCTCAGAATGTCATCGCAGTGAGAGGCCAATGATAGCTTTTTGACTTTTTTTGTTCTCGATTTCCACTTTCGCCTTTTTTATTATAATTTTCTCTTTTTTTCATGAATTGAATAGACAAAAGTTCGAGCTAAGCATGATGTTTTAAATTGTGATGATTTTATATGGGTACATTTGACACAGAATTTCATAAAGGATCATTGAATTAGTATGAACTATCTCATTACTAAAACTCATGTACATTGTACAAACTGAAGAAGAAAAAAAAACTGAAAAAGTGAAACTTTTGAAAAAAGGTTTTGTAGGAGTAGATTTAAGCTATATGAGTATCTTATACTGGCGAAGAAATTTGTAAACAAAAGCTCCCACCTCCGCAGATAGATTGCACACTTCAAGTTCCTCGAATTCAGTCATAAAATCGTCAAATGACATCCTGAAAGTCATTAAAAGAATAAATGATTTTTTCAAAAAGGTGAGTTTATTCAATGACATTTGAAATGACATAAGCATCGACTAAGTGACAGTTCACACGGCAAAGCAGCCGCATGAGTGCCAATGCTTATTAACCAGGAGTCTATATATAATCCATATATTTCAGAGTTAAAAGCAGAAAAGGCCTATTTAATAAGTAATTCAAAACTTTCTCCGAATAAATGAGAGGTTTTGTGTTTGTTCGAGATCTGGAAAAGTGTGATCTGACCAGAACTCGCCATCTGTAGCAAACTCCAATTTTATCCTCTGCTTGTCTTCTTCGCTCACTTGCGACCACTCCGCAGAGTTGTCCGACCTGAGCGAATGGGTATTGGCATAAAAATGGATGGGTATTGGTATAACCTAAACTGGTATAACAGGAAAACGAGTCTCCCATAATGTCAAATTTGACTTCTCTTTGGAAACTTTTGTACCAAACATGTGTTCTTTTCTACACAAGGTCTTTAATCTCAGTTAATAATGTTTCCATGAAATCATTAATAGCTCAATAAGAATTGTCGAACTCTTCCAAAGCTTCTTGAACAGAGAAGCGACCAAGAATAGTGTGAAGGATGCAAAGATTCTCAAACATTTAATTGATTTTTTTCTAAGATCTCTTCTAAGAAACGGTTTTAATTAATTATTAGTCACTATCAGCTCTTATTAAATCGCATGTGTACTGTCACCTCATGTGTTTGATGTATGGCTCAATGAATAAATGAATGAACGTTTAGAAATGGAGTTTAGAAAATCACCAAGGGCCATTCCATTCTTTCGAGTTACCCCAAGGATTTCGAATTCGCAGGAGAACAACATCAGATCCTCGCACAGTCAACTGAAAAATAGTATATAGTTCTCTACTCCAATCGTGAACTAAAAATTATGAATGCCAATATCATCAGGAATTCATTCTTGAAGTTTCGATTAAAAATAGAAGTCTGAATGAAGTTCAGTTTTTTTTTCAAAGAAGACAAAATCAGTTTGACTTTTGAGGCCTCAGGCGACGAAATTTGTGTTAATGATACTTGTTCTACAAGCTGCTTTGAATTCCCGTGCCAATTCACAGCTGCAACTGAAACACAAACAAATCGAGTTTCAATAATTACAAATACAATACATATTTCGTTTTTTAATTTAAAAAATTACAAAGTTCTTTAAGTAATTCATACATACTTGACATGCTTAAGAAGAATATGTTAATTATATCCTAATTGATAAAATTGTATTCTTTAATTTTTGTAATTCTGCGAAAATGTATTATGTAGCTTACTGGCCGATATAAATGGCGTGGTGCAGTCTACAAAACGGGCCCTGCCCGGCGGCGGGATAAACGCTAGAAAGAAGAAGAAGAAGATTACTGGCCGATACGATTTAGGAAAATGTTTTACCGTATGAAGTGAGTTGACACTGTAAGCGTGACCTTGCACAAGACCGTTCGGCTGTATGGCTTCCTTCTCATTTGGATCTGCCTGGAAATTAAAAAAAAAAAGCGAACTTTTTCTCATAGGCATCTTCCTTTTAACCATCAAGGTCCATCGACGTGCAAAAATAAGGGCTCTTGATGTGTTCAATTGGCCCG
>OZ057405.1:1929936-1995469 GCA_964056735.1 Allodiplogaster pararmata
CAATTGGCCCGGGAGTTTCGGCAATACTTCTTGAAAGTTCTCAATCCTCGCCATGCATCGATTTCATTACACAAATCTATGAACCGATGGTCAAATAAAATTGAGAATCTATTAGACCAATTGAGCACACTTTTCCTGTCAAAGAAAGAGATGTTTTATTTCGTTTCTGAAATGGATTTGTCCGAGTGATACTTCTTCACAGTTCATAGCAAAAGGCTCCAAAACTTACCGCAATGCTGCATCCAAACAGGGAGCCCATCTGGAAACCACGGACCACCATAGCAAGAATTGCTGCTTTGTCCATCTTGAAATGAATGCAAATATGTATGTACGCGAATGCAAAGAATGTCCTAAAAATAACATCAGTTGTACTAACAAACCAACCCTAAATAAAGCCTTCACTATCAACTTTTCAAAGAAACTTACCTATTCTCTCCTTTCTTCATAATTTCACGCTTGTGGTTTTCCGACTTGGAGGGCTATGGAAAGAAAAATGTGAGCAGTGTCGAAATTGCACAAGATACCCACAGAGGAAATCCAGAGAAGATCAGGAATTAAAGATTATCACAGTTATTTTTTTTACTTTTGAAAAACGATGAACCGGCAACAAAACCCGTCTCAACGATAACCGCTACACGTCTTCTGTGACGAAGTGGTACCCTCGCGGGATCAAAAGGCCGTAAGCATACCCCCCTAGATGGAGCGATCCTATGGAAAAAATTATATGTTCAAAATTGGCGTCAAGTTATCAGAAATCGTGAAAGGTTGGGTCCTACAAGGCTGGAGAGATCTACCTTCAACAGCGTACTTGAAGGTATTCCAGGTATGCAGAAGATCGGCGAATTTATTGTGGTGAGTTAAACGCATTGGAAGAGTGTTCCAGAGGACGATACAAATTTATCTGTTTCTTGCCTTGTTAATGCGTTGGTGTGTTAAGGGTTGGATCCGACGGTTCGCTTTATAAAAGCATCAATTTTATTCTTATTGTAATAATAGATTTAAACAGAAAATTCTCTCAATCCCTGCTCTTGTAAATCATCAAGGCGAAACAATTATAAACCCATTACAGAAAGCTATTGAATTCGCCACTCATTTTGAATCCGTTTTCTCATCTCCATCGGTTACCCCCCTTTCTGAATTGGAAATACCGCAGTGTTCTACATCATTCACTCTTGAAACGATTACGGATGAAATGATCTTAAAAGCTCTTAACTCTCTAAAAAATAAAGTCAAGACCATTCCCGATAATATTCCCAACTTAGTTTTGAAGAAATGTAAATTCGCTCTCATTAAGCCACTCAAAATTCTATTTAACAACAGCCTTTTAACAGGAATTGTACCAAATACCTGGCGTACGGCGATCGTAAAACCAATTCATAATAGCAAATCAACTTCATCGGTCTTAAACTATCGTCCTATTTCTTTAACTTCTTCCGTTTCGAAAGTTATGGAAAAAATACTTTATGATTCTCTTACATCCTATTTAGAAAAACATAATATTCTCTCACCATCTCAAACTGGTTTTCGCCGGGCCAGTTCTACTATAACTGCCCTTGCTGAATCTCATTCCTACATTTTCAATGCTCTTAGTAATGGTTTTTCGGTTGATGCTATTTTTCTGGACATTTCGAAAGCTTTCGACAGCGTTGATCATAGATTACTAATTGTAAAATTAAAGGCAATTGGGATTACCGGTAAACTTTTAGCTTGGTTAATAAATTATTTAAAAGACAGTTCTCAGCAAGTTATCGTGGATTATGTTATGTCCCCCCTGTTCCTATGGTAAGCGGGGTTCCTCAGGGATCTACACTAGGTCCCCTTTTGTTTCTTATTTTCATTGATGACATTAAGTTGATTATTCCTTCTACTATACGCTCCTGCATGTTTGCTGATGATATAAAACTATTTGCTGTAGTGCCTAACCTTTCGTCTGACCTTCAAGAGGCCTTAGTTGTAATATCTTCTTGGTGTGATAAATGGAACCTCAAGTTATCTATTACCAAATCTACTGTAGTCCATTTTGGTAAACAACATTCTCCCACTAGCTACTTGTTAAACACTCAAATCCTTCCAGTTTCTGATGTTATCAAAGATCTAGGAGTTGTGACCGACAATAAACTTTCTTATCATGAGCATATTTCCCTAAAACAAAAAATGCTGAGTCATTAGTCAATCGTTTCCTTAAAGCGTTCAAAACTACTACTTTACCAGTTCTTACTCGCGCATTCACTGTTTATATTAGACCCATTGTAGAATATGGTAGTGAAATTTGGTCGCCTATTTTGATTGGCCAAATTAATGATATCGAGCATGTTCAAAGATATTTTTCAAGAAGAGTTTTACAAAGAAATGGTCAATCGGACCTGACTTAATCTCAACGTCTTTAAATTTTAGGATTAAAATCACTTCAATACAGGCGAATAGTACATGACGTTGTATCTTTACCTACATGTGTACATTCCAATATAAAAATAGATTACTTATCTCTTTTCAAAATATCTCCTCTTTCTATGAACTTGAAAAATACTCATTGTTTGAGATTATCACTTCCTAAAATCAAAAACATGTGTAATAAATCAACCTTTGCCTCTAGAGCCATTAATGTATGGAACAACCTACCCTATGAAACAGTTTCAATAACTAATAGTGATGCGTTTGCCGTTAGCCTTAGTAAGCTTCCCTTCAGTTCACTTCTTCCGAAACCGATTGTGAAAGACTAAAAGTTTTTTATCTTGATATTGCAACAAAAACAGTTCCTAAATTGACTTTTAATTAAATATCTTAATGTAAAGTACCACTGCACCACTGCCCAACAGCCTTTCAGGTGCCGACTTTTACCAAGCAAAACCAGTCCGTGCTTCGCTGCCTCTTATTCTTCTTTTCCATTTACCCCCAACCTTTTTTGTGCACGGAATAAAGAATTGAATTGAATTGAATTGAATTAGCGAGAAAAGTTCACCATAGACGAAGGTGAACAGGCGACGGTTGTAGTGTTATTTGGAGAACACTTTGTCAAAAACCAATTTTAAAGAGAGTGATGCTTTTATAAAACGAAACATCCGATCCATTCTTTAACACACCAACGCATTAACAAGGCACGAAACAGATGAAATTGTATTCAAGGTATAAAATGTTCTGTCTTCATTCTATTCGAGTTCTTGCATGCCTCCTCTTCGAAAATCATTGCAGAAAAAACTAGTGATGTTATTATTCGTTCATTCATATTTTTATACTCATACCATTAAAAAACATAAATTCAATAAAGCAGTCCTAGTTTAAAAAATTTTATAGTTTACCTTTTTGAGGTCGAACGACTCAGTGAGTCCGCCGGTGAAGTCTTCCAAAGCTTCTGCTGTGGTTCCTCCCTCCAGGTTCTCGTATGAGCCATAAAGCCTGAATCTCAGCTCTCGATTATCCAAAACTTTACAGTCTAATTAAGCAAAATTCCATGAATGGTTTATCATATACATATATTCAATTCACGTTTTAACAAAAACCTGGTTTGAAAAATTTCGAGACTGGAAAACTACAGATACGTTTGAGACTAATGCAGTGTCTTCTTCTTCCTCGCGCTTGTTCCCGCCTCGCGGCAGGGTACGCGCTCCCCTGAGATGCAGGACAGACCTATCCTGGTAGAACCAGTGACTGCCTGCTAGATCACTGCTGCTATTCACACTAGCAGTGATATAGCGGGTAGCCACTGGTTCTACCAGGATAGGCCTGTCCTGCATCTCAGGGGAGCGCGTATTCTGCCACGACGCGATAACATGCGCGAGGAAGATTATTATTATATAAATGATTCAAGTATATCGTTTTCCATAAACGTGATTCAACTTAGATTTAGTTTGAGAAAAACATACTTTAGCTTAGTATAACTGTTTTTCTTTTGAAGTCTTTTGTTTGTAATTGTAACTTTTTCTGGTTTTTTTTTACTTCGCTTCTAAATATTAAAAACTTTAAATTTAAAAAAAAATTGAAGAAGTTTTTGAGGACACCGCTTATCACGGAGACAAATCAAAAGTAAAAAAGGACGGCATAGCTTCGAAACTGACCTGCTTAACATCGAATCTAGAGTGACCTTCCACGATGAGCTGCGGTGCATCCACTATCTCCTTAACATTGCTGAATTATAGAGAATATGACGCAATCAAAATACCAAACATAGTCCACGGGAAGCATTGAACTGAGCAGTTGCTCTTTCACCAAGCACGTTATCACTATTCCACCGAGGACACATTGCTTGTCCATGCGATAGTGCTGAATAGAACATTTTTTTTTGTGCTACAACGATGTCCGCCTACTCGCGGTGCAGCACGTCAGTCTCAGGACTGCAAAGGACATCACCAATCTTCTCCGGAAGCAGACCAGCTCCGAAGACACGAAGACACGCTCCCTCCGGAGCACACAATTCTTCCGTTTTTTGCAATGTGAGGCAGACTGACCCGGCCAGTCTGTCTCAATCTCTACTTCTACAAGCCGGAGACATCGAACGCAACCCAGGACCTCCCACCACCTGGCTCTGCTCTACTTGCCGAAAGACAGCGAACACGAACTGCATCCAGTGCTCTCTCTGCTCCGAATGGACACACATCAAAGCGAAGTGCAGCGGTATTCCATCGCTCAAGGACTACATCCCTGCAACCTACCGATGCCCTCCATGTCAGACCCGCCAAGACACACCCTCGCCATCTGCAGACGCAGCTCTCGCTCCAATCGCTCGAAACAGACGCAAAGGCAACAAGAACCTGAGACTGCTACAATACAATTGTAATGGGATAAATGGCAAGACAACAGAGATCCTCGACCTCCTAACTCGCCTGAAGATCGACATATTCCTAATACAAGAAACGAAGCTGACGGATCGCGCTAAAACTCCTTCATTCCCCGGATACTCCATTGCTAGAAAAGACCGCGGAACCGACACAGGTGGCGGCCTACTCACAGGCATCACCCATTCTTTAATCTACTCCGTCGTCCCGTCTACCACAGATCCTCACCTGGAATCACTGACTGTTCGCATCTCGGACAACGGCCTCTCTCTGGACATCACTAATGTCTACATTCCTCCGATGACCTCCTGCAACACAGGCTACCAACCGGATCTATCCCCCCTTCTACGCAACCGCGAGAATTCCATCATACTAGGCGACCTTAACGCCCACGACTCCAGCTGGTACTCTCACTCGACAGACAACAGAGGAAACGTCATCTCCAGTGCTATTGACGACTCGGAACACGCCACTCTCAACCGCGACATGCCCACACGAGTTCCCTCAAACGGTCGCCCTTCCTCGCCAGACATTTCCATCTGCTCTCAGGATCTCCTTCAAAAAGCGTCATGGAAAACTATCACTGAAGGCAGCTCCGATCATCTTCCGATAATCATCGAACTAGAAGGCAGCAATTTCAACCACACTCACAGAGACGCAACCTTCACAAATTACGGGAAAGCGGACTGGGAAGCGTTCCAGCAACACGTCGAAGAAAGCCTGTCCAAAAATCCTCTTCCCAATCTACCAGCCGTTCAAGCAGAACCTCTCTTCCGAAGAATACTTGTATCAGCTGCAGCAAAAACAATCCCACGCGGCCGGATCAAGAAGAGAGAAGTCGCCCTAACGACAGAGATACGAGAATGGATGCATCATCGCGACACACTCAGAGAATCGAATCCGACAAGCGACCTTTTGAACGATCTCAACACGAACATAAGGAGAGCTACCGACAAAAACAAACGGGATATCTGGCGCGCACTGATGGAGTCCTTCGATCCAAAGAAAGATGTCAACAAGCTCTGGAAGACCATCAAAATCCTCAACAACAAAGGAAGACCACCGCCGAACTGCGCCATATCCTTCAGAAATGAGACGATCACGACCGCCTCCGATATCGCGAACCGCTTCAACAAAGCCTACACTTGTCCAGTCCAGTATATAACTTCAAAGGAAAACAGGAAGACTATGAGGAAAATACACCGCCTGTCCGCAGATGACTTCGAGGACTTCACTACCACAGACGTAGAAGCCGCCATCAGATCCACGAAGAAGTCCACCGCGCTTGGTCCAGATGGCATCGCTCCTATAATTCTCCATCATTTAGGTCCGAAAGGAATCAGCGCCCTGACTTCCCTGGTCAACAGCTCCCTACGCACAGGCAGGATCCCCATGATATGGAAATCGTCGATCATACTACCCCTCCTGAAAGCAGGCAAACCAGCATCCGAAGGCTCCAGCTACCGTCCGATATCTCTACTCTCGCCGTCGCCAAAGTGATTGAACGGCTATTACTCGGCTCCCTACAGAGGCACATTCCCCCGGCAGACCACCAACATGGCTTCACGGCAAGACGCTCTACAACCTCGGCCCTCGTAACTCTCTCGAAGAGCATCGCAGACGGTTTTAACCAGAAACGTCCCGCTAGTCGAACGGTCCTCATGGCAATTGATATGTCCAAGGCATTCGAAAGTATCGACATCGTCAAGCTCATCGACCTCATTGAGACAACAACCGCGCCGAACTACATTAAAAAATGGCTCGCCTCTTACCTTAGAGGAAGAACAGGACGCACAAGCTTCCGCGACTCGGTATCAAGTTCCAGACTCTTCAGAAACGGAGTCCCACAAGGCAGCGCCCTCTCGCCCACGCTTTTCAACCTTTACCTCCGCGATCTTCCCACAGACGATGCCCACACGAACGTCATCTCGTATGCTGATGACATCACGATCTGGGCGTCAGATCCCGACATCAACGTCGCCTCCGAAAATCTACGCAGGGCCATCACGAAAATTGAAACCTTCCTCAAAGAACGGTCACTCATCATTTCCCCGACCAAGAGCCAGCTCATGCTTTTCACCCCGTTCAGTCGTGAATTCAAGTCTACTCTGGACATATCAATCTGCGGATCACCCGTCCCCACCGTCAACCAGGCCAAGCTACTCGGCGTCACGTACGACTCGATGTTCACATTCAGCCATCATGCCAAAGACATCGCGAGACGGATGTCGCAGCGCAATAACGTACTGAAAGCCTTAGCCGGAAGCACCTGGGGCAACCAAAAAGAAACCCTCCGCCTCACGTTCAAAGCCATCTCGCAAGCGATCTGCAACTACGCCGCACCCGCCTGGTCCACCTTTCTCTCGGACTCCGCTCACGCCAAAATCCAACGTTCTCAGAACTCCGGACTCCGCGTCGTGACAGGGAATCATCAAATGGCCGACACTGACCATATTCAACGCGAATCAAAGGTCATGCGCACCAAATCCCATCTGAACATGCTCGCCGCGCAGTACCTCGCGAGATCGTTGGACCCAGAACACATCCACCACGGCCTCCTCGACTGCCCGGCGCCCCCTCGCGCAATGAAGAACAACCTCGTGTTGAGCTGCAAGAAGACTGTCGAAGCCGCGAAACAGATGTCAAAGGATCCGAACAATGGGAAATCAGTCGCAAACACCGTACACTCGATGATGGTCTCGAACGAACTCCAATCGTTGAAGGGTGCCGTCATCCTGGGAGGCAGACCTCCGCCCCTTATCCAGGAAGAAGAGAAGGAGTTACCCCGCAAGACTAGATGCACGCTCAGCCAGCTCCGCTCGGGATTCAGCAGATTCATCAACAACTACCTCCACCGCATTGACGAATCCATCCCCGACGTGTGTCCCGATTGCTCTTCCGGACCTCACGACGTTGCGCATCTCTTCAACTGCCCATGCCACCCGACCGCGCTGTCTCCAATCGACCTCTGGACCAAGCCGCTGGATGTCGCAGCGTTCTTGAAGATATAAGAAAAAAAAAAAAAAAGAAGAACAAGAAACGAAGTACACAGACGTTCTTCGAAGCCGGCTACATCCGGCAACAACAACAACAATAGAACATTTTCACCCGGAGAAATTTTTTTATGATGTTTGGGGCGTTTTTTCTGTTCTGATCTTGATATCTCGATGCACGGAGGCGTCAGGCATCATTCTTTACCTCTCCTTTCTTTTCAAATCGTCGTCGTTCAATAAAACTCCTGGTTCACTATTTTTCTAAATCTCCAGAACGAATGTCCTCAAACTCAAAATTCTTACTCGCCGCTTGGTCTCATCGTTATTAATTTTTTTGAGCTTGTAAATAAGAGTATTCCCTACACCTCATTGATCTCAAGCAAAGGATTTTTTATCGTGTGGTGTGACGGGAACCGAACCCGCGACCTTTCGCATTCCGGGCGAATGCTCTCTCCACTGAGCTACAGAAGCACACATGATAATGCACATTTTAAGGCCCATACAACAGTCTCACATGATTTCTTCATCCGATATTCTTTAAGATTACGCGTAATAAATTTTAAGTAAAGATCTCAAAAAACGAAATTTTGTCACAAAATAAACCACTGACGCCAGGTCGTTTCCATTCTATCTGTTGTGAGGGAGGAGTCTTGAAGTAGAGAGCAGAGTCCCCTGCGGGGAATTCTTCGTCTATGAATAGGCGTCGTTCCTGAAATCGATTTTGATTACTTAGATTGCTATACATTTATCGCATCTGTAGACTCTGAAAAGTCTGGGAACTTTCAGTTTTTTCTTGTATGTACATAGTGGCCCTAGAAATTATTAATTCATACTCGCAATGCCTCGAGCAGTTTAACAAGATATTTATACTTTCTCTTCTTTTCTGTGCACTCCTAGACAAATTGCAACCAGGTTTCCAGGATTATAGCACCAGGAACCAGGATTTCTACACGAATGAGAATCCTTGATGTCGTATCGACCTAGCCATTCCATGTGTTCCATCATCTTACCACGTAAACTCAATAAAGTTTGAGTTTTGGCGCTTCATACCCCCCCCCCGTCAATGAAAGTAAAGCACTCACATGATCAACTTTGAATAACTGATAAAGCAAATGTGAGATAGTGATAATCATTTTGGGAATAACAATTTCATTTTTAATATAGTATGTAACATACACTGCGCCACTGAAATTATATGTATCTCTCAATCGAAAAACGGTTTAAAAAAAGTTGACGATTTAAAAAAAGCATGATCATTTTTCCTGTGCACGAATCAAAGAAGTGGAAATGAATTAAATTCTAACTTGAAAAAAAATGATTAAAAAACCTTACAAAAAAAATATTTAACAGGGCGAACCCAGCTATGTGTGTTTCACCGGAGGAAACTTGTTATCCCAAATGACATATTCTGTCATCTCAATATGTACTAACACACATTCTTAGAAAATTTAAACTTGAAAGTATTAGATAAAAAAATGGTTTCTTCTCAGAATTCCACAGATATTTGCATAAAGAGAGCGGTTAAAAAAATTGTAATAAGTAGAACCTGAAGACATTTTTGCCGCTCTGTGACGAAATCATACGCAAATGTACGGGAGTTCTGGCCTCCAGAGCGAACAGGAGGAACCCAAGGTTTCACCTGCAGGGATTATATCATCTTCTGTGTGTGGTTGTGTGTTCGACTATTGCGCGAAGAGTCCCAAGTTTGACTCCCACCTCGGACAGATTCCCCCATTCAAAGGGGGTCAATGTTAAAAATTTTGGTAGTGTTCTGGCAGTCTGATTCTCTCCACTGCACCTGTTCTCAATAGCAGTGACCCAGCGCGCAGCTTCTGGTTCTACCAGGATAGGTCTGCCCCGCATCTTAGGGGAGCGCGTACCCTGCTGCGAGGCGGGAAAAAGCGCGAGGAAGATTATTATCATGTTCCGTGTATCTATCAAGATTTGAACACCTCCAGACAGCGATGTTTTTTAAGTTATTAAATTGATTGTTCATGTTTTATATTTTCTGCCGCGACATTAATCTCTAAACGATGACCTGCGCGATGACCTCATACCATTCAAATTAGGCGAAAATTTTCAAAGATGATGTCACCTTGACTAACTTTTTTTTTTGGAAATAAAAGGTCCTGCACGAAATTCCATTCTCAGAACTTACGCGCGTAATTCAATTTCAATCTAGTTAGTAGAGCAAAATTACAAACCAGTCAAGTTTCATTACATTTTTCTTAAGGGCATACCCAGTGACAGAGTCAATGTCTGCGCTCTGCACTTTTCTTATTACACGGACTCGATACTTCATGTTCAACCAAAAACGTTAAATGCTTTTTTAAGTACGAAACAAAATAAATTGCGATTAGTTAGTATTTTAAGATTCATTTGGAGAGAAAGACGGCATTCGAAATCTCATCTTCTCGTACTTTAAGATATTATTTCGCGTGCTCTCGCAAGATCATCTCGTACCTCACTGATCCAACATTTTTGGGCCAAGAAGTTGCGAGAGCCATGATCTCATCGTGAAATATTTCAGTTATGATAACACTGACTCGATTATCTCATTCATCGAGCAATGATGTCATCTTTACAGATACATCGCACGATCGCCTAACTTTTTTTGAGAGATTAATGTCGCGACTGATGTTTTTGTTGTATTTATTTTGAATCGCAAAAATTTGATAAATTAATTATCAATATCACCCTAAGCTTCCGTATTCTCAGAGGCTTTCAATGCTAGGCCTTCAGAGCCTCGAGTACCGTCGCACTATCTCTGATCTACTTTTTATTCATAAATGTTTACATAACAGCTTAGACATTGACACCGATCATTTATACGAAATCTCGGCTGTTCAGCGTTTCACTCGGCATTCGCATCCTCTAAGACTTATTCCTCCTCACCGCATCAATAAGACCTCTTTATCGACATGTGTTTCCCGTCAAATGTCTGTTTGGAACTCTCTTCCATTTGATGTTATCAACGAAGCTAGTAGCCTTAAATTTAGAAAGCAACTTCTTTCGTTGCCTGTGAATGTGATGGTGCCAGTTAGTCTTGTTTCTGATACTTAATTAAGACTTGTGATTTTTCATTTTTCACAGCCCCCCTTTTTTTCCCCTTTACACACCGCCACTAAGCTTTATGTGTAATGTAGTCCATGCATACCTTTGTTTATATGTAATTTGCTTTTGTCTTAAATACCTACATGGTTGGAATAAAGAATGAATGAATAAATATACATATATGAATGTTATACAATGTCATACGCATTCATCAAATTAAAAAGTAACACGCAGTTCAAATAATTCTTTTGGGTGGCCTAAAATTTAGAAAGAACATTTTTTATACTAATTCAGATCATTTTTCGCATCAAAGCGGTTAGTTTTACACCCTGTAAACTGACGTCTCGGTGGAACTTTCCAGAGATGAGATTGTCGAGAATGATTTTTCCCATGGAGCCCAGCGAATTGCCCGCTCCTCCAGTGTTGAAGAGAAGATTACCGGCGATTGCGCCCAGGATTGCGCCCGTCTCCGAGTTTATCCCGAGAAAACTTAAGAAATTTAATTACTTCATTTTCATACATGTTTATCAAAACCTTGAATATCATTCTGAAATGTCAGTAATACCCTACCCTCTCCCTTCTCGCCTCACATACAACGCCACTATGTCTGTATCTCACTTCTTCTTCTTCTTCTTCTTCTTCTTCCTAGCGTTTATCCCGCCGCCGGGCAGGGTCCGCTTTGTAGACTGCACCACGCCATTTCACCCGATCAGCTGCGTCTTCAGTCTTCAGCCCGGTCGTGTTCATGTCTACTTCGATGCAGTCTCGCCACCTAGTTTTGGGTCTGCCTCTGGGTCTTTTGCCCTCTACTTCGAGGTTCCAGGACGATTGAGAAACGGAATGGGGATTTGATCTTATCACGTGCCCGTACCATCTCAGCCTTGACTTTCGAAGCTTTTCAGATATAGGGGCGATGCCCAGACGATCTCGGATGGTTTCATTTCGCACCATGTCTAGACGAGTGAGTCCGAGGCTCCATCTCAGCATTTTCATCTCCATAACATGCAGCATCTGTATAGTCTTTGCTGTGTATGGAGCACATTCGAGGCCGTACAACGCCACTGGTCTGACAACTGATCGGTAAATTTTACTTTTCAGTCTGTCAGGCATTCGCTTGTCGCATAGTACACCGGTTGATTCTCTCCATTTGAGCCAGGCAGCATTGACTCTCGCAGCAACTGTAGCCTTGGGGTCTAGGTCTGCGGTGATGTAGGATCCGAGGTACTTGAAGCCATCCACTTTCCGGAGTTCGGTGTTCTTGACTTTGATGGTATTCGAGGTATTCGAAGTACTTTTTCCCATTTCCAAGTACTCGGTCTTTTGGAGGTTTAGTCGTAGACCATAGTCATTGAAGCGTTCCTTCCACTCTCCTAGCCGTCTCTCCAAGTCCTCTGTTGTGTTGGAACATAACACAACGTCGTCAGCATACAGTAGAGTTTTCGGAGGGCTTGTTTGTAGATCTCTGGTGATCGTGTCCATTATCAGTATAAAGAGCAGGGGGGAAAGCGCGGAACCTTGATGAACTCCTACAGCAACCTTGAATGACTCCGTAGTACCCGCTGGACTTCTCACGGTACTTCTAGAGTCAGTATACAACATTTGAATCCATCTTATGTACTCATCTGGGACTAGGTGGTCTCGAAGAGAGAACCATATCAGCTCATGAGGCACACGGTCGAAAGCTTTCTCCAAGTCAAGGAAAGCGCAATGGACTGACTTCGCCTTTTCCCTGTGTTTCTCTAGATAAAGACGAATGGCGAAAATAGCATCTGTTGTTCCACTTCCTTTGACGAAGCCACACTGATTGACGGTTGTGCTTACAATTTTGCGGAGCCGTGCTTCGATGATCTTTTCCAAGATCATTGTGGTATGAGGAATGATTCTTATCGGCCGGTAGTTGGAGCATATTGTGACATCTCCTTTCCCTTTGTAGATGGGTATTGTAGATGATCTACTCCAGTCTTCGGGATACTCCAGGCGAGCAGTGGCTTTTTGAAAGAGGGTCGTAAGATGGAAAAGTCCACAATCACCTGCGAGTCTCCATGCAGAGGCGGCTAGATCATCTGGCCCACATGCCTTTCCGTGCTTCATTTTCTGAAGGGCTTCTCTTACTTCAATCTCTGAGATGGTGGGAACTGGTCCTTCTACTGGTAGGAACAGCGGGATGGGAGGGTGGTCGAACTCGATGTTCGAGATTTCCTCGAAGTGTTCTCTCCATCGCTGACAAATTTCGACATTGGATCGGAGGAGTATGCCGTCCCGGTTCTTGATTGCCCGCACGTGAGAAAGGTCTTTTGCTGCTGTGGCTCGTGCTTTGCAAATTCGGAAAATTTCCTTCTCCCCTTGAGGCGTGTCGAGCTTACTGTAGATTTCTTGGATGGCTGCGGAGCGTGCCTTCGCTACGGCTCTCTTAGCTTCTCTCTTCATACATAGGTACAGAGCTCGGTCAGCTTCGGTTCCGGATCGTTTCCATTGCTTGAGAGCCACTTTCTTCTCCTTGACAGCAGTTTGAACGTGTTCGTTCCACCACCATGTCTCCTTGTCTACAATGCGTTGGCGACCTGGTTTTGTTAAGCCCAGAGTGACTTCTCCTACAGCCTTCATCTTGTCTCGAACGAACCTCCAGTGCTCCTCAATGGAGTCAGGGAACGTTTTTTGGAGAGTGTCCGGGGATAGGGCGAGAAGAAGCTGATGCATGAAGCGAACCTTGTTGTCACGTACCTTCCACCATTTTATCCGAGAAACTTCGTTCAGAGGCTTTACGTTGCATTGCTTCTGGGGAAATCGGAGATCGATTATAACTGGATGGTGCTGCGAGGAGACGTTATCGCTCGGAATCACCTTGCAATCAGTGATGAGTCTCAGATTGGTTCTCTGCGTCATCCAGAAGTTGATTTGGGTTTTCCTTCCACCACTGCAATACGTGGTGAGGTGAGACTCTCGTTTGCAGAAGAAGGTATTGCAGATGGAAAGATCGTGCTCTTCGGCAAAACTCAAGATTCGCTCTCCTTCTGCGTTCGGCAAACCATAGCCGTTGCCTCCATGAGCTCTCTTATGGGCTTCGCATTTTCTTCCTACGTGCCCGTTCAAGTCTCCCCGATCATGAGAGTTTCTTCCGGAGAGCATTTTCTGATGACGTCATCGAAGTCTTTCCAAAACCCGTCTTTCTCGGAGTCGCTGCATCCTGCCTGCGGTGCGTAAGCACTGACTATTTTGAAGAGTTTGCCATTGCAATCCAAGGAGATGGACATCAAACGATCTGAGATTCGACAAACTTTCGTGACGGATGTGGCAAGGTAGGAGGCAGCGATAATTCCGACGCCATTGCGGGCCGCTGATGAAGTATTGCCCGAGTACAGACTTCCATGGACTTCCCAGAGAGACTTCCGACGTTCAAGGTAGCTAGTCGGAGGCGTGTAGGCACTGCTATTTGATTAAATCGAGGACGCGGCCTATTATTCCTCGAAGACCCTCGCATATTTCTCACGTCGATCGGGATTCGACGCGCGTCGCTTGAAGGGGACGCCCTAGCATTCGGGTTACTCTTGGTGGGATGCGACGGTTTCTTCATAGACCGGCTTGTCGCACGAACATCCAAGTCGATAGTTCAGCCTGACGTCCGTTTACGACCCTTTGGGCCACATAACCCGGGATTTTGGGCTATGTGGGCTAGAGGTTATTTTTTGGACACGCCTCTTGACCGTGTCCCTTAGGCCAGTGAGATAACAGTGAGCGAGCATTTTATAGGATGTGGGCTGCCCAGTTCCCACACCCACCCGCGACGCTCACTAGTCTAAGCCCCTCTTTGGTCAGCCATGGCAACGCCACCAAGTCTCCCATCCGCCTGCGGGAGAGGTCCCACATACGCCATCGGGGTAATCAGCGCGTGGATGTCTGTATCTCACTATAGCCTTGTAAACTTGTTTCTCTTTTTTTCTCGAATGGCAAAGTGCCCGGAATAAAGAAAAAAAATAACGAGATTCAAGAAAAAACTATGTGTTTTTTTGTTAAGTCGTTTACAATATTATATTGTATATGTAAGTAGTTTTGTGTTGACACTATACAAATTAGAGTGAAAATATTATGAGCCAAAAAATAAACTTGTGAGCTGCGCCGGATATCATCTTCTCCACCATAGAAGAAACGGCACCAGATGCGAGAATATTGCTGATCACTAGAAAAAAATTATGCTCTTACTATAGCAGAGCTGAAACGAGCCATGTGGCCGCACAATATCCAATGAACTTGGTTACTCCAAAAAACCTGCTGATGTTAAAAGCTGAGGTATTTAGATGAAGAGGTGAACTTTGATTTTGAAAGGAGAAAGAGAGGAAAGAGAAAGTTAGAGAGACAGAGGAAAAAGAGAGAAAGAGAGGAAAGAGAAAGTTTGAGAGACAGAGGAAAAAAGAGAGAAAGAGAGGAAAGAGAAAGTTAGAGAGACAGAGAAAAAAGAGTGAAAGAGAGGAAAGAGAAAGTTAGAGAGACAGAGGAAAAAATCCGAAGAGAGAAAGAGAGGAAAGAGAAAGTTAGAGAGACAGAGGAAAAAAGAGAGAAAGAGAGGAAAGAGAAAGTTAGAGAGACAGAGGAAAAAATCCGAAGAGAGAAAGAGAGGAAAGAGAAAGTTAGAGAGACAGAGGAAAAAAGAGAAAGAGAGGAAAGAGAAAGTTATAGAGACAGAGGAAAAAAGAGAAAGAGAGGAAAGAGAAAGTTAGAGAGACAAAGGAAAAAATCCGAAGCGTTTAGTTCCGAAACATAGCAAAATTTTCTGGAAAACTATGTATTATTCTATTAGCATTCTCTATCTCCCCCCACCCCTCCCCTAGTTAAGCAACCTTTTGCTTACACACACCGCCACTAGAAAGACAGTCCATACATATCCGCTATTGTTATTGTTCACTGTGAACCGAAGTTGAATATAATCTGTGCAAGGAATAAAGAATGAATGAATGAATGAATTAATAACATAAATGAAAATTTTTTCCATTATCAAAAAATTAGAATAACATTTCATTACGTGATAGCCGATGTTTTCACCTGTGATCAAAAACTTTATTTTATCTTTTTTGATCGACAGATTTTTGCGTTGATTATACGATCTCATATTATAGATTGAGTTCTTTGAAAACTTTAGCTACTATGCCTCGTGATACAGTATTAAACATTAAGTAATACTGTATCATGCTGTAATTTATACTGTATAATGATTAGTAATTTTACAGTACTCTCAAACTGACTTCCTCCACCGCCACCACCGCTCCCAGCAATGTTTTGTATCTCGTTTATGACTCCGCCCATTCCTCCGCCTCCGAATCCATCCATCACCCCTGAATAATCTCTGTTGATCTTGATGAAAGCTGAGGTTCAATTTTTTCGGTGCCCAACTTCAGATTTACTTAGATTCAATTTTTCCCTAATTTAAGGAATATAATGAACGTTCTGCTCATACACCTGTGATTAGTGCGGATCAATTAAACAAATTCGGCGTTTTAGTAAAATCTAAGAATTTTACAGGTGACCAAACCTTTGAATACATTGGGTTTCTCTAATATCTTCCTTTTTTGTTCTCTCAAAACCTTTTTTTTTTTATTAGAAGGTTTTTGTTTTCAATTTTTTTGGAATTCAAAGCACAGAAAATGAAGAGTCTTTGGGATAAAAAAATTTCTGCATTGTTCCAAAATATCAAAGAAAAAAAAGTTCATTGAGATGGCTAACCATTTTAAATATTTCTCATTTCTGTTTATTTTTATTCCACTCTAATTTACGCTTGAATAACAAAAAGTACATATTTTACGATTATTTTTGATTCATATTTAATTTTCGGGTCACTTTTTTCGCATCTAGTTAATCAGATAAATCGAGAAGTCTTTGGATCAGGAAAATTATCCGATGGTGAAACAAAACCTTTGAACATGCTTCCTAGATTAACACTCTCTCCGGGACTAGAGTCTGCTGCTACGGTAGGAATACTGTCGTCGAGTCCCTCCTCAAATCGGAGCCAATCGTTTTGAATTGTGAATAGTTTTGTGTCTAATATATTTGCATATTTGTGTGATTTACAACTGTATCTTTGAAACTTCTCCCAGTTACTTTTCTATTAATAAGACTGTAAGAAATAAGTTCAGATAAAGTAAAAAGATAATTTTTTCTCAGTATAGCTTTTTTCATAAATATAATAGTTTTGTACGAACCATGAATTCAGTAAAATACACATTAGTCTGATAAGAAGTAATAATTAGAACACATTATTGCGTGACACCAAAACTTTCTTATTAAGGACAATACTTAGAAAAAGTCAATTCCGGAACGAACCAAATCGCCCTTGGTAACAACATCGTAAACTTCCTCTTTCTGAAATTTGTCATAAATTAAAAGCTTTATGAGGTTTTCCTTCCTCTAATTCATAAGTCTTCATGTTGTGGGTCATTCGACTACATACCATGAAAAAGTTCAGATATGGGAAAAAATAGATCATTCAAAAAAATTACTAGCATTTTTATAAATCTTTCCAAGCTAGATAATGATATTAAAAAGTTTAATGTAGTTCTTACTTTGTTTTTTCTCGGTTATCTGCACTTTCTCAAATTCTGCTCGGAGCAAAAAATTAATATCTGCAATTCAATTCAAGAATAGCTGAATGATACATAATAATGTTCAAAATGTTCCTTCTCAAATCAATAAAGTTTATATCTCAAATTTTAACCATTTCCGGATCAATATCAGGTTCGGGTACTTCATTTCCTGTTTCTTCATCCTCATAAGGCTCATCGACTTGTTCAGGTTTCTCTGCGTCTTCTGCTTCAGGTTCAGGCTCGGGCTCTTCTTCGGGCTCCTCTTCTTCGGGCTCTTCTTCTTCGTGCTCCTCTTCTTCGGGCTCCTCTTCTTCGGGCTCCTTTTCTGGTACTTCCTCTTCTTCTACCGGATCCACTTCTACGTACTCTAAAATAACAAAAAGTACACGTATGTATATGTTCCAATACTTTTAATAAACCATCTATGTACATATTTGACTTCTTCAAATGCTGAGTCACAAAGTTTAGAGGCGGTGACGCCTGGTTAAGACCCCAATTAATTTTTTTTAAATCCACCGGGCAGGATCGAACCCAACCACAACTTCTTTATATAACTTCTGTACCTAGCAGAATTAAGACTCGTTTGTTCTTGTTTCTCAATACTCACCTTCAGGAACTTCACTGCCTCCATAGTAACCACCTCCTTGATAGTCACCGTCTCCATAGTCACCGCCTCCTTGATATTCACCGCCTTGATAGTGACCGCCTCCTTGATAGTCACCGCCTCCTTGATATTCACCGCTTTCATAGTCACCGCCTCCTTGATTTTCAGCGCCTCCTTGATAGTCACCGCCACCTCCATAGTCACCTTCTCCACCGTAGTCACCTCCCCCTTCATAATCATCCTCTCCACCGGCTTCTTGAACCTCTTCCTCAGACATGATAGGTCCTGAAGTAAAAGCACGAGTAGATATGAATGTCGCTTATCACAATGCATTTTAAGAAACACGAAAAAGAAGCTTTCTGGACACGATAATAGGAATAATTCTTCACAGTCATCGTTCACCTGATGCTACAAGTTCTGGGTACAATATAAATTGGAAAAGATTATAATTGACAATGGCAAAAAAAGAAGTATTTAGCTACTGGGCTATTAAGAAGGGAACAATTTTCAAAAAGAAAGATTGTGAAAAATAGCTAGGAGCTAGAATTTATATAATGATCTGAACAATACTGCTCTGCAGCGTGGTTCTAACGGCCCTCGCTTACGCAAGAAAGACACGGCTGAGTTCTATATCATCCATTTACTAGTTTGTTTTGTAGAACGTATGGATAGATCAAAGAAAGGTCATTGTGCCTTAGACATAGAAATAAATCGCATGGGCAATGTGTTCTCGGTGAATGTATTGGTAACGCTTTACAAGCCCCGGTTAGGCAACGGAGGTTCGGTCCCGGCCGAGTGCCATTTTTGCCCGCGCGATGGATTTCTTTCATATATGGATACATTATGAAAATTTCGAAAAAGAATTCCTTAAAACTTTATATTCACTATTTCAACAAATAGATTCATGTAAGCCATATTTCATTTTTTCTAAAACATCCACAGTCAAAAATATATAGGCCTTGTGTTCCATGGTCTATCAACAAGAGAGCATTGAATTATGTATGTATATGTTTTTGTAAACGTTTATGCAAAAACATACATACACTCCGTACGCGCTAATAAAAAAATCAAAACAACGTTAGATTTCCACTTAGCTGTTTATTCCCTAGATATCAAATTTTTCAAAGTTCTCTTCATCATTCGCTTTGAGGTCAATATAATAATATGTATTATCATAGGAATATGGTAAAAGATGTGATAAATATAATTTACAATTATTATATCACTGTTAAGACTCTTTATGTTAAAATATCTTTAAAAAAATTTGTAGAAATTTAATCTTATCCAAATCATCATATTGAGTTACAACCTTAATTTATTGAGTTACAGCCTTAATTTTTCAATACGAAACATGTATGTTATTTAAGAATACATTACTCAAGTTGCCTGTAAACATAATTTTACCAAATACTTTTGTTACTGATATTTAAAGGCTCGTTTATTCAATGATAGCGTTATCGTACTTCCCACCCTTAATCAGACTCTTACTTATATACACCGCCACTCGAAAAAAATAGTTCATGCATATCCGTAATTTTTATTGTTCATTGTGAACCAAATCTCGAATATACCTTGTGCACGGAATAAAGAATGAGTAAGTACTATATACGTAGATGGAAGCTTTGAAAACTGAAACGTTTTCTTCGAGATCTAGATAGACAATCGTCCAGATCTATTGTTACATACATATGTTTTGCATGACATTGACGCTCTTTCAGACTTTTCATTTCCTCTCTTAGTTTTGGTGTAAAAATTGGTTCACACACAATAATGGTGGCTGATCAGCACTCTTACTAACGAGCAGAAAATGTTTTCATTGAAATTGTTTCGCGTTTTTTTATGTTTAAGAACCAAGGAAACTTTAAGGAGCGAAATTTAACTTTGTAATGAACTGAGCATTTTTTGACTGTATTTATTGTTAAGAGGAGAAATGTTTCGGAACGCAGCCAGAACCGAAAAGCTTCCTAAAACATGCGAGAAAAATTCAAAACAGCATATGACTGAAACTGTTTGCTAAATTATTTGTTTGACAAGAACATACATCAAATACTAGGGTTAAAAATAAAAGAAGAAAAGTTTAACATTGAAAGTTGAGATAGTAAAGCCGGGATTATTCCAACACATGACAAAAACTATTTTTATATGTTGCTAGGAGTGCTAGGAATAAGTACAAACCGCTTACTAATAGCAGGAACTCAACAAAAAAACTGCATCATTGTAGAAAAGAGGATTTCTTGCAAACTCAACGAAGAAAGTTGGACACCTGGGGCGGGAAAGGAACTATTGACATTGAAATTAATTTTCAGAGAGGATGAATAAGCGAATTTCCCCCTCGCTTATTTCTAAGCTTTGTAGTTTTTTTTAAATATTAAAATACGATCAGAATTACAGGTGTTACGATCAGAATTACAGTGAATTTCGTACAGTAGGAATTATTGTTATCTTGTAAAACCTCAGTTATTGCTGGTTTAGAAAAGAGCGACCATTTGAAGGAGTTGCAGAAGGAAGATTGTAAATGAGTATGCGAGTACGCCAATGCACAATCTATGTATCATTAATGCAAGCCTTTCGACGTACTAACACAAGCTGACTTGCAGGTAAAGCAATCCCAGTCGTTGACCAGAAAGGGACGCGATTTGCGCATGCGTCATGCATGAAAATCGATTTGGTAGGAGAACTACAAGTTCAGAAATAAAGGAGAAAGAGAAGAGAAACATGACAACCAAGCCGAGTATTCAGAGAAAGAGAGAGAGATGCCTGAGAAGAAAAAAAAGAAAGTTAAACGAAGAGGGAGAGGAAGAGAAGGAGAGAGAGAGAGAGAGAGAGAGAGAGAGAGAGAGAGAGAGAGAGAGAGAGAGAGAGAGATAGAGAAAGACACAAAGAGAAAAAAGAGAGAAAAAAGAGAGAGAGAAGAGAGAGAAATGAAAGAGTAGCGAAAAGAGCTTTCTCTCTCTCTCTCTCTCTTTCTCTAGAGTGAAGAAGAAATTAAAAGATAGATGAGTCACTACGAGTTCGAAACAAGCTGAACTGGACAACAGAGTAATGAAATAGTGGAGGGTTTCATGAACGATGAAAAAGGAAAGAAGAGTTTATATAAAGATAAAATTGAGGTTTGAATGCTAGCCAAACAACGGAAACATGAGAGTGGCTTAGTGACCAGTGAAGCAAGACTGAGATGCAACAAAAGCAGTGTGGCGAGAAAGGGAATGAAATGTGGATTAAGAAAAGCTAGAGAGAGAAAAACAGAAGGAAAGTAGTGAAATAAAGATGGAGAGAGAGAACAAATGGAGAGAGAAGGAGAGAAAGAAAAATAGAAAGAAAAAGAAAAAGAAAAAGAAAAAGAAAAAGAAAAAGAAAAAGAAAAAGAAAAAGAAAAAGAAAAAGAAAAAGAAAAAGAAAGACAGGAAGAGAGAGCTTGAGAAGAAAAGAAAAGGGATGAAATATGTACATAGCTTGAAGAGGAGGAGTGAGATAGCGCAGAGATAGCTCAGAGAGAGAGAGAGAGAGAGAGAGAGAGAGAGAGAGAGAGAGAGAGAGAGAGAGAGAGAGAGAGAGAGAGAGAGAGAGAGAGAGAGAGAAGGCGCAAGGCTTAGCAAACAT
The DNA here is from genome assembly GCA_964056735.1 of Allodiplogaster pararmata. Classification (NCBI taxonomy): domain Eukaryota; kingdom Metazoa; phylum Nematoda; class Chromadorea; order Rhabditida; family Diplogasteridae; genus Allodiplogaster; species Allodiplogaster pararmata. The sequence continues at coordinate 1,951,526 of OZ057405.1, forward strand.
TGGGAAATAGATAAATAAAACAGGGGAAGACAGTGACGAGGGAAAATGATGGGAAACAGCAGAAGCGAAACAAAAAGATCCGAAAGAGGGAAATGAAACTAACACCTCTCGATCCGCTCCTATTTCGATATTAGAAATTTATTCAAATTCGTAGAATTTAAAAATACATACTTATAGTGCGTACACGATTTTTCGCCGTTCAAAAGCTTCACAAAACTTCCTTGACAACTGTGAAAACTTTCTCTGCGTGTATGAAACGTTCATTTCTTCCAAATCTTTCTTGAGTTTTAACCATCATATCGTGTATACTGCGATAGCATTTTCGTAATCAAACGAATTTGCCGCTTTTCTCACATGAAACATGAATATAAAATACTATGGTCATTATTTCGTTATACGAATGTTCAGTGTATTCAAGCTGACCCAATACTCCCTAAGATTCAGTCCCCGAGATCTACATCAACTGGACACAACTTATGTGATCGGCTACTAAGTACCGTCAGGTACCCTGATCGGCTACTAAGTACCGTCAGGTACCCTGATCGGCTACTAAGTACCGTCAGGTAACCTGCGAAGACTTCTGACCCGTTCAAAATGTTGGTAAGAGTAAATCAAGGATCTGCGCTTTTTCCTCTTCTTTTAATTTCGATCGTGGATTAACTTACCCACAACTTCCACCTCAAACCTCTAAAGCACCTTCTGTATGCAGATGATGTTGTTCTATGCTCACACAACCGAGAAGATACCTAATGGAAGTGTGTGTGTCGATGCTCTGAGTGTACCTAAAGGTACGACCTATGGTAAGTACCTAATGGTAAATACCTAATGGTAGGTACATAATGGAAACGAAAGGCTTGCTCTGAGTGTCGATAAGGTCGAACAGTATTGTAATGGGTTTAGAGTCGTTGGTGCCGACCAACGACTCTAAATCCATCAAACGGCAAAACACCATGCTTTATTCATTTAGTCTTTATTCATTCTTTATTTACATAAACATATGTTTAACGTGGAAACTAAAAGGAAGGTTGATAGCTGCTTCGGAAGGTTGATAGCTTCAAATACTTAGCATCCTGGGTTTTTCAAGCCTTTCCGCTTTATGGCCTCGAATTTGTTTCAACAACTGGGAGAACCGAGCAAATTCTTCACATTTTCAAAGGAAGGTGCTGACAGAGAAAGAGAGAGGGAGAGAAAAAAAGAGAGAGAGAGAAAGAGAGATATGGAGCCTGGGGCTCATTCGTTTTTACAAGGTGCGGAATGAAAATCTAACAGCTCGATTTGGAGTCTCTCTCATTTTCGAAAGATTGAAAAAAAGCAGATTGAGATGGCACGGCCCCATTCAAAAGGTTAATTTGAGTCCGTCTATGAATCAACGTGGAACCTCGAAATCAAGAGACCCAGTGGGAAACCAAAAGCCAGATAGCCTGACAATCGGGAAAAAATGAAAGTGCGATCTATACAGCGGAACCTGTTCTCTATACAGCGGACCCCGTTCTTTGACGGAACGAACGCTAGAAAAAAATTTTATTCAGGATTTATCATCGATTTGTGCCCATGAATTTATTTTAATGTTCAAGTATAATACGTATTCACATATGTGATATCATATTTGAAGATTTTGTGTGATATGAAAAATATATAAGTGAAGTGAATTAAATTGAATATATAATCGAGTCTGAAAGAGTTCAAACTCTTATAAGTTCTCTATTTAAACATCAAAAACATCAACTTAAACTAAACCATTCCGTCTTCTCTGTCTATTCTTGAACGGTCGCTTGCTATTCTTTTGCGATCTCTTTTTGTTTCTTTATTTATCTCACTCCTCTCTGCTGGGAGCTCTCTGCTGGGAGCTGTTCCCGGACAGCAGGGCCGGGGAGTTTTTTTACTAGTGTTGAGTCGATACTTGTGTTCTGCCGTTCAATTGTGCCACCATCGGAACACTCTCGATAAGCTTTTTAGAACAAAAGGCAGAGAGTGAGTGAGTTCATCACATCTATCAAGCCATGGGAGATCCTGAGAGATAGTAAGTGTCTCAGCTAGAAGATATCACATCTTTTAAAAGCAGGTCAACTCCAGAAATTCGGAGAACATATGCAAATGCCGTACAATCTTCTCCTAATAACCATACAGATTCAGCTGCCTGCCTCACCAATTCATCTAAAAGCCTGATTCCAGATAAGGCTTCTTCGAGATGCCCCCCTGCGCTCGACTGGGTAAAATTGTACGAACGTGCAGAGCGATTGATTATGATACCCGAGACTGAAGAAAAAATGGAAAACGTGGTGATAGAAAGACTACCAGAAAATGAGAATGAAAAAGATGATCAAAAACTAGTTGAGAAAGTGCTTGAGAAAGGTGAAATTAGATCTGACATGATTACTAAGGTTTAGAGACACGGTAACCGAAAAGAAAACAAACCCCTTATTCTGAAGATTAAGGACAAAAACCCTAACCCAGTCCAAAATTCTCTCATCATGCCTGCTTCCTCTACAAGCGCAGTACTCTCTCAACATTCTGCCGATATCAAATTGTTGATTGAAACAATTAACCGCCAAAGTGACCAAATTACTCAACTTCTGAAGGCCGTGACTTAAATGATGAACTCCTTCGCCTCAATTGTTCCCCTTCTCTCTCAACCTCAGTCGACTTTTCCAAATCCAGTTTTCTCTCGCGTTTCTCAACCTGATCTGATCGCCTACGATTCTGTGAGAAGAGTGCTCCAAGAAGACAGGCCCATACTCGAAGAAAAAGCTCATAACATCGTCTTCGTCGGTCTTTCTGAAAAAGAAAACGACATGGAAATGGATGCCTCTGATGGGAACTTCCTCGTTGCCCTCGTCTCTGAACTTGCCCGTCGACGTTATATTTCTCGACATTTCCAAGGCTTTCGATTGCGTTAATCATAGATTTTTGACATATAAGCTTAAATGTTTAGGTATCAGCGAGTCCATTGTTAAGTTGATTACTAGCTTTTTAGACAATCGTAAACAATATTTATCTCTAAATGGCGTTTATTCTCACCCCGCAGTAGTATCCAGTGGAGTTCCTCAAGGCTCTTCTATTGGCCCTTTATTGTTTCTGCTGTTCAAAGACGATATTTGAAAAGTTATTCCTACGACGATTCGATATAGCACTTTTGCCGACGATCTCAAGTTTGTTCTTTACACCAGTTGCAACTGGTGTATAGAATGTAACTTAACTCTGCCTCTTACTAAATGTACTTCAAAATGCTCAGTTACACAGTTTTAAGGCAGTGACGCCTGGTAGAGAAGACAAATTGATCAAACCACCGCACGGAAAAAAGCTAGTCACCGGGGGGACTCGAACCCATGCAACCATCTCTCCTCTATCCGGGAGCGAGCGCGTTAACCATTACACCATCCATCTTCGACCTCTCTTCTGTCTTAATTGTGAAATCTGGAGTTATGCTCCATTCACGACGCTTTCGCTTCATGAGCAAGCGTGACTGGGAGAGCGAGGCAATTAAGCCTTTAATAAGCACTATCGCACGGAATAGCAATGTGTCACCGTGGTGTAATGGTTAACGCGCTCGCTCCCGGATAGAGGAGAGATAATTGCATGGGTTCGAGTCCCCCCGGTGACTAGCTTTTTTCCGTGTGGTGGTTTGATCAATTTGTCTTCTCTACCAGGCGTCACTGCCTTAAAACTGTGTAACTGAACATTTTGAAGATTTATCATCCATCTTCGACCTCTCTTCTGTCTTAATTGTGAAATCTGGAGTTATGCTCCATTCACGACGCTCTCGCTTCATGAGCAAGCGTGACTGGGAGAGCGAGGCAATTGAGCCTTTGATAAGCACTATCGCACGGAATAGCAATGTGTCACCGTGGTGTAATGGTTAACGCGCTCGCTCCCGGATAGAGGAGAGATGGTTGCATGGGTTCGAGTCCCCCCGGTGACTAGCTTTTTTCCGTGCGGTGGTTTGATCAATTTGTCTTCTCTACCAGGCGTCACTGCCTTAAAACTGTGTAACTGAGCATTTTGAAGATTTATCATCCATCTTCGACCTCTCTTCTATCTTAATTGTGAAATCTGGAGTTATGCTCCATTCACGACGCTTTCGCTTCATGAGCAAGCGTGACTGGGAGAGCGAGGCAATTGAGCCTTTAATAAGCACTATCGCACGGAATAGCAATGTGCCACCGTGGTGTAATGGTTAACGCGCTCGCTCCCGGATAGAGGAGAGATGGTTGCATGGGTTCGAGTCCCCCCGGTGACTAGCTTTTTTCCGTGCGGTGGTTTGATCAATTTGTCTTCTCTACCAGGCGTCACTGCCTTAAAACTGTGTAACTGAGCATTTTGAAGATTTATCATCCATCTTCGACCTCTCTTCTGTCTTAATTGTGAAATCTGGAGTTATGCTCCATTCACGACGCTTTCGCTTCATGAGCAAGCGTGACTGGGAGAGCGAGGCAATTGAGCCTTTAATAAGCACTATCGCACGGAATAGCAATGTGTCACCGTGGTGTAATGGTTAACGCGCTCGCTCCCGGATAGAGGAGAGATGGTTGCATGGGTTCGAGTCCTTCCGGTGACTAGCTTTTTTCCGTGCGGTGGTTTGATCAATTTGTCTTCTCTACCAGGCGTCACTGCCTTAAAACTGTGTAACTGAGCATTTTGAAGATTTATCATCCATCTTCGACCTCTCTTCTGTCTTAATTGTGAAATCTGGAGTTATGCTCCATTCACGACGCTTTCGCTTCATGAGCAAGCGTGACTGGGAGAGCGAGGCAATTGAGCCTTTAATAAGCACTATCGCACGGAATAGCAATGTGTCACCGTGGTGTAATGGTTAACGCGCTCGCTCCCGGATAGAGGAGATTGCATGGGTTCGAGTCCCCCCGGTGACTAGCTTTTTTCCGTGCGGTGGTTTGATCAATTTGTCTTCTCTACCAGGCGTCACTGCCTTAAAACTGTGTAACTGAGCATTTTGAAGATTTATCATCCATCTTCGACCTCTCTTCTGTCTTAATTGTGAAATCTGGAGTTATGCTCCATTCACGACGCTTTCGCTTCATGAGCAAGCGTGACTGGGAGAGCGAGGCAATTGAGCCTTTAATAAGCACTATCGCACGGAATAGCAATGTGTCACCGTGGTGTAATGGTTAACGCGCTCGCTCCCGGATAGAGGAGAGATGGTTGCATGGGTTCGAGTCCTTCCGGTGACTAGCTTTTTTCCGTGCGGTGGTTTGATCAATTTGTCTTCTCTACCAGGCGTCACTGCCTTAAAACTGTGTAACTGAGCATTTTGAAGATTTATCATCCATCTTCGACCTCTCTTCTGTCTTAATTGTGAAATCTGGAGTTATGCTCCATTCACGACGCTTTCGCTTCATGAGCAAGCGTGACTGGGAGAGCGAGGCAATTGAGCCTTTAATAAGCACTATCGCACGGAATAGCAATGTGTCACCGTGGTGTAATGGTTAACGCGCTCGCTCCCGGATAGAGGAGATTGCATGGGTTCGAGTCCCCCCGGTGACTAGCTTTTTTCCGTGCGGTGGTTTGATCAATTTGTCTTCTCTACCAGGCGTCACTGCCTTTAAACTGTGTAACTGAGCATTTTGAAGATTTATCATCCATCTTCGACCTCTCTTCTGTCTTAATTGTGAAATCTGGAGTTATGCTCCATTCACGACGCTTTCGCTTCATGAGCAAGCGTGACTGGGAGAGCGAGGCAATTGAGCCTTTAATAAGCACTATCGCACGGAATAGCAATGTGTCACCGTGGTGTAATGGTTAACGCGCTCGCTCCCGGATAGAGGAGATTGCATGGGTTCGAGTCCCCCCGGTGACTAGCTTTTTTCCGTGCGGTGGTTTGATCAATTTGTCTTCTCTACCAGGCGTCACTGCCTTAAAACTGTGTAACTGAGCATTTTGAAGATTTATCATCCATCTTCGACCTCTCTTCTGTCTTAATTGTGAAATCTGGAGTTATGCTCCATTCACGACGCTTTCGCTTCATGAGCAAGCGTGACTGGGAGAGCGAGGCAATTGAGCCTTTAATAAGCACTATCGCACGGAATAGCAATGTGTCACCGTGGTGTAATGGTTAACGCGCTCGCTCCCGGATAGAGGAGAGATGGTTGCATGGGTTCGAGTCCTTCCGGTGACTAGCTTTTTTTTTCCGTGCGGTGGTTTGATCAATTTGTCTTCTCTACCAGGCGTCACTGCCTTAAAACTGTGTAACTGAGCATTTTGAAGATTTATCATCCATCTTCGACCTCTCTTCTGTCTTAATTGTGAAATCTGGAGTTATGCTCCATTCACGACGCTTTCGCTTCATGAGCAAGCGTGACTGGGAGAGCGAGGCAATTGAGCCTTTAATAAGCACTATCGCACGGAATAGCAATGTGTCACCGTGGTGTAATGGTTAACGCGCTCGCTCCCGGATAGAGGAGATTGCATGGGTTCGAGTCCCCCCGGTGACTAGCTTTTTTCCGTGCGGTGGTTTGATCAATTTGTCTTCTCTACCAGGCGTCACTGCCTTAAAACTGTGTAACTGAGCATTTTGAAGATTTATCATCCATCTTCGACCTCTCTTCTGTCTTAATTGTGAAATCTGGAGTTATGCTCCATTCACGACGCTTTCGCTTCATGAGCAAGCGTGACTGGGAGAGCGAGGCAATTGAGCCTTTAATAAGCACTATCGCACGGAATAGCAATGTGTCACCGTGGTGTAATGGTTAACGCGCTCGCTCCCGGATAGAGGAGAGATGGTTGCATGGGTTCGAGTCCCCCCGGTGACTAGCTTTTTTTTTCCGTGCGGTGGTTTGATCAATTTGTCTTCTCTACCAGGCGTCACTGCCTTAAAACTGTGTAACTGAGCATTTTGAAGATTTATCATCCATCTTCGACCTCTCTTCTGTCTTAATTGTGAAATCTGGAGTTATGCTCCATTCACGACGCTTTCGCTTCATGAGCAAGCGTGACTGGGAGAGCGAGGCAATTGAGCCTTTAATAAGCACTATCGCACGGAATAGCAATGTGTCACCGTGGTGTAATGGTTAACGCGCTCGCTCCCGGATAGAGGAGAGATGGTTGCATGGGTTCGAGTCCCCCCGGTGACTAGCTTTTTTTTCCGTGCGGTGGTTTGATCAACTAAATGTACTGTTTTGCACCTTGGTAAACCACTGGTTGAGCTCAATTATAAAATCAATAATTCTATCCTGAGCAAATCTTCTTCTGTTAAAGATTTAGGTATAACGATTGATGGTAATATGAGCTACAAGCCTCATATAGAGATTATTTGCAAAAAACCTTCTTATTCAGCTAATATGATCCTCAGAGCATTTAAATCTAAATCACATTCTCTCTTCATGCAGTCATTCAATGTTTATGTTCGTCCGATACTCGAGTATGGTACAGAAATTTGGTCACATGTCTCCAAACAACTAGTCAATGATATTGAATATGTGCAGCGTAATTACACTAGAAGAGTTTTCTACAGACGTGGCCTTGACAATGCTTCCTACCCCGAAAGATTGAAATTTCTTGGTACTGAATCGCTTGAACTCCGTCGCACTATAAGAGATCTATATTTTCTCCATAAGAGCATTCATTTAAACTTATCCATAAACACGTCTCATTTGTATACACTTAATCCTCATCAGAACAATACACGGCATGGTCACCAATTGAACATTCGAATCCCCGTTTTCTATCCTGCTAGATTGTGTAATTTTGTATCCAGATCGATTTTTATATGGGAATGTCTTCCTAGTGAAGTCAAGTCATTGCAAAGCTCTGCTATATTTAAAGAACAAATTGAACACATCGATACTTCACTTCTTACCTTAAACTCCTTGGTTTCATCTTTAGCTTTTTAACAATAGAACATTTGTTTCCATCTTTCTTTTTTATAACTAGATTGTCTCCAGCACCAGTGTTTAGATGATGTTCCTTTCTGTTCGATTATACATCATAGTCCATGCTCTAATTTGTCTTATTGACTTCGTGATATTGTTTATAATGTTGCGTGGAACAATAAATTAAATTAGATGAAATTACTTACAGATAAAGACGAGAACGTAGTGAAATTAGAGTCGATGCCTCCTCTTTTAAATTCTGATCACATCTCCATCATGTTTGTATTCAACCTTTTAGAAATTCTTCAAAAAAGTCTCAACACTGATACGAACGATTCCGAAGTGAACGATTACGAAATGTAGAGTTTCGTAATGGTAACTTCGAGGGTATGAAATTATACTTGGACAGCTTGCCTTGAGAACAGATTCTCTCAACATCGGGAGATACTCAGGCTAAGTGCGATTTAATCATACAAGCAATTCATGAATCTATCTGCAAATTTTGCCCAATCAAGAATAGCCGGAACCAGAAGAAAAACTGTCCAGCACGCCTTCGTAGGTTATTCATTCAGAAGAAAAAACTGTGGCAAACAAAGAGCTTCAACCCATTATTTCGTACAGAATAGAAATCTGTTCAAAAGCTAACTAACTCAGAAAATACCCTCCTCTGGGAAAGAGGAATGAATCCAAGGCGGACAAGTCGGTTGGGGTAAGAAGAAAGAGACCATTTACGAAACATTGATGGTAAACTATGCGAGTGAATTTCCTCAAAGCTTTCTCTATATTATCACAATCTCTTGCACATTATGCATTCCATATTTTCGAAGCATAGTCCGGAATTAGTCCAAGTGCGGAATTACGTAAGTTTTTAATTTTTTTAAACTGTGAATTTTCTGTGACTGAAATTTAGAAAAAAAATTAAAATGTATAAAAACTGTGAACTCGAATGGGTGCTATTAGCATTTATTTATTTATTTATTTATTTATTTATTTATTTATTTTATATACATCATACGATGCAAAATCAACACATATTACAACTAAAATTCGAGCACAAACATTGAATAAGAATACATATGTATGAGATCATCAGCACTCAAGTAAGCGAAACACCTCTCCTTTATTATTCCATCGACATATATTATTTCCATAGATACATTCAAAATGATACATACAAAGTATGGCTAGAAGTAAGGAAAATTTCTAAATGCTACTGTTTATTTGCCCATTCACTGACCACATTCTCGTTACGGAGACGACTTATGAACTGCTCTACTGTTCCTGAATTTAAAATTACACTCGAGATTCCGTAAAACATTTTTGAAACTCGTAAACCGAAACAATTGAATCTAGGAGTGGAAGAAGTACATTCATTTGCAATACCATTAATATTTGTACGAGTGGGGGAGGTGCGCTTGAAAATGCGTGATTTTTCAATAATAGACTTATCATTGAAGATCTTCCAACCCATTTTAAGTAACTGCAATCACCCTTCTTACAGCTAAAGTACTCAGGCCAACTAGATTCAGACGATCTCTATAACATGGAAGGCTAAGAGGGTAATCCGGCTGTGGGAAACATCGATAAAAGAGAGTTCTAGTAAACGATTTCTGTACTTTCTTCAACAATTCAGAGTCTTTCTTGTAAATCGGGTTCCAAAAGCAAGAGGCAAACTCCAAATAAGGTAGAACGTATGTCATAAAACACTTAACTAGCACTTTTGGATCATTGATAGAAACAGCGCAAAGCATAGCATACATGGCTCTGGTAGCTTTTACAGTTCGATCAACAATGGCGTCATGTCTTCGGGGACTGGGAACAACTAGAACACCGAGATCTTTGACTTGAGTCTCTTTAGATAAAGTGACATCATTTAAGCGATAATCAAATGAACAGTTCGAGTTTTCTAGTTGCAAATGGTACGTTTTGTTTGCGGATAAGGTGAGCTGATTGTTTCTGCTCCAAGATGAAATAGCATCAAGACAACTCTGCATTTCAGAAACGCGTTCCATTTCATTCAAGGAATTGTGGGAGATATACAACTTGATTTCGTCAGCATAGGCTTGATACTTGACATTGGGGAAAGGCTTGAGGACGTGGTTCAATTCACGGACATATAGAGTAAATAAAATGGGTCCGAGAACGGAGCCTTGAGGCACGCCAGAAGTAACGGGTTTGGGAGCAGATATAATGTTACCTATTCGAACGGAAAAGAATCGATCAGAAAGGAAAGATTTGAGCCATGACATCAATGTAGGCGACAAACCTATGTATATGGGATAACTTGGTTAAAAGCTTAGAGATGCTGATGGAGTCAAAGGCTCTCGAAAAGTCAAGATACATTACATCAAGAGATAATCCTCTACTAAGATCATATGACCAATCATTCTCAGAGACTAAAAGGTTAGTCACAACAGAAGCTTGGGATCTGAAGCCATGTTGGTTATCTGGCAGCAAATCAAAATTCTTTAAGTGAGTTTCTGTAGTGGTTCTGATCAAACGCTCCATAACTTTAGAAGCGGGAGATAAAATAGAAATAGGCCGGTAGGATTATGTCAAAGTTGGTTCTTTTCCTGGTTTAGGTGTTGCAGTGATGAGAGATTGTTTCCACAGAGAAGGTGTCGCGCCACTTTCTTCACTTCTCGTTCCAATTCAAGTCCGTCGCGAGTCAAGTCTTCTCTTATGTAGCAATGTGGATGCGGAGAAAGGCAAGACGGGCGACGACTTCGAATTTTCCTCAGTAGTTCAGTTCTCAATGTTGGTGACTGGAGGAAGATTTTGAGAACTCGATGGTTCTTCACGGGGTCGCCGAATCGTTTGAACCTTGCACTTGCAAGTTCTGGGCAGCCGAGGTCGAGAGAAAGGGCCTTGAGAAAGGATTGGTCCGAACTGTCCGTGGCTTCGTCACTGGGCTGCTCAGGAAATCGAACACAAACTAGGTTCTGTGCTTTCTCTTCGATGAGGTTCTTGTCGACAGTGATTGCACGCACGGCAGCTTGGTAGGCAAGCATATGAGGTGGGATGGTGAGAAGGGAAGGGATTGTGGGGGTCTGGGGCTGAGGAGTCGAGAAGGGGGGAGAAGTATGGAGTTGAAAGACGAGAGACGAGGTCTTCGACGATTCATTCATTCATTCATTCTTTATTCCAAGCATGTAGGTATTTAAGACAAAAGCAAATTACATACATAAAAACAGAGGTATGCATGGACTACATTACACATAAAGCTTAGTGGCGGTGTGTAAAGGGGAAAAAAGGGGGGCTGTGATAATGATGAAAAATAACAAGTCTTAATTAAGTATCAGAAACAAGACTAACTGGCACAATCACATTCACAGGCAACGAAAGAAGTTGCTTTCTAAATTTAAGGCTACTAGCTTCGTTGATAACATCAAATGGAAGAGAGTTTCAAACAGACATTTGACGGGAAACACATGTCGATAAAGAGGTCTTATTGATGCGGTGAGGAGGAATAAGTCTTAGAGGATGCGAATGCCGAGTGAAACGCTGAACAGCCGAGATTTCGTATAAATGATCAGTGTCTATGTCTAAGCTGTTATGTAAACATTTATGAATAAAAAGTAGATCAGAGATAGCGCGACGGTACTCGAGGCTCTGAAGGCCTAGCATTGAAAGCCTCTGGGAATACGGAAGCTTAGGGTGACGGACTCTTCCTAGTACTCTCCTCGTGAAAGAGCGTTGGACTTTCTCAACCAACTTAACAAGGCCCGAGGAAGATGGATTCCATAACTCACTTGCGTATTCGATAATGGGTCGGACATAGATTTTAAAAGCAGATGTCAACAGAGAAATGGAAGGGGATTTAAAAGCTTTAAATAACATGTTGACAACAGCGGAAGCTCTCTTACACTTATCGACAATATGGTGTTTGTACGAGAATTCATCGGAAATAGTGACACCAAGATCTTTAGCTATCTCGTCAACAGTTAAGGGGAGACCATTTATACGGTATACAACAGAAGGATTTCGGGGTCCTAAATGCAAAACACTGCATTTAGATGTCGACAAAGACAAGTTCCATTCTGAACACCAAGCGGTAACAAGATCAAGAGCGACTTGGATATCATGGCTAGAAGAGGGAACACGACCCAAAATTTTTATATCGTCTGCATACAAACCGAATCGAAGGTTAGGAGGTATCGCTTCCTTCACTGAATCAATATACATAAAGAATAGTAAAGGACCAAGGGAAGAGCCTTGAGGCACACCTGAAATAACAGGCATGGGCTGAGATAGCACATTATCGATTGAGACTGATTGAGTTCGATTACTTAAATAGCTACTAAGCCAATTGACAATATTAGAGGAGATACCGAACGAATGAACCTGATATAAAAGCAGCCTATGATCTACAGTATCGAACGCTTTACGAATATCGAGGAAAATAACATCAACTGAAAACCCTTGAGCCAAAGAATCAACAACAAAAGAATGAGATTCTACCAAAGATGTTACGGTAGACTTTCTCGCTCTAAAACCTGCTTGATATGGAGACAATAGCTTTGATTCTTCTAAATACGAATAAACTAAGGCGAAAACGATTTTTTCCATAATCTTGGATAACGAGCAACATAACGATATAGGTCTGTAATTATTTAACAGATTGCGAGAACCAGATTTGTGTACTGGTTTAACAATTGATCGCTTCCAAATAGAAGGCACTGAGCCAGAAAGCAGACTGTTATTGAATAAAATGCATAAAGGTTTCACAAGAGCGAATCTACATTTCTTCAGAAGGATATTTGGTATCCCGTCGGGAGAGGTATTGCATTTGGCTGAAAGAGATGAAAGGGCTTTCAAAACCATTTCCTCATTAATACAATCAACACTCATCCTCTCAATTACTCTAGTGCAGGATGGATTTCTTAATGGACCATGGATAGGTTCGGAAAACACGGAAGCGAAGTATTCAGAAAAGGCATTCGCCTTATCCGATGACAATATTATCTCTTGCCTCTGATTATCTAACAGAGTAGGAATGGCTAGGTTGACATTCATACTTAAACGATTTCTACAGGCAGCGAAAAAGGACTTTTGATTTCCTCGCAGTATAAGTTTAGCTTCCTGATCATATTCAAAGCTATGCAACATATTATCGAATTCAGCAGATTTCCTTATACAAAAATGAGAATAAGGGGATTTCTTAGAGATACGTTGCAGCTTAGAGTACGTTTCACGAAGAACCTTTGGGTAGCGAAATGATGGGTCTTTACGGTCTACCAAGGGAACGTAGCTCTCAATAAGCGAGCCTATGAAAGAAACAAGATAATTGTTTGCAGACTCAACATTCATCAAAGAAAGCATTAGAGTCCAATCATGAAAGACTAGTTCACTTTCAATAGACAGCCAGTTGGCTTTAGTGAACAGTTTGAAAGCTGATGGACGATCTGGTATTGACTGTAAATGACAGCTCAAAAGTAACTGCATTGTGGTCGCTACTATGGATTGTCTCCAGTCTTGAGATTTTGTTCATCATATCATCAAAATTCTTCTCATATTCTGGGCAACGCGTGCACTGGGGAGGGGAAAGGGAGGTGCGCTTGCCAGGCATTTTCAGAAGCAAACGAGTCAATATTAGACGTGGTAGATCACCGACTTCTCAGTGTGAGCAAATAAAGGGGAATGATGGTGACTCCGATGGCGACTCCTCGAGCTCCAGAGATGAACAATGCTCCAGAGAGGAACAACGCTCCTCGAGCTTCAGAGAGGAACAACGTGACGCAGAGAAGATAGGTCAGTGGCGGTTTCCCTATCATTAGTCATGACCTCACCAATATCAAGTGATTTTCAATAAATGCTCGTTCAATTCGTAATAAGTTGTATAACCTTTCTTACTTGCTCGCTTCAAATATTTATGATATGATAGCTATAAGTGAGACTTGGTTGAGTGACCAAGAAAGTGACTTGTTAATAACCGGTATGTCTAATTATCAGTTGTTCCGTTGCGATAGAAACAGTGCCTCTAAAGGTGGTGGAACAGCATTTTTGATTTCGCCTCGAGTTCCCTGTTCCTTTGTTTCTAGTTTTTCAGAAGATGGTATTGAATGCGTTTCTATTAATGTTCTTCAAAGTTCATCTAGATCAGGAAAGTTAAGATGTATTTGTGTCTATCGATCTCCTTGTTCTCCCAATGCTTCTTTAGAAAAGTTATTGAACAACTTTGAATGTGAGCTGAATAATCCAAATGGTTCTGATAAGATCCCTGTAATGATTACTGGTGATTTCAATTTTCCGTATATCGACTGGTGTAAGCAAATATCCAACAGAAACGGTCAACATGAAATGTTTCTTGAATATATGAATGATAATTTTTTCACCCAATATGTATGTTCTCCAACTAGGAATGATAATATTCTCGATTTAGTATTTTCCAATGTGAATATTGTGTCTGACTGTAATGTAATCGGTCGATTCAATGGTAGTGACCATCACGGAGTTTCATTTAGTTTCATTATCTGCAACTATTTAAAAATCTTCTCATTCTATTAAGCTGTTTTCTAAAGCAAATTGGCCTGCTATTGAGTATGAAATAGCTATGCAAGATTGGACTCAAATATTTGGCTTGTTAGATGTCGAATCAGCTAATAATTACCTTGTCTCTTTCATTAACTCTCTAATTGATAAGTTTGTCCCAACTGTAGATCCTAGAGACGATTTATCCCGCTATCCTTCAAATCTACGTAAGATGTTCGTTAAATTACAACGAATTTCTCGAAATGCCCCGTATTCGGATTACTGTATTACAAAAACTTCCGAGTTTGATCAAAAGCTGAAAGAATTTGAAATTAAAAGAGAATCTCAACTGATATTACGAGGTAATCAGAAATCATTTTTCGCGGCTTGTAGGAGCCGTTTGAGTACAGCCAATAATGCTATTCCCGCGTTGATCGATAGTGATTTAAATGAAAAGTTCTCCCCATCAGAGAAAGCTGATGAGTTCTCTCGCTATTTCTCGTCCGTATTTTCTGTACCTCTTCAATGTCCATTGCCTGAAATTAAATTACCAATCGTTACTGAGCCGTTCAATTTTGATTATATAACGGAAGATATGGTAATACGAGCATTATCTTCTCTTGAATCTAAGCGTAACACGTCCCCTGATTCTATTCCTAATATTGTATTAAAGAAATGTCGCTTTGCTCTGATTAAACCATTATGTATCCTAGTTAATAATAGCCTTCTTACTGGCTCTGTTCCCCTACTATGGAAGAGATCTATAGTAAAACCAGTACACGAGAGCAATTCCCGGAATCTAGTTACCAATTACAGACCTATTTCTCTATGCTGTTCTTTATCAAAAGTTATGGAGAAAATTATTGTTAAGGAAGTATCTTGCTATTTAGAAAAAGAGAACCTTTTATCGCCCTACCAGGCTGGTTTTAGAGCTAGGAGGTCTACTGTGACCTCTTTAGTTGAATCTCATTCGTTCATTGTTGACTCGTTATCCCAAATCATCCCTATCGATATAATATTCCTTGATATCAGTAAAGCATTTGATTCTGTTGATCATAGATTACTTCTAAATAGGATAGCATCTTTTGGTATCTCTTCTCCAATCGTTAAATGGTTAACTGATTATCTTGTTGGCCGCTCACAAACAGTTATGATCGATAATAGTCTATCCGACCCAATTCCCGTAATTTCAGGTATACCTCAAGGATCATCTTTAGGCCCGTTGTTATTCTTGTTGTACATCGACTCTGTTAAAGAAGCTATCCCCGATTCTATCAAATTTTGCTTATTCGCTGATGATATAAAGATAATGGGACGCGCTACCTCTTGTAATTATATCCAACTAGCTTTGAATCGTATAACCGATTGGTGCCTAGAGTGGAATTTTTCCCTATCCATATCTAAGTGTAATGTACTTCATCTCGGATCATCCAATTCTCGCAGCGTCTATTACATGAACAGTCAACCTCTAGTAGTTGGTAGAGTTGCCAAAGATCTTGGTGTAATCATATGTGATCGTTTCTCTTATCGTAATCATGTTGAAGACAAATGTAAAAAAAGGCTCTGCTCTTGTTAACATGATGTTAAAAGCCTTCAAGTCACCATGTCCGCCTCTTTTAACTTCAGCTTTTAAAATTTATGTCAGACCTGTTCTTGAATACGCTAGTGAGTTATGGAATCCCTCATCCCCCGGCTTAGTAAAATCTATTGAAAAAGTTCAGCGGTCGTTTACGAGAAGAATCCTAGCAAGATCTGGCCATTCCAGACTTCCCTATTCACAAAGAATCTCCCTGTTAGGCCTAGAAACTCTTGAATATCGTCGTGCTAAATCTGACCTTTTATTTATTCATAAATGTGTCCAAAAAATGTGAACTTGAAACTATGAACTTGTATCAATTGTCCGCAGTACAGAGATTTTCTCGCCATTCTCATGAGCTCAGGCTAAAAACACCTCATAATATTAGCAAATGTTCTATTTCTACATGTGTTTCTTGCCAGCTATCAGTATGGAATTCATTACCTTTTGAGTTCGTCAGTACACCTAATACTGCTAGTTTCAAAAAACACTTATTATCTCTGCCTACTGAAAAGATATTACCTAAACCTTTCGTTCATGACTAATATAATTGTCGATTTTAAGTATATCATCCCCCCTTTTTTCATCTATACCGCAACCCCTAAATACCGCCACTTAGAAGAAAGTCCATGCATTTAACTTTGTTTTTTGTTTGTGTTTTCATGATATCTCATGTGCTTGGAATAAAGAAATGAAGAAATGAAATTAATTGCAACCCATTCATAGAATTAGCAAAAACATACTGGCATGACCGGCTTCCCTTTTTTGTCTTCTTGAGTGGCTGTCATGTAATCAATACTCACTATCCACTTCCGACTCCGATTCCCTCCTCAGTAACATCTATTGAAGAGTGTCGGTGAACTCTTGTGTTTCTTCTGTCCCTCAATCCCTCTTTCATCACCTTCAATTTTTTGGAACCTCTACCACGCGATGTTTCAAAAGACCTCGCGTGATATATATATATTTTATCTACACTTGTCAGTGCAAAAACAAACATCCAAAAACCACAGATAACAATGGTGTCTTTAAGAAGCAAAGAAAAAAAAGAAAAGAAATCTAAGACAATTCTTGTAACAATTTATTACAGAGCGCGTCATATGTAGTGTCTAATAATTACATCCATATGTCTGCTGATTCGAAACGGAAAAACTAAAGTGTATCAATGATATTGATGACAGCTTTTTTAAAAACGTGTTCACTCGGAACATTCAACACATCTCTCGATAATCTAGTGAACATACGTGCTACCCTTAATGAGAAACAATGGAAACGGGCCGTATTCTGTGTTGCTTCGACATACAAACCGTTAACATTTGTCCGTGTAATCGGAACCCATTTGAAGAACTTTTCCTTCGCGACAATGGAACTATTGTTGTAAATTTTCCAACCCATCATAAGATCCGCGACTTTCCGCCTGTCTATCAAGGAAGAAAGACCTAGGTTAGCCAATCGACAAGAATAAGAAGGAAGTGCACGTGGATAATCAGGATTAGGAAAGCATCGGTAGTATACAATACGAGTAAAAGCTTCAAGTACTTTCTCGATAATTTTGCAGTCTTTTTTATAATATGGATTCCAGAAGCAAGATGCAAATTCTAGATGAGGAAGTATATATGTGGAAAAGCATTTGAGTAGAATAACTGGGTCGTTGATGGGAACAGCACGGAGGAGTGAATACATGGCTGCCGTTGCTTTGCTCACTCGATCTTCAACAGCTGGGCCTCTGCGCAATGATGAGACAACTTGTACTCCCAGGTCGCGAACTTGGTTGACACGTGATAACAGAACATGGCAGATTGAATAGGAGGCGATGAGAGATTGGTACCCTATATGCAGATGAAGAGTTTTACTGGGAGACAAGGAGAGTTGATTACATTCACACCAAACAGTAATAGCATCGAGTGCAAGTTGTAGTTCTTGACTTCGCTCTAAAAATGTATCTTTGTTATAAGACACATACACTTTAATATCATCGGCAAATGCTTGGAAATGCACATTAGGGAATTGAGCTAGTACATGGTTCAAATCAGTTATGTATAAGATGAATAGCAGAGGTCCAAGGACAGAACCCTGGGGAACCCCTGATGTCACATTAAATTGAGGAGAACGAGTCCTACCAATGCGAACTGAAAAAGTGCGATCTGTCAAGAAGGATTCCAGAAACAATAACAATTGAGATGGTATACCATAATGTCTACACTTGTAGAGAAGCTTAGGAATACTAATTGTATCGAAAGCTCGAGAAAAATCGAGATATATGACATCGGTGGAAAGTCCACTCCCTAGCGCTCTCGTCCAGTCTTCCTCACACATCAATAAATTGGTGACAACAGAAGCCTTCTTTCGAAAACCGTGCTGATAATTAGACAACACATCAAATCTTTCTAGATGCTCTATAATAGTCTTACGAAGTAGGCGCTCTATTGTCTTCGATGCAGGGGACAATATCGATATGGGCCTATAGGAAGAAGGAGACGAGGGTTCTTTGCCTTGTTTAGGAATTGCGGTCACAAAAGAATGCTTCCAAATAGCAGGAGTCGAAGATGTGATAAGACAGAAGTTGTATATGTGGGATAGAGGAACCGAAAGCGAAGAATGACACATTTTGAACACAAGCTGAGGAATTCCATCGGCACCGGTACTACCCGTGTATTTCAATTTAGACAAAGCACGTGAAACAGTATACGGAAGAAAGATACTTAGATTAGCTTGTGGAAAAATGGGATCTCCAGCGGGGCGGGGTAACAAACCGTCATCATGGGTAAAGGAAGAGGCAAACTCAGCTGCTAGTAAGTCACATTTACTTTGAGAGTCAGTCAAAACAGAACCATTTCGATCAATGAGAAAACGAGGAGGATTGGGTTTGGGACGTGTGAGAGAAGAGATATGCCGGTACAAATTACGAGAGGATGTGAGCCTTTTCTTGAGGCAGTGCTTATTCCACTTGTTGATTTGTTTAAGTAGATCACAACTAGCTTTTTCATACAGTTTTCGAACAAGTGGGTAACGAATATTGCGAAATAGTGCATCTCGATAAGAAATCAAGCTACGAATATGGGGTGGATAGGCAGAGAAAGACGAGCGAGGGGCCTTCATTGGAACATACAAGGACAGAGCGTGGTGGAGGAATAGTAGGAAGCGAGAGTAAAGGTCATCTACACAAAAGAACATATCGAAAGCAGCTTCCCAATCTATAGAGGACAAGTAATCATTCAAAGCAGAAAAATCAGTTCGAGAATAGTCTGGAACATGTTCAACGTCGATACGGTCCAAGCATATATGTATATTGGTATCGAATCCTAAATGATCACAAGACGGAAATGAGGGAATAATACGGGACTCGGAGAAAAGAGAAGGATGAGATGTAACGAACCAGTCAAGTGATCGGTTTTGGCGCGTTGGGAGGCGGCACAGAAACGAGAGGTTGAAGGAGGAAATCAGAGAATGAATTATATTATCGGAAAGACTAACAGGAGGACTCAGGGAATCAGAATTGAAATCGCCCACCAGGAAGAAGGGATGATAAGATGTTGAGAAAAGGTCGGATAGAAAATCACAAAAAACTCTTGTCTGATCGGAACTATAACTGGGTGGACGGTAACACACAACAATTCGTAGAAAACAAATTGAAATAAGAACATCGATGGCTATGACTTCTGTACGAGAGAAATCTATTGCTGGCTTAGTAAAAGAGTATACATCACGAATAACAATGCAAACACCACCGCCTCTAGAGTCACGGTCCGTTCTCACAACAACATAAGGGAGATCTCCAACAATTTCACAATCCTTAATCCTACCATGGAGCCAAGTTTCGGACAACGCTACAATATCTGGCTGCTCAGCTTCTAGAAAAATTCGGAAGGCTGCTAGTTTATTACATATAGAGCGCATGTTAAAATAGAAGAACTTGAGAGAATTCTTACCCGGACATGATCTTAGTTTGACGGGAAAGAAGATAAAGGTCTAACAGTTTGCAGCCTCGAACGACGAATAGCGTCGGCTTCTGCTCTTGGTATCACTTCTCCATTGTAGACAACGACGTCTTTCCCCTCGGACACTAGTCTTCTTTTCTCTTGCCGAAGCAAGAACTCCTTCTCTCGCATTTCTTTGGTCAGACTTGGCCGAATGAAAATGTTTCTGAAGCGGTTGTCATTCCGAAGTGAAGAGGCACGTGCGAGAAGTTGCCGCTGAAGTGACTTCGCTGGAAGAATGACCTTCAGCGGTCTGGAGGCCGGTCGCCCATTAGAGTTGTGATTGATACCCATCCGAAAATGGGCCAGTCCGTGAACAGCTACGCCAGCTGCGTCGAGTAGCGAGAGAACCAGAGCGTTGTCATGAGCTGTTTGTGAAGAAGGGAGAGCAGTAGGATCCGGATGTTCTGGAGCCTTTTCGATGACAATAGATCGGAGTCTTTTGTCCTCTTCAATTTCGTGCTGGATTAAGTCGACGGTGGGGGACTGAGTGGAATGTACATCTGATAGTTTCTTGATGACAACAGCGCACGTCTTCAGGAGTAGCAAGACGTGAGGAGGCAGGGAAGGCTTCTTTGCTTCTGATTCGGCAGAAATACAGCTGTCGAGTGCTGAAGTCAGAGCAGCAACTCCAGTAGGATCACAATCGTTGGAAGAAGTTTCTTCGGCTCGTCTTTTGGGAGGCATTTTGGGCAGTAAAGGCAGTAAGAGCACGGAAGAAATCGATACACAGAGCACTATGGACACTCACCGCTCGGTAGAGAGAACTGAGATGATAAAAGCTCTAATAGTGGTCAGATCGTTTCCTATGTTTTTATTGAAAAAAAAACTCAGTTCGTGTATCAATGTTTTTCATTATTTTATATTTTTTCTTCTTTCAATCCGTTCTCGATGTCACAGAGGATTCTCAGCGCGATTTCCTCTCGGAAAGGAGGAGCGGCCACCTGAACTCCCATCGGAAGACCGACCGAGCCCTGTCGAGTAGAAAGTGTCTCGAATGGAACTACTGTACAGAAAAAGGGGGAGAGGTGCTTGAAGGAGTTGAGCTTTTTTCCAAAACGTTAAAGGTCCTGGGTTTTAATACCTTTCGACATCAACCGTAAAATTTGTGAGAACATGATTTGTATTATACCAACTAAAAGCTCTCAAAAATACCTCGAGCTCTGAGAAAAATTATTCATAATATTTTTTATATAGATCTTGTACCGAAATTGTGCCAAAAATGTTAAGTCACAAAATGGTCAATAAGGTTAACTAAAATAATCTTTGATAAGATATCGATAGTCTCTATAATGTTGATTGAAATCAATGGAATATTTCGATACAAAAGTTTTTTCTCGTAAAAACATGAATGTACTCACCTCACAAGCTTTCTTCACCCTCCTGTACCACATGTCACTCTCGGGGTATTCAGAGAGATTGGCTTCATCTTCTTAAAGCAATACTCCTTGAAATGAAATCCTTCACTCGATTTATTTTGAGCTCTATATTATGGGCTAACACACAGGGTAAGTTGGGAGTACTTCAAAGATCTTCGGGCTTCCGAACAAAATCCAATAATTCATCCCTTCTGCTTTTTAACTTAAGACATTTTAAACAGAATATAAGCACAATTTCTTCTTTTTCTAAATGACGCAATACCTTGTAGTAAATACTCTGCGCTTTACCGAACTTTCATATCCTCTGAAGGTGTTGATAACACCAATTAAATATCTTTTCTCCTAAATCTTTTTTCAAGTGAGATGTTATCTAAATTTTTCTCATCTTTCTCAGGTCCTGAAACCTCGATACTGCTATAAGAGTGTAACAGCTAGCCAATATCAGTTACATAATTAGCTCTACCAGCCTAATTATGTAACTGATCTCAGGAAAAAAACGTTACCTGATTACCTTTTATATTACCTTGACGCGAGGTAAAAGCGAAATAAAAGGAAAAAATTAAGGTTTTTTAACTTTTAATTAATATACTCTATGGAGAGTTCTTCAAAGTCAGCAACCGAGAGTCCAACGATCCACAGGAATCACACCAGCCGAGAAGTCGAGTAGGTTGAAGATCGCAGTGTAGGAACAGGCAGCGGAGAGGGAAAGAGGAACGATGTGTGCGGGCGCCGGCATGACTTGGGCGGGGCACAGCAGAGCATCTATCCCTGCTTTCTGCATCTCTTCCCGGAACAGGTTGCGGTAACTCATAATCGACGCGTAGTTCTGGCGCATTTCTGTAAGTCCGGAACATTTTCGAAAATGTTAACTGGTTTTTTCTGTCTTCGTGACGCATAATGAATGGTACAGTACGCGACTATTGTGCGGGAGGGGGGTCCCAAGTTCGAACTCAAACCCGGACCGGTCAGCTCAAGCTATCGCGTTCAAAACATTGGTAATTCTTGCGTGAATCAGAATTTCCCTGATATTTTCCTGTTCTGCTGTTATGAACAATATCAGTCACACAATAATCAAACACTGGTTGAATCAGTATAGTTCTGTTTCCCCTAAGGGCGGAAACGGGCCCTCTCAGTATAGTTCTGTTTCCCCTAAGGGGGGAAACGGGCACTCTAGCGTGACGCGCGAACAAGCTTGAGGCAATTTAATAATAAACTCGCTGTTTTTGAATTTATGATAACTGATGGATGACAAATCGTCAAGTTCTAACTTACACAGTTCGAAGGCAGTGACGCCTGGTTGAGATGACAAGTGATTGAACTATAGCACAGAAAAAAGCTAGTCCACCGGGTGGGATCGAACCTAGCCATCTCGTCTCGAACTGGGTGCGCGCGTTATCATTTCAGGACGGGGACACATTGCTATTCCACATTGCTAATCCGCTTCCACATTGCTATCGTTATTCCACATTGCTATTCCGTGTGTCCCCGTGGTGAAATGGTAACGCGCGCTCCAGGTTTGAGACGAGATGACTGGGTTCGATCCCGCCTGGTGGACTAGCTTTTTTCTGTGCTATAGTTCAATCCTTTATGATAAAAGATTTCCAGTTTTTCAGAGTTATCAGTGGACAGAGGGAACTGGAACTATGATTAGGACTTTTTAAAAGAATCCCATGCTTGAAGATTGTACTCATGTATGAGAACTGTACTTTGTCGCCTCACATTGTCCACAAAACAAATTTTTTTCAATGGTACTCAAACTACAATGGTAATTTATCCGACTGAACCAAACCAAGACTCAAAGGCTCAAGTCCTCTGCTGGTATCAGACTTTGACGAGTGAATCTGAAGTAAATACCGAAGAACTGGTGACTGACCAGAGGTATTCTTGGTCAAGGCCCTTGTCAACAGCGAGATTCTTTTTTCACCAATCAGGCCAGCTACCAGAGATAGAGCGCGCTGAGCGAGTATTGGAAGGCGGAGCAGAATGAGTTCTGAATAGAACTCTGGTGGTGGCAAATCCTGAAAGTATTCATTCCGTGTTAACAAGTCACACAGGTAACAATTAAGAATCGATAATTCCATAACAAGTTCATAAAAAAATTCGTAAGTCATGAAGAAAGTCATTGAAAGACAAAAGAAAAATTAAATTTGAATTAATGGTTTTCATAGAAGACTTCGATAACACTGTTTCTTAAACACTCGATGAATTCGATCAAAGGTGTTTTACGCCTCGATTTCGACCATACCATCTTAGTTTTGATAGTGTTTTGGGGTCATATGACAATTCTCACCGCGAAAACTCGCACCCGAAAATTCTTAATATTCCCTCTAAGTGGTAGTTGCGTAGCTCGTTGTTCCACATGGTATCAATTCGTACGGACTCGTTAGCGAGAACTTAATTGAGCTAAAGCAGAATTTAAAGTTTAAAAAAAACTTCATGTCACTATTTCGAGTGCGAAATTCGGGTGCTGCCGCGGTGCAAAATGTCAAGTACCTTCCGGGAAAATTCTAGGTCGTGAAAGTAGAAACTTAAACTTTGAATTCGTTCAATTTGATTGGGTCTGAGCGAAGAAATAATGAGAATTGAAAAGTACCGTGAAATTTGAACAGTTACTCCAAACTCTCACGTTTTCAATTTTACTCAGGAAGTACTCTCCACCATCCACGCAACAGGCAGAGACAAAGAGGCGAATGACCTCAGGCACTTGCGGAGGGTGAAATACGACTGTTTTGTAACCTGTGCAGCAACACATTAAGACAAAAAACATTCACATAAAGCCTTCAAGGACCTATCACTTAGTCTCGATTATGTAATGATAACATTACAAAATGGTAACGCACTCAGAAACATCAGAGATGGTTGGGTTCGGCAGCGCTCTGCGGACTAGTTTTTTTCCGTTTTCCAGTCTCATCAATCGTTAATCTTCAAGGGTTATGAATAAAAAATTGAGAACCTGTTCTCCCGGAAGATGTGAAAATTTTGATGAAGTACAGCCCTACCCAATTCGCGAAACATTCCGTTCACTTCTATTGGATGCGATTGAAGTAAAAAAATTCAAGCGACAACCGATTTCAGAGCGCGTGGAACGGAATATTCAGAGAAAACAGGGCTCAAATGGGATAATATACGGGCAAAAGCCATTTCACGGAGCGAGGTTTAACCCAATCTTTCTTATTTAATGAGCGTTACCAGCTATACCACAGATACTACCACGTAAGGTTTATAAAACATCAACCTCTGAGCATTTTATACTTTGTGAAAGACTGAACCTTGTCGCTCAAGTGCTTCCTTTGCCTTGAAAACCATTCGTTGACAACCGGGTGACGGCTTGAACCACCCATCTTCAGCATAGTAGCCTACCAAAAAAAGTTTTTGGATGAAATTACAGTAGCCCATTTCAACGAATTTGAACATGAATGATTCGAACGAACATTTAGTCGTGAATGTTAAATTTTACCTGTGATAAATTAAAATTTTCTCTGTGAACACCTGAATCACACATTCAAATACTGAAACACCATGTGTCAGTCATCCGTTTTCATGCACATTTAATACTATTACTTGAACAACCGGAATAGAGGGTATCACGACATTTAGCACCACGACATTTCATAGCATGAAATCTCACACCCTAAATTTCACAGTGGAAGTATTTCCATGTATTTTTGATTGGAATTTGTGCTTAGGCTCAGGTAAAGATTACGCTAACGAGGTCGTAAGGCTTAGTAAGATACCGTATACAACGACCAGCCACATAATTAGAGCTTCCCTCCTTCATTCTAACCTATCGTCAGTTGATTGCCCATCTCGAAGAGATTCTGTCTCCACAAAACGGGAGGAACATAAGCATCTCGCTCCGAAATCCATTCCGTTCTCCACATCTCTCGCAGGACTCTCACACAAGCTGTCATGCTTCTAAAGCATTCAATTCTCCCATAATTAGGATATAATTTTTCAGCCAAAAACCACTTTTTGCTCAGAATTTCATCAAATTCATCCAAAAACCATTCACAACCTCCGATTGTGAAAGATGATGCTCGCGGTAAAATTTACGAACAAATTGTTTGATACAATTTACAAACACACTTCGCCATTGGGCCTTGGGAGGCTGCGATTAGCGGCCGACCGGGCACAGAACCAATGGTTTTTGACGAGGAGAGACGGAGATGGGAAGGCTAAAAAAATTTTCTTTAAAACTATGTATATACATGCAAAACTCTCTCGCTTTGCCTCTCCCTCTCCCTCTTTTACTCTTTCTGTCACTCTTTCTCTTTTTTCTCTCTCTTTTTCTCTGTCTCTATCTACAACTCTTCATCTCCATTTTCCCCTTTACTATCTTTTTTTCACTCTATCTTTTCTTTCTCGCTAATTCTATTCGTCTTTATCACCCCCATTCTCTTTTTCATTATCTTCCTCTCTCCTCCCCCTCTATGTCTCGCTCGCATTCTATTTTCTATCTCCGCTCCAACACTTACTAAACAATACCTTGAATCCAGCAGTTCCGGTAAAGTGGCATGGAATGCGGATGGAGCCTCCGACATCTCCACCAATGCCCATGATGCTGCCATTAGCTGCGATGAGGGCAGCTTCACCACCACTTGAGCCGCCCGAAGTTCGCTCCCGATTTGAGGGAGTGTTGGTCCAACCTGCGCATCATTGTTGTTGTTAAATATCATGTTGACAGTGAATGTGCAACCGCGACCGATCTCCTATTTGTGTATTTCTGTCAGTGTATCATACTGAAGGAAGAAGAATGTATGATTCTGGATTTTAAGGTGTATGAACTGAGCTTCCCTGACCTCCCTTGGACAAAATACTAATGGCGAGAAGACATAAGTGCCACTTGCTCATATGTGAGAAACTGACCTTTAGTGGACACACTGATGTTCTAGAAGCCTATAATTTAATCTAATTTTGAAGAGATCTCGAGCTTGCAAGTTTGATGACAAATACGGGAGACTCAGGATCCCGGGAGCGTCTTAGAAACTTTCAGAGGTTCTTGAGATTTTAATTTCAAACAGAGCTTTTGATATAATACATAACTCGGATTAATATAAGCGACACAACAGCTTCTCGTATGAAAAGCTTCTAGAGGCTGTTCCGACATTTTTAAGACAATAATCAACGTAACTTCTGCTTTCTCGTTCTGTACCACTGATGATTTAATCAGAAATCAAAACAAAAACCAGAACCCGACACAAGTGATTTTGAAAATCAAATATAGATTTGAGAAAATTGAATATAATGAAACTTTGGGTTAAAGACAATAGTGGAGTTGAAATAATATATTTTTTGTAGAAGTGGTTCTGGAGGAACCGTATAAAGAGTTGCCGCAAGTGTACGCCAGCATAGAAACAGGAACATTCGTCTGCACGAATGGAATGGCGCCTGCAAACCACGCAAGCCTTTTTCCTCAATAAAAAACTTTTCTATAAAAACTTCTCTAAAAAGTTCTCTATAAAAACTCGACGAGGCCCATGTGATGTACGTCACTTGAGAAACATATAATACTCAACAGCTACAGGTTGGCCCATATCACCTGTTACCAAGTTTTTACTGCATAGCTTCTTTACAAAAACAGCATAAAAATTTATTCTGTAATGTTTATCGGGTCAATATAATAAAAGAAACGGGTGAAGTTAAATTCAATTCGGCACCCTTTGACGTGAACTACATCGCGAAGCCTCTTAGGGAATGCATTTATCACAGAACATGGTAGCAGACTTCTATATTGTCCCACTCCTTCAGCAAGGCTGGCTTGAGCGACTTCAGCAAGGCGGGCTTTTGGTGAGGACGAGCACTGACTTTGCTTTCAAGGTACGACTACACCGAGTAATCCATAATATTCAGGTCCGGCGAGCAGGATGGCCGCGGGGATGAAGCTAGGAAAATGCCTCTCGCACCATTCTTGTGTCTGTTTTGCTTTGTGAGCCGGAGCTGAATCTTGATGGAATGTCCAGGGTTGATTTCTGAGTGAGAACAGGACCAGGGTAGTAGTACGTCTTCTAGGAAGTGTTTCAGATAATAATTTTTGTTGATTTTTACTCCAGGCTCAAGGAATACTAAAAGAGTTTTGCCTGTTGTTTTTTTATGCACAACCCGAAACAATGATTTTAGAGGGATCGGAGGCTCGAAGAACGTGTCTACCTGCTTCATGCGAACGTCGACACGACGAAAATCCTGGACGCAAAGGACTCCAAACTATACCTATCCCCCCCACCTGCTTCATCAGCAGCAATAGAACTCCTACCTAGCACACGCACGTTTTTTGAGTTGTAAACTTCTTCTACGGTAAACAGCTTCTCGTCGAAAAAAAAACTGTTCTTAAATGAGATCCAGTCCGCGTGCAAGCAATGATAGCTCTGCACTTCTTCAGCCACAGCGCTCTTGGGAGATAAGATCACGGCTTTCCTCGTACGATAACAGGTGAGTCTCAGATCCTCCCTGACCACTCTTTGAAGCGAAGTGCGACTGACTTCGAGCTGCTGTGCCATTTTTGATGCCCTGTCATTTTTTTTATGCCCTGTCTCTTTTGCACGGCCTTGATCAATCCAGAAGTGCGAACAGATCAAGGACGTCCATTTCTCCCAAGATCAGCAAGTGTTCGTAGCTCCTGCTATCGTTTAACGGTCCTCCATACAATTTTGCGTGGGATATGAAGCGTTTTTCGATGTGGGTATTGGTGTATTTAAGCTTATGAAATCGACTGATTGCCGTACGCAGTTGTGGAAAATCGGACATTATCTGCAAAGTGAACTTCTTGAGCTGAAAAAATTTCGTATAAGAACAGAAGTGGATCTAGGAAATAAAAAAGAGACCGCACCTAACGGAAGGAGGATAACACTGGAATGAGTCGTGCAATTTTGGTAACAGGTAATATGGCTCACTTTTTATAATGACTTAATTAACTCTACTAATTCTTAATGAATCGGAGAAAAAACATATATGTACATAAACTTCTGCTGAAGAATTCTCAGAAGCTGCAAAAATCATGATTCCTCACCATCTCTGTACATGGATTCAGTGAATAAAAAGAAAGTGAGACTAATTTTTCTGGACGTGTAAAAGAAAAAGAATTTAGGGTTTGCAATATAAAAAATTGTTTTCAAGCGAGATTTTTGGAACGTTAAAAAATGTCCGCCGAAAAATTCAAACTTGCCCAAGTGCTTGAGCTGCTCGATGAGAAGTTCGTCTTCTTCTGAGGGTTGGAAAGCTTCACTAACATAGCCTCTAGTTGTATCGTAACCTCTCACCTGTCAATTCAAGCTTCACAAACATAGCCTCTAGTTGTATCGTAACCTCTCACCTGTCAATTCAAGCTTCACTAACATAGCCTCTAGTTGTATCGTAACCTCTCACCTGTCAATTCAAGCTTCACAAACATAGCCTCTAGTTGTATCGTAACCTCTCACCTGTCAATTCAAGCTTCACTAACATAGCCTCTAGTTCTATCGTAACCTCTCACCTGTCAATTCAAGCTTCACTAACATAGCCTCTAGTTGTATCGTAACCTCTCACCTGTCAATTAAAGCTTCACAAACATAGCCTCTAGTTGTATCGTAACCTCTCACATGTCAATTCAAGCTTCACTAACATAGCCTCTAGTTGTATTGTAACCTCTCACCTGTCAATTCAAAAAGTTTTTATTATTATGAAAAGAAGCTGACAGCTGATTCAGCCACAAAATTGTAAGGAGTCCCTGTCTTTAATCTCTTTATCGTTTATTGTATTGTTGTTCCATGATCTACTTTTCTTGTTATTGGTTTCAAGTAAATATTTTTCTGTAATTCTTTCGCCATGCTATTTTTGTATTGATGTGTTGGACAGTTGTGTAATTGTTATGTTCTCTAGGTTGATATTGGTTATGTGAGGAAAGGAAAACCCTCGCGCGCGTAGGAGGCCTGATCAGCCTATAGAGAAGAGTAATTTTGTTGATTATCAATTAAACCGCGGTCCGGAGTGCTTTTCTTTGTTTTGTGGCCTTTGTTTGTAATAAAAGTGGATATCCCAGGACCCGTTGCTTGAGAACAGCGAGGAGTAGAGTAAACTCTAACATTACAAAATTCGTGAAATTCAAGCGAGCTACAGTAAGTTTTTTGAGCCGTTTTTATAAAATTAAGTGAAAACACTCTGAAAGGAACCCAATCGCCTCGATGTAACGATTTTTTCGACATAGTTTTTTATGACAACATGTTTAATTCACCAATTATGCTCACTTTCCCTCTGAACAAAGAAATCTTGTTTCTAGCTGAGTTTGCTTACATCAAAACGCGAAAATTTACACGGGTCCACATGATTATGCACACACAAATACTTTTTTAATTTTCAAAATTCAGTCAAGACTATACTTTCCATACACTGACTATACTTTCCGTATCTTTTACAAGAGAGGTTTTAATCTTACGGTAAGAAATAAACTGAATCTTCCAGTTTTATGCTGCGATACATTGAAAATCAAGAGGCGTTTGAGCCAAAATTTGAATAAATGATTACATGCTTCAAAAAACCTGTTTACAAGTAATCGAACCCAGTCAACTTCTGGTAGCGGCGGTCAGCTTTTTACCAATGAATTACACAAACTAACTAGAATAAACATAGGGCTTAAGCATTTTAGCACATATTCTACACAAAGCTCCGTGTAAGGTTCTTTCGCTTTGTACTCCCGAAATAATATTTGAGTTAGTTTGTTTGACTCACTTTGATGCATTCTTTCACGCTGATTGGAATTCCAAAGAGAGGAGGCTTCACTAAATGTTCATTTGATGACAAAGAGTCCAACTTCTCCGCCCATTCCAAGGACTCCTGAGAAGTCAATTAAATTATTATTAATGTCGGCAGAAGAAACTTTTATAATTAAAAAAACTACCTGAACCTATAATATCAATACGTTAAAACACTGCCACTGTAATGATAGAAGTTTACTGTCTATTTATATTTATTCACTATGACTACACTCATTTCACCAAAACCATGTTTATTGCTGATTGTGAGTTAACTCTTTTTATTTTTCATGAACATGGATAAATGAATTGAATTCATTTTCATGAACATGGATACATGAATTGAATTGAATTCAATTGAAAACAATTTCTTATACCTCACTGCTCATATTCATCAAGATAGCTATGCACCCTGTGCGCACTAGCATGATCTACACTTTTTTTATCGAAGTAGATCACGTCTGGAAGGAAGACAAAATGTGTAGTTTTTTGTCCACGTGATTTTCCATTCGATGAAAGATCAGGTCTCGGTAAGATTCTTTCTCTTCCCCGAGACGGAAGAGTATTATCTCGTCTTTTCAAACTGCGCGAGATGTCACTCGTCCAGGGGTATATAAGGGGGGCTCAGACCCTTTGATATCAGTTGCAATCCTGTAGACGCTCGTGGCAGAAGAAGAAGAAAAAGGGTGAGATTCCTCGGAAAAGAATCTCGGTACCTTCTCCCCCAACTTTTCCCTAACACTTGCATGGGGCTCCGACTTGCTTGGAGGGACCAGCGGTAGTGGTCAGGTTGAAGAGTTGAAGGGAAAGAACAAAGTTGACTCTCCGAAGTCGGCACTTTGTTTCATGGCTTTAACTATTATGGAAGCCAGGGATGATTCACTTGAATCAATACCAATTCCCGAACATTTTCCTGTTGCTTGCTGAGTCTTCCGACTTGTTCGGAGGGTAAGGCGGTAGTAATCAGGTCAAAATGTTTGAGGAAAAATAAAACAAAGATGATTCCTTGAAATCGGTGCTTTGTTTTATGGCTTAAACTAAGCCAGGTTTGATTCATTTGGATCAGTACCCTATATCATTTTGAAAAGTAAATGATTTAAAAATAACGGTTTTTTGTTTTAGAAAACTGTTGACTCGTGCTGAACTTTATTGTAAAAAAGTTCCAGAAGTCAGTGCTTTTCTTTCAGTGTAATGGAAGAAGAGCCGATTAGCGAGTCACCGTCTTCCCCACGAAGTCCCCCTCAGAGAGGAGGACAGGCTCTGAAGAGAAAGAGAAGACAGCAGAGACAGCGCGGAAAGAAGAGGAGAAGGACTATGACATCATCTTCCTCAAGCGCGTCCTCTCGTTCGGAGGAAGATTCTACAGATCATCGGGAGATCGATGATCTGGACGAGGACCTGCGCAGACGGACTCGAGAAGACTCTCCCATGTCCAGGCAGTCACAGCTATCTGTGAAGAAGCGCTCACAATTTTCGACTGCCAGCGAAGAAGTTCCTCCTCCCCCGAAGCCAGTCATCCGAGCCGCTCGTACGAGGACACGGCTGAGGGACGATATATTGGCACTATTTGAAACCAGTGCACGAGGAGTGTTCTGGACCGCTGCTGAGAGAGAGGCCTTCTTGGAAGCAATGCCTCTCCCTGCGTCAGTCTACGCCTTGTCGCCGAATGTCGACGAAGAAATCTCTCAAGAAAGAGGAACCGTAGGCCGAATATATGATACGCAGGTAAAGATACTGCCATTGGGAACATACTAGATAATAAACTCAAAACATACTAGAAATAAAACTCTAGTTATTTGCAGTTGTTCTCGATCGACTCCGGTATCATGGCAGGCATGTCAGCTCTCGCAATGGCTCTACAAAGCCACACCGAAGAAAGCGAGGATGGCAAGCTCAAAATGATGAACTACATCAAAACAGGGATCAACGTCATGGGATACCTTCATCAAGAGATCAATGCGATCCGACGAGAAATCATTATGAGGTCCCATTCATGACTAATGTATAGAATGAACTAATTAGCTCGTTTCTGGCTCGTTGAATAACAAAGATGTTAAGGTCCATGAAGATCGACCCTCGGCGAGCCATGCCCTCCTTCAAAACGGCGCCCCTCTCAGAAGAAACCCTCATTCGAGGGGGCGAAGTCTTGCCAAAACTCTTTGGTAAGAGTCTACTCGAGGAAGCGCAGAAACGAGCCGGCTCCAACGACATCACCAAGTCCTTAAAGAAGCTGAAGAACACGCCAAGAGTCCACGCAAAACGGGCAGAACGACAAAAGTCAGACGATTCTCCTTGAAAAAGAACTGCAAAACAAAACCATTGCGACAACCTTAGTTCCCCAGTACGAAATACAAGCTGGTAAGATTAGATATCATGCCACAGAGTGGTTGAAACTATCAAGGGACCCATGGGTTAAACAATGCGTTTATGGGTATTGCCTAGACTTCCATACTCTCCCTCCACTTTCAAGAGGTAAAATTAGAAAAAGTAGACCGACAATGAACGAACCGATCATTGCGATGGAAGTCAGGAATCTGTTATCAAAAGAAGCTTTAGTAGAAATACCACCTCAGCAACACGTTTGGGTTTCTAGCATCTTTTGTGTGAAGAAAAAAGAAGGCGGTTTAAGACCAGTTATAAACTTGAAGGGTTTAAACGGTTACTTGAACATGAAGCATTTCAAGATGGAACAATTTTCCATGATCCGTTGTCTAATAAATGAAGGCAATTTGATGGTTAAAATTGATCTAAAAGACGCCTATTTCGCAATACCCATCCACAAAGACCATCAAAAGTATCAAGCTTTCGAATTTAAGGGAAAAATGTACAAGTTCACGGTACTTCCCTTTGGTCTAGCATCTGCTCCATATGTATATTCTCGCCTCATGAAGGTTGTAGCAGAAGAGCTGAGAAAACTGGGTGTTCGGCTGTTGGTGTACCTAGATGAGTGGATCATCGTAGGAGACACTAAGACAGAACTCGATAACATTGTAAATCAAACACTGCGTCTATTCGATAGACTAGGTCTGACAGTTAACGAGCAGAAGTCTTGTATCACACCATCTACAAGAGTCGAATTCTTGGGTTTCATTGTGGATAGTAAGAAAGGAACACTGGAAGTACCACCCGGAAAGATAACGAAAGTAAAACAATTAGCCGTAGAGATACTTGGGAAAGAACGAGTAAAATTAAGCAGAATAGCTACGTTCTTAGGAAAA
This sequence comes from Allodiplogaster pararmata, assembly GCA_964056735.1. Lineage (NCBI taxonomy): Eukaryota > Metazoa > Nematoda > Chromadorea > Rhabditida > Diplogasteridae > Allodiplogaster > Allodiplogaster pararmata. Next base: position 1,984,687 of record OZ057405.1, read on the forward strand.
GCAACCTCATTTCTACCCGTATCTGGTTATCTTAAATTTCATTTGCGTAGCATCCAACGTTGGTTAACAAGCAAAAACAACCCCAACCAGCCCGAATCTTTCAACAAATGTGAGACCATTCCCCTTCTAGTCAGAAGTGAGTTGAACTGGTGGTCTAACCAATCCTCATCGGAACATTTCACAGATACCATATGGAAACCGGTAATAACCGAAACAGTGACTTCTGATGCATCCGAAAGAGGTTGGGGGGCAGTTTGGAATAGGATTACCACAGGCGGTAGATGGTCGGGATTCGAAAAATTCTCGCACATAAATGTGAAGGAGGCCTTGGCGTCACTTTTCGCCCTTAGCTCCTTCCTGAATGATGCTAGAGATATCTCCATCCGACTAGAACTGGATAATACCTCAGCAGTATACTATATAAATAAGTTTGGCGGATCAAAGAGTGCAAAGCTAAATAAAATAGCGCATAAGATCTGGGACTTTGCCAGAGAAAGAAGGGTGCATCTGATTGCAACCTACAAACCTGGTAAAGAAAATACTGTAGCAGACTTCGAATCTCGCAACTTCATAGAAAAAGAAGAATTCAGCCTGCATCCGAGGGTAACAGATCTGATTTTCAAAACATTCGGAAAACCAGATTGGGACTTATTTGCATCTAGATTGAATTTTAAATGCGAAAAATTCATTTCTTACCGCCCAGATCCCTTAGCAGCAGCGACAAATGCCTTCGCTCAGAATTGGTCGGGGATCTCAAGTTACGCATTTCCACCCTTCGCACTAGTCGGAAGGGTTGTACAGAAGGCAGTTCAAGAGAACGTGAACCTTTTGTTGGTGACCCCAGATTGGCCAGGTCAATGGTGGTATCCACTAGTACTGAAATACTCGCAGGGAAGGATGTTGCATCTTCCAGATAGACCAGACATTCTGACAGATCAAGAGGGAGAACCTCATCCCAAGACTATTGTCGGGAACTTGCGCCTGATAGCATGGAAGATATCAGGGACTACCTTAGAAAGGCGAGTTTCAACGAAACCGCCATAGAAGCAGTAATGAACAACTGGGCCCCAGGGACTCACAACCAGTACAATTCTGCTCTAAGGAAGTGGGCTAATTACTGTAAAGATAATCAGATCGATAAAAGATGCCCTACTACCCCGAACATAGTCAAGTTTCTCGCTCATTTGCATGTAAAAGGTCTAAGCTATTCAAGCTTAGTAACGCACAAAAGTGCAATTTTAACACTAGCGCAAATTGTGCAAAAGAGCAAGAAAGAAGCTATTGACAAAGACCTCATAAACAAAGCTCTAAAAGGGTTCTTCAGAAAGAGACCATCGGTTCCCAAATATGCGCAAATTTGGAATGTTAGACAGGTATTAGATTACCTGAAGTCAATGGGAGATAACAAAAAACTATCGCTAAAACAACTTACTCAAAAAATGGTTATGCTTTTAGCCCTTTGCTCCCCCAACCGAGTCTCCGAAATAGCAAAGTTTTCTCTAGATTCAGTTCGAAAGAATGATGATAAATGGTTATTTACAATAGATCACATGAACAAAAATCGAAAACTTGGGTCAAAACCACACATAGCCTTATTTGAGTGCTTCAAAACAGATCCCAACATTTGTCCTATCAGAAACCTTAAGGACTACATAGAGAGAACGAAAACCTACCGAAAACATGAGGGTACTCTAGTCAGAGCTACAATAGAGCCACATGGAAAAGTAAGTAGCTCAACCATAGCAAGGTGGTTGAGAACAGTTCTATCCGCTGCGGGTATAGATAGTGAATATGGTGCCCACTCCACCAGAGCGGCCTCTACTTCGGCAGGCAGCCGAGGAGGCCTTACTAGCAAAGCCATCATGGCTGCGGCGAACTGGGCATCTGGTGGTTCTACCTTTGAGAGGTTTTACCACAGAGAATTCCACGATTCTTATCAGGAAGTCATACTGAATGAGAGGTGTGTTGAATTAGCTATCTTGATGAATATGAGCAGTGAGGTATAATGTTATGTTTTGCAAGACAAACACAGTTTGTTGAAGTAAAACATTTATTATTACTCACTGCGAATATTCATCACAAATACCCACCCAAACTCTCGTTATTCCCATCCCAAGGACCTCTCATTTCAGACAGACGAAGGCTGAGCAGAGAGGGAAGAACTTCTCTAAAGGAAGAAAAGAATGGAAGAAGAAGAACACGAACAAATGAATTTGACCAATGTTTCGTTAATAAAGTGTTAACTGTTGACGAGCGTATACAGGGTTGCAACTGATATCAAAGGGTCTTATATACCCCTGGACGAGTGACATCTCGCGCAGTTTGAAAAGACGAGATAATACTCTTCCGTCTCGGGGAAGAGAAAGAATCTTACCGAGACCTGATCTTTCATCGAATGGAAAATCACGTGGACAAAAAACTACACATTTTGTCTTCCTTCCAGACGTGATCTACTTCGATAAAAAAAAGTGTAGAACATGCTAGTGCGCACAGGGTGCATAGCTATCTTGATGAATATCATAGAGCGGTTGCTTCCGAAAATGCCTGGCAAGCGCACCCCCCTTTCCCCTCCCCAGTGCACGCGTTGCCCAGAATATGAGGAGAAATTTGAAGATATGATGAACAAAATCTCAAGACTGGAGAAAATCGTCGAAGACCTCGTCTCTCGTCTTTCAACTCTTCATACTTCTCCCCCCTTCTCGAATCCTCAGCCCCAGACCCCCACAATCCCTTCCCTTCTCTCCATCCCACCTCATATGCTCGCCTACCAAGCTGCCGTGCGTGCAATCACTGTCGACAAGAACCTCATCGAAGAGAAAGCACAGAACCTAGTTTGTGTTGGACTTCCTGAGCAGCCCAGTGACGAAGCCACGGACAGTTCGGACCAATCCTTTCTCAAGGCCCTTTCCCTCGACCTCGGCTGCCCAGAACTTGCAAGTGCAAGGTTCAAACGATTCGGCGACCCCGTGAAGAAGCGTCGAGTTCTCAAAATCTTCCTCCAGTCACCAACATTAAGAACTGAACTACTGAGGAAAATTCGAAGTCGTCGCCCGTCTTGCCTTTCTCCGCATCCACATTGCTACATAAGAGAAGACTTGACTCGCGACGGACTTGAATTGGAACGAGAAGTGAAGAAAGTGGCGCGAGAGCGGAACGGCATCCCCGGAGGACAAAAGTGGAAGGTCATCGGAACTTCCTTGATTCCTATTCGGCACTACTCCCAGACGACTTGGCAACAAGAAACGGCGACTCCGAGGATCACGGATCCGCAGATGGTGACTCCGATGGCGACTCCTCGAGCTCCAGAGAGGAACAACGTGACGCAGAGAAGATAGGTCAGTGGCGGTGTCCCTATCATTAGTCATGACCTCACCAATATCAAGTGCTTTTCAATAAATGCTCGTTCAATTCGAAATAAGTTGTACAACCTTTCTTACTTGCTCGCTTCAAATATTTATGATATGATAGCTATAAGTGAGACTTGGTTGAGTGACCAAGAAAGTGACTCGTTAATAACCGGTATGTCTAATTATCAGTTGTTCCGTTGTGATAGAAACAGTGCCTCTAAAGGTGGTGGAACAGCATTTTTGATTTCGCCTCGAGTTCCCTGTTCCTTTGTTTCTAGTTTTTCAGAAGATGGTATTGAATGCGTTTCTGTTAATGTTCTTCAAAGTTCATCTAGATCAGGAAAGTTAAGATGTATTTGTGTCTATCGATCTCCTTGTTCTCCCACTGCTTCTTTAGAAAAGTTATTGAACTACTTTGAATGTGAGCTGAATAATCCAAATGCTTCTGATAAGATCCCTGTAATGATTACTGGTGACTTCAATTTTCCGTATATCGACTGGTGTAAGCAAATATCCAACAGAAACGGTCAACATGAAATGTTTCTTGAATATATGAATGATAATTTCTTCACCCAATATGTATGTTCTCCAACTAGGAATGATAATATTCTCGATTTAGTATTTTCCAATGTGAATATTGTGTCTGACTGTAATGTAATCGGTCGATTCAATGCTAGTGACCATCACGGAGTTTCATTTAGTTTATCATTATCTGCAACTATTTCAAAATCTTCCCATTCTATTAAGCTGTTTTCTAAAGCAAATTGGCCTGCTATTGAGAATGAAATAGCTATGCAAGATTGGACTCAAATATTTGGCTTGTTAGATGTCGAATCAGCTAATAATTATCTTGTCTCTTTCATTAACTCTCTAATTGATAAGTTTGTCCCAACTGTAGATCCTAGAGACGATTTATCCCGCTATCCTTCAAATCTACGTAAGATGTTCGTTAAATTACAACGAATTTCTCGAAATGCCCCGTATTCGGATTACTGTATTAGAAAAACGTCCGAGTTTGATCAAAAGCTCAAAGAATTCGAAATTAAAAGAGAATCTCAACTGATATTACGAGGTAATCAGAAATCATTTTTCGCGGCTTGTAGGAGCCGTTTGAGTACAGCCAATAATGCTATTCCCGCTTTGATCGATAGTGATTTAAATGAAAAATTTTCCCCATCAGAGAAAGCTGATGAGTTCTCTCGCTATTTCTCGTCCGTATTTTCTGTACCTCTTCAATGTCCATTACCTGAAATTAAATTACCAATCGTTACTGAGCCGTTCAATTTTGATTATATAACCGAAGATATGGTAATACGAGCATTATCTTCTCTTGAATCTAAGTGTAACACGTCCCCTGATTCTATTCCTAATATTGTATTGAAAAAATGTCGCTTTGCCCTGATTAAACCATTATGTATCCTATTCAATAATAGCCTTCTTACTGGCTCTGTTCCCCTACTATGGAAGAGATCTATAGTAAAACCAGTACACAAGAGCAATTCCCGGAATCTAGTTACCAATTACAGACCTATTTCTCTATGCTGTTCCTTATCAAAAGTTATGGAGAAAATTATTGTTAAGGAAGTATCTTGCTATTTAGAAAAAGAGAACCTTTTATCGCCCTACCAGGCTGGTTTTAGAGCTAGGAGGTCTACTGTGACCTCTTTAGTTGAATCTCATTCTTTCATTGTTGACTCGTTATCCCAAAGCATCCCTATCGATATAATATTCCTTGATATCAGTAAAGCATTTGATTCTGTTGATCATAGATTACTTCTAAATAGGATAGCATCTTTTGGTATCTCTTCTCCAATCGTTAAATGGTTAACTGATTATCTTGTTGGCCGCTCACAAACAGTTATGATCGATAATAGTCTATCTGACCCAATTCCCGTAATATCAGGTATACCTCAAGGATCATCTTTAGGCCCGTTGTTATTCTTGTTGTACATCGACTCTGTTAAAGAAGCTATCCCCGATTCTATCAAATTTTGCTTATTCGCCGATGATATAAAGATAATGGGACGCGCTACCTCTTGTAATTATATCCAACTAGCTTTGAATCGTATAACCGATTGGTGCCTAGAGTGGAATTTGTCCCTATCCATATCTAAGTGTAATGTACTTCATCTCGGATCATCCAATTCTCGCAGCGTCTATTACATGAACAGTCAACCTCTAGTAGTTGGTAGAGTTGCCAAAGATCTTGGTGTAATCATATGTGATCGTTTCTCTTATCGTAATCATGTTGAAGACAAATGTAAAAAAGGCTCTGCTCTTGTTAACATGGTGTTAAAAGCCTTCAAGTCACCATGTCCGCCTCTTTTAACTTCAGCTTTTAAAATTTATGTCAGACCTGTTCTTGAATACGCTAGTGAGTTATGGAATCCCTCATCCCCCGGCTTAGTAAAATCTATTGAAAAAGTTCAGCGGTCGTTTACGAGAAGAATCCTAGCAAGATCTGGCCATTCCAGACTTCCCTATTCACAAAGAATCTCCATGTTAGGCCTAGAAACTCTTGAATATCGTCGTGCTATATCTGACCTTTTATTTATTCATAAATGTGTCCACAAAAAATGTGAACTTGAAACTATGAACTTGTTTCAGTTGTCTGCAGTACAGAGATTTTCTCGCCATTCTCATGAGCTCAGGCTAAAAACACCTCATAATATTAGCAAATGTTCTATTTCTACATGTGTTTCTCGCCAGCTATCAGTATGGAATTCATTACCTTTTGAGATCGTCAGTACACCTAATACTGCTAGTTTCAAAAAACAATTATTATCTCTGCCTACTGAAAAGATATTACCTAAACCTTTCGTTCATGACTAATATAATTGTCGATTTTAAGTATATCACCCTCCCCCCCCTTTTTCATCTATACCGCAACCCCTAAACACCGCCACTTAGAAGAAAGTCCATGCATTTAACTTTGTTCTTGTTTGTGTTTTCATGATATCTCATGTGCTTGGAATAAAGAAATGAAATGAAATGAAATATTCGCAGTGAGTAATAATAAATGTTTTACTTCAACAAACTGTGTTTGTCTTGCAAAACATAACATTTTTTTTCAAAAAAAACTGTTTAACAATTAGCTTGTTACAACTTCATTCCTTTATTTTAAAAAAAAACAATTTGAAGTAATGAATCATTTATTTGCTGAAGTAAAACTATTTTTAAAAAATATTGTAGATACTGAATGTTTCAGAGCTTCAGCGGAAATGCTAATGTTTAGCATTTCTGCATTAATTCTGAGTCAATCGAGTTTTTTGAAGCCTTCAAAATTTTGTAAAAACTCTCGAAAAAAATAGAATAGATCAAAAATAATGGTAAGAGCCTGTCCTCTGGGTTGAGCTCTTAGCGTTATCGGATGCTCAAGTAACTTTTTTTTAGATTACGTCGTTCATTTTTGCAATGCTATGTATGTATTCACGCGATGAAGTTGAATGAAGTTGAAATTGACGCCAACAGAGTTCGTATGAAAGACGAAATTGAGAGTGTGCTGCAAGAGAGAGACAAAAACAGAGAAAGAGAAATATAGAGACAAAATGAAGAAAAATGAGAAGTACCCCTAACCTTGATGAGAAGTACCCCTAACCTTGATGAGAAGTACCCCTAACCTTGATGTACAACGTGATACAATTAGTCTTTTCATGAGCCGATACACTGAGTAAATAGTAGGCGCATAACACTTCTCTGCAGGAGAGCTCGCCCTTCTGTAGGTTATCTACAACAAATCAAAGCCTGCATATTGATAATTATGTCAACCCTGCTCCAACTATGCTCAAAAAATAAGTTCTCATATAAATATAGACTGAGGATTAGGCTACCGTTTCGCTTGAGTGAAGTTATGAGAGGCCGAACGCTTGAGAGGCCGAACTACTTATAAACAAAACCGGATGAAAAATTGAGTCGTACAATTGATTTTTTGAATAATAATAAAACTTTAAAACGTTTCAATAACGTTTCAGATTAAAATTTATTTATTGATCACTATTTACTAGTTTTTACTTTTTACTTTTTTACTAGTAACTCCAGTCAAGACAAAAATCTTCAAGTTCTTTTTTGTTGAGCCATTGTTGCTAGCACGAGAATTTTTGTGGCCCGATACGAACTTGTGCTTATGAAGTTTACCAAATAGGAGCTTAACTTTTTTCGAATCGACGTAGTCCGAAACTTTTTATAGCTTAGGTAACCAAAGCTTCCAAATAGCATGATTTTGTATCGGTACAGGTTTCTGTTCGGACTCATAAAGAGCTCTAAGAAAATTCGTTTTTTTCAAGGCGAAACTCTGCCGAGGTTCTCACCTGTTTGGTTCATATATTTTAGGCCCCTAAACCTAGAAGTGCTCGTTTTTAAAAAAAAAAGAGCCTTCGAGTTAAACCTGCAAGCTGCTCAAACGTCAACTCCGCGATGAGTTCTCTTTTCTCTGAAGAACATCCTTTTTCTCCCATGAGTCTCGCCCATTGCAGACTGTCTTCTCTCTCTTTCTGGCGTCGGCGCACTGTCTCTTCCAGCTCCAGGACGCGCTCAAGTTCAAGAGTATGTATTGATTGATTGAAATATCAGGTACGCAGATGTAATTCACAGGACCGGATTGAGCCCAGCTTTCTTTCTATCTCTTTAGTCGTGCGAAATTACATTTTTCAAAGTAAAATCGAATTTCATTTTAGGCAAATGACAATTGAAGGTGAGAGAAATGCAAAACTCGAGGAGACTTTCGTATTTCTATGTAGTGCGATTTACATTCTAGTTTTTTAACTGTTTTTTCCCGCTCTGGCTTAGGTTATAAGGTATTTTTTGACTGTTTTTTACTCGCTAAATCTCAGGTAAAGGTAACGCTGATAGGGGCGTACGGCTTAGGAACAAGACCAATGTGTTAAGTGTGTGGTGCAACCTACATTAAAACTGAGTTTTGTATTACCCTCACCTTCATTTGCAAATTGCCTTCATTTTAACCATGCTTTCGTGCCTATGAAAAGTGTAACTGAGAATTTGTTGTTTTTTTCACGTATTGATAAGAAACAAGAAAGAGCTTCTTGAATTACTCAAAAAGCTAAAGTAAGAGCTTTAATATGACAAATGATTGAACTATCATCTTAACCAGGCGTCACTGCCTTAAAACTGTGTAACTGAGCATTTGAAGATTGTGTAACTTAGAATTTGAAGATTTAAGAGCTTTAATCATTCAACTTTGTTTCATTATTGGTGAACAGATATTCAACTGAAGTCGTTGAAGAACTATAAAAGTTCAAAAAAAAAACAAACTTCACCTTTCAAATGAATTACATATGCGTAGGACATGAAAAAATGAAGTAGAATCAAGAGAATTTATGACTACGCAAACATTATTTTATTGCCCTCTATAATTTATGTCCCTATATACACATTTATTCATGTTTCCTACAAAAAAAGCTCTTTTTATCAATCTGATTGTTGGTAAACCTTGATTTTCTACTTGTGAAAAAGAAAGATCAAAAGTTTTGAGAATTTCGCAGGATTCGGAATTAGAATGATAACCAAGTACTTATTCTTTATATTTCATGGTGTTCACTCCTTCTTCATATTGTGTTTCTCTGTGCTATCCATATTGTCTTAAGGTGACGAACATTCGCTGATGATGCTTTGATAAAGCGAAACGTCCGATCCGTCTTTTTTCTTCAACATAACAACGCATCTCACAAGGCAAGACACAGATTGAAAGTGTATAACCAAGTAAGCCTATTTTACTACCTATTTGGCTCTATTTATCAAGTTTTGTTTTCTTTGAGCAGTTATCCGCTTTTCCTCTGTTTAATAATCCATAATAATAATAATAATTTTATTGTCATCGTTACATGTATAATCAAGTTGATGCTTGATTACCTATTTTAGTGTTTCCCTTAGTGAAGTTCGTACTAAGAATTATAATTATGTTTGGAATTTGTCCTTGACGTAGTCAATAAGTATCTAAGCTCTGGAACTTTTCTAGGATTGATTTATTGTTTTTCAATGTCGACTCGTCATTTATCTTTCTTAGTCGTCTAGTCGTCGACATTTGGTTAACTTTTTTCCTTTACTAATTATAAATTTTCTAGGAGATTCCTTGGATGCTAATAAGTTTCTTGCATAGAAATTTCATGCTTTCTTTCCTAGAATTGCCTATAATTTACTTCTAGATAATGCTCATTATAATGATGTTTTATCTATCTAGCGTATTTCAATAAGTAGTTAACTATTGTTTAGTTAACTTATTGTGTCTAGGAATTCTGACACCTTATTTGATTAGTGCTCTAGGCTGTGTTATAAGCGGTGCGTGGCCTTTCATTGTTGCAATAATGGTTGCTTCCCCACAGAGGGTTTAATTACCCAAGTTTGAGAGGGCGTGCCGGTCCAGCTCTCTTCCTCCTCACCTCTGCTCAATCTCGTCTGTTGTCACGCAGAACCCGGGATGATCGAAAGACCAGCTTGTCGTCTCGTACAGGTCACGCAGGTCACATAAAAACTGCCTTACTAATTTTGGACCAGTGACCTGCGTCCGGTACTTCTTTAAGGGTTGGCTGTAGTGACAACTTGGTCTTCTCTCTATCTTTCCTTTTCTCCTCTCTATTTCTCTCTTTTTCCTCTCTTCATTTCTCTCCTTTCCATAATCCTCATTACTCCGTAGTTGGTTCGTTGTTGTTTTATTCAGTTGTTTTGCTAATTGGTTGATTGAGAATAAATTCCTCAACGAGTCCCGCGTGGCAGCACAAGCAATCTCAAGGGAACTTTCCCTCGCAATAATCTGTGACATAAAGGGAGTATCCCGATAGATCTGATTACACTATCCGAAGGGAGTAACCCAACGGAGTGTATCGCCAACAACCTCGAACATATGGTGCATCGAGCCCTAAGTGTCGAGCAGAATGACTGAAAAACTACGGCCGCAGCAGCAACTCAGAATGAGTACAACTTTCTTTCTCCAGAGCAGATAACAGCAGTCACGCTGAATGAAGAGCTACACGAAGTTCTGCAAAGGGCCGAAAGCCGCCTCAGCGTCAATCCGGAGAGCAGAGAAACGCGTTTACACACGCAGAGTATAAAGAGCGACCTGGAAATTTTCGCGGACGGTTACTACAAAAGTTTAAAAGATTGGTCGAAGGCTCTGAAAAAGCAAGGAGAGGACGAAAGTAGCGTACAGCAATAGATAAGTCAAGCGCCGAAGCGGAGACAAACTGCTCTGCTGAAAGTTACCGTCGATAGGGTAACAGCTAAACTACAATTTTCGATGGAGGCAAATGAAGCATCGACATCGACAGAGCGGCCCGCAGTGCACGAAGCAAGTGAAAGATCCGGTAGAGCAACCAGACTACCACCACTTCCCAGCCCAACACTACCAATTTTCAACGGCAATCATCTAGACTTCTCAGCTTGGTGGGAATGTTTCAGAGAGATGATTGACGCAAGGCGAGATATTT
>OZ057405.1:1995669-2024071 GCA_964056735.1 Allodiplogaster pararmata
AAACAATAAGCTAAGGAAAATGGCCAAAATCGAACGGAATGTAGCTTGTAGTACAATCCACACGCATTGCAGACCGGCTCGCCACCTCCATTTCTCCTCCAAAGAGTAGTAGTCGTGGTCGAACAGTTCACACAAACCACCCCTGTTCTCTTCTGTGTGTTCTGGAATTGAATAACTAGTATTAATCATGAAACCCTGCGCCTTTTCTGTTTGTCCGATTGGAAATACCGATATCCGCTTAAACCGGTATACAGTATTCAGCTCCTCATTTCATCCCTCAATGACTGAATCGACCTCATTTGTAACCTAGAAACCCTTCTTTTCCTCCTTTTCGCTCTTCTTTATCAACCCAGTTCCTCTTATTTCTACAAACTAACTTCCTTAGCCTCTTCCCGTTGTACCTCGCCTTTAACCCTCCTCTATTCCTCTCTCTTTTTCACTATCTCAATCCTAAGCTGTTTCTGTTCTCTTCTCTGCGCTCTCTCAACTTGTACACGCTTTTCAGCGATCCGCCGCAAACTCAATGATGCACACTTGTTCCGTGTCGTGTCAGTTTCGATGTTGTCCAACCCAGCGAAAGAAGACGACGACGATAAGAATCAGCGGCAGTCTTCTCTCTCTATCGCTCTATTCTCACGCTCTATCGCTTTCTCTGCCTGTGCTCTCTTCAATTTGCATGACATTCTCCTTATTTTCTTCTAGCTCTCAGTTACATGCCCTTCATTCGCATACCAGCAACAGACTTCATACCCATACCCATTCCATTCCCATGCCTCTCTTTTCTTGTAGTGTTCTCTCCTACCATCTGACTGTTGCCTTCCCCTTCCCTATCGTCTCTCGAGCTTTGTACTTCACACTCCGATTTGTTGAATATAAATCAAGCTGCTCATTGACGGGGAAATGAGAAGAGAATTCGTCTGACTCCTACAGTACGTCCTTCACCTTACCCTTCACAAACTGCGCCTCCCTCTCTCTCTCATACTGTAATAAACACCCCTCTAGCTCTAAGGGAGTTCCTTTCGGTAGCCATGCATGAGACCTCGGCGGAAGGGGAAATCACAGGGAGAGGAGAGCTAAGTTGATCGGACTGGGAAGAGTGACAAGGGAGACCGGCGATGGAATGGCAGTGGCCTTCGAGTCTTATCATCGGAGGATTGGATGGGTTCGGCAAAAGGTCGAGGGCAAAGTGAGAGAGAAGTTAGACAGAAAGATTTAGAGACAGAGAGACACTATTAAAATAGAGAGGAAGAGAGGGTAAAGCGAGGATAAAATAAGAGAGAGCCGTTACGAGAGACTACAGAGAGGTACAGAGACGTAGAGATAGAGAGAGTAATAGAGACTAACAGAATGAGAGTAGGGGGAGAAAGAAAGAGAGGGAGACGAGGGCGAAGTACTCGCGCAATCTCGGAGTAAGACGGCAGCATTTGTGAATGCTTGGGTTAAGATTGCGATCAGGTGCTGATGAATTGTTGCCTTCCCTTGTAATATATTCAATGTGGATGAGTGATAGCTCTGAATGGGAGGGGGAGGGGGGCTCAAATTGAGAGTAATCGATTAGATTCTTTCTCTTATCTTAGCTAATAATTTGAAAATCATCCAATATGATTACAATAGCTGCTTGTTTATACGAAAAGGCAAGAGAACGTATCATCTAAAGTATTTTTTAACTAGAGGAATTAAGATTAAAATCTCATCTGATTAGTGCACATAAGTGTGGTGGAACACAATATGCGATACCTTCTTAACGATGAGTACTCTATTCATTCTATTGGCTTGGTTGGTTGAGAAGTACCTTCCCTTAAGCTAATTAATTATTACTTTTCACTGAACTAGCAGTAATGAATAAACAGGTGGTAGTCGAACCTTTACTTTCGCCGCTCTCCCTCTATCAATTTTTTGCTACAAATTCTTATACTAGTTTTGAGCTGTTTTGCAATCAACCCGTTCATCTCTATGATGGATTGATCTGGATTGGAACCAATAACGGACCACCTGTCGCTTCTTGGGCCTCTCCAATGGCCTATTCTGGCCGTTCATCTTATGGTAGAGACCGCAAGCATTACAGAGATACTGTCCCGTGCCATCTCTCCTCCATAGGGGTGTGTTGGTCACTCCACAGTTGGCACACTCACGACCTTCCGAGTGTTGTCCTGAAGTCATGATTTTTTGGCATTCGAAAGTTTTTCGGCATAACTCGATAGTCATCAACTATTCCACGCTAGTCACTGGAGAAAACCTTGGACTAGGTGAAGTTCGAGTTTCAGCCCCATGGCTTTTGTTCAAAATTCCTTTCTAAAACCATGAGTCATCTTAGATATTGTGGTCATTCGAGAACGAATTGAAATATTTTCAACTTCAATTTCATTTCAAATGAAAAAAATACGAAAAATCTTTTTCGAAAACCAGTGAAAGTAGTTTCAGGTTTTCCATGCTGGGTTAAGTTTAATTAAATTTTACTCTACTAAAAGCAATACATATTGCAAAATTGCTTGAAGGTCTCTTACAACGGAATAAATTCAATGTATACATACAGTTCATGACCCTTAATCATAATATTTTGATGATCTCCTTTTATATACTCTGGCTGCAATTCATGTAGAATACCGAGAAAGTGATACATTAGAAATCATAAAAAAATTCATACAGAAAAGTTATTTAAAAAATTCAAACATAAAAATCGAACGAGTCCTTCAATGACCACCTCTATTCATATGGCTCGCACTCCTTGAAACGGTGGAACCTTGAGCTCCGCTAGCCGATGCTGTGGCTGCCGAATCACCCGATGAGTTCGAGGTATTTCCAGTAGACGAGGACCCGGAGGGCCTTGCATCAAGACTGAAAAAAACTCAATCAGTCAACTTTAACTTCTGTAAAAAGAGTTTGGAAGTGGTTTCACGAAGCTAAAAAGACCGCCCATTGCTAGAATGTTGTGGAAGACGTTCAAATAACATATTTTTCGCTCTTAAAATAAGCTTCCAACATAATTCACAAACATACTAGTGAGAACGCTATTCCCCATGGATTGGTGAAATGGATTTAGCTAAATAATGACCACCCGAAAAATTCTGTCAATATCCAGTTAATTCAATATTTGTTACGTTGATAAGCTCACGTTGTAGGGCTTGAAGATTCGTATGCATCTTCAAGCAATGTCCTTTTTGAGCCACCAAAATGTACAAAAAATTGCTAACAAAGACTTTTAGTGCTGTTTAAAGACTTTCTTTTGATTGTCAGAAATTGAGACTCAAAACAAATTCCAGCTTTAACGTGTTTTATTTCTTCTTTTTACTTGTATCTCTAGCTAAGCAGCTGTATGAAACTAATCACACAACGAATTTTTCAGTATACAAAATGGTGTTGATTCGATAAACACTAAATTTCTTCTGAGGCAACCTCACTGCCTAAGGCGTGAGTTGATCCCTGAATTTAAGAAATCAATGAATATAGATTTTCCAACCACTTCTCCAGAGAAACTTAATGCTTTTCAACTTTTGTAATGTTTTACTCCAACGAAACGTCGAAAAAAAGAATGTACAGCAAATAAAACTTTATGTGTTAAATAAACTGAAGTCAATGCGAAGAGTAAAAAACTTGCTAACCTAGCCACTTGAGGGTTAGGATGTAGAAGGCCTCCATTGTTCAAGCTACCGTAGTAGTCGTGTCCACAGTAGTACGGATTGAAGAAGCTCCCATTCACCGACGGTGCGGCAGACGAAGCTTGCAACGCTTAAGCGATACGAATGATTTCGCTGCTCGGATTAAGGACTATTCAGGCTCATCCTCAGGACTATTCAGACTCGTCTATATGACTATAGAGGATCATTTGAAGGACTATTAATGCTCGTTTATAAAACTATTCAGGCTCGTCTATATATATATATATATATATATATATATATATATATATAGCACTATTCAGGCTTTTATCACAAGACTATTCAGGCTCGCTCACGGAAATTTTCAGACTCGGCTATGTAACTATTTCTGCTTACTTGATGTTTGCTTAGACTCTTCAAAAGGGTCGTTTTGTCTTTTTTTAAAGCTTCAAATCACTAATCTCTGGAACATCAACGTATTTTTACCGAAATGATCCCTATCAAGTGAATATTCAGTTAAAGAAATTTGACAAGAACCTTTCTAATACTCCCCAAATGAGAACAAAGCACTTGAGCCTTATATAAATATATCACTATCGCACAAAAAAGCCATATGTCTCTATGATGTGATGGTAACGTGCTTCAGCTTCCGCTCATAGATATGAGAGGTTTCTGGGTTCGATCCCTCCTTATGAAATAGCTTTTTAAACGTGTTAGTTCAATAAATTGACTCTTCGTCTTGATGAATGATTCTTGCCAGTTGGTCCTTTGGTGAGGGACAAATGGAAATATTGAAACTGACGGTCGAAAGCTTGACCCGCGAATTGTGCTGTGCTCGCGTCTATTGGACAGAGAGAAGTGACGGCAGAACTTGTGCCGGCCGGGTAAGGGTTAGCCAGTGGAGCGGCAGAGAGAAAGAAACTCGGGTAGAATTGTGGGCCTGAATCTGAAAAGGACTGTGTTTATTACACTGTTCCTACCTTTCGAGTGTTCAAATTGAGTTAGAACAACTTTTTTGAGGCACGCAATTAGTGACAGCAACCTTTTTTCATTAAAGTCATTAAAACCTTCTCAAAAGTCATACTGATGAATCTGGAAAAGTCACATTGTTCTGCTTCGAGTAAATGCATGCATAGATTCTCGGTTGATGTTAGTAGGAAGCTATTGAGCAAAGGCAATGAGGCGTAAGAATGCGAGATGAAAGAGGGAGAAAAGAGCATGTAAGAGGAGGAGGTAAAAAGTAATAGAGGATTTGACAATGGCGCTTCATTGATATGCCAATAGCGAACCACAGATTCATTCGGTCATCTATCCCGTTCCCCCTCAGGGTATGTGAGAGACAGATGGCTACCCGAAAGAATAGTGTTCAGTTAGGGGAGCATTCAGAAAAGGAAGGAGATCGAGAGAGTGTATAGATGAGTGGAAGAGAAACGACTTTTTAGAATTTTGAGTAGGAAGAAAAGACAGTTCAATAGAAAGTACATGCCACTGCTGGTCAGATGGCATGCAAAGTGGTTGGCTGTAATCCGAAAAGGAATGGTTTGAGAGTAGAGGGGGAGAGAAAGGAAGAAAGAGAGAAAGGGGGAGAGTAGAGGGGGAGAGAAAGGACGAAAGAGAGAAAGGGGAGAGTAGAGGGGGAGAGAAAGGAAGAAAGAGAGAAAGGGGGAGAGTAGAGGGGGGAAGAAAGGACGAAAGAGAGAAAGGGGGAGAGTAGAGGGGGAGAGAAAGGACGAAAGAGAGAAAGGGGAGAGTAGAGGGGGAGAGAAAGGAAGAAAGAGAGAAAGGGGGAGAGTAGAGGGGGAGAGAAAGGACTAAAGAGAGAAAGGGGAGAGTAGAGGGGGAGAGAAAGGAAGAAAGAGAGAAAGGGGGAGAGTAGAGGGGGGAAGAAAGGACGAAAGAGAGAAAGGGGGAGAGTTGGGGGGGAGAGAAAGTTAGAAAGAGAGAAAGAGGGAGAGTAGAGGGGGAGGGGGGAGATAAAGGACGAAAGAGTAAAAGGGGGAGAGTAGAGGGGGAGAGAAAGGACGAAAGAGAGAAAGGGGGAAAGTAGAGGGGGAGAGAAGGGAAGAAAGAGAGAAAGGGGGAGAGTAGAGGGGGAGAGAAAGGAAGAAAGAGAGAAAAGGGGGAGATAATGAAGAAAAGTGATAGAAAAGAAAAAGAAAAAGAAAGGGAAAATTCCAACATAAATAAGCTCGAAAGTGGAGAGATAAATATGAAAACGTGAAAAAATGCTGGATTCAAACATCAAGCAGAAGTTAAAACCTTAAAAAATCGAAAGTAGGTTTAAAAAGTTACAAAATTAACAAAAAAACAAAAAAAAATTAAAAGAGAAGTGAAGAATAGAGAAGGAGGAATATGGTTCAAAAAAGGGTAATAGGAGGAATATGGTTCTAAGAGAGAAATATGAAGAATAGAGAAAGAGGAATATGGTTCAAAAAAGGGAGAGGGAGAGATAATGATCTGTAAAAAGAGATAAGATAGATGAGGAACTGTCAATTTGAAGTTGGAAGTTTTTTTACACGAAGTGATTTAAAACAACGCGTGAAACTGAACTTGAAAAAGTCGAAAAATTGACCGAGGCGCAACTTAATGAGACTTCTCCGGAAAAAAAATTGAGTAGTGAAAGGAAGAGTGGTGATGTTAATCACATTACAGCCAATCTGGATTTACTTTTTCAAACTTAATTTGTAAAAATAAACTCTCATCCTAAGCTGATTATAATACGCCTTAGAAATTTGCCCCGCTTCCAAGCTTCCGTAAAAAAAGGAGAGATCATTATTATTGTTGTTGTAGAGAACGAAATAGGAGAATTCCAGCCTAACAAATTCACTGTTTCTACGCTATTCACAGGAATGTGTTTCGCCCCAACTAAGACAGATTCCTGTGCTCTCTAGGTGGGGCTCATCAGTGAGTGTCCAGAGAGGGCCCCAACTAAGACAGATTCCTGTGCTCTCTAGGTGGGGCTCATCAGTGAGTGTCCAGAGAGGGCCCCAACTAAGACAGATTCCTGTGCTCTCTAGGTGGGGCTCATCAGTGAGTGTCCAGAGAGCACATTTACGTTAATTTTTTTAGAGTAATGAATTATATACACAAAAAATCAACAAAAACAAATTAAAGGAGAAAAGGTACTGCAATCCTAAATAGTATGTCTACTCATTATAGAATAATTCTAACGGATTGTGTACAATTGAAACAATGTCTGAGCTCTAGTTCTCATCATTTCATACTAAAGGACAGGTGGAGAACACTGAAATTATTCAAAAGATCATTGTTCTCACACCTCTCAACCAAGAAATTATTCCACCAATGACTTCATCGAATATAGAATAAAGACGTAGTAGAATATAGAATGAAGACGTAGTAGATCTCACTTCCGAAGCTTTCGTGTACATGTAAATTGAATTCCACTAAGTTATATATTACATAATTTTCTCTGTTTTCCAGGAATATCTGGAAACTTGAAAGTTTAAAAAATTTCCGAAACAAATCTCGTTTCACCCGGTGTAGAAGCTTTTTTTTTAAAGGGAACTTTTTAATGATTTGTATTGAAAACCCCCATAATCACTAACTCGGTAGAACCCCATAATCTCCTTAATAAAACAAAAAAACGTATACCCGGAATGAATACCCGAAAAAGGTCCTTCCAACAATATCTTGTACAAACGTTTTCACTGAGCAGCTCTGTAATCAATTAAGTTCTTAGGATTGTTAATCGCTACAATTTACGACTCAGTAAAAGCGACGCGTGCGATGCTTATGTGGAGGAATGAGAGCATTTAGCTTCAATAATTTTCGAAGGGAAATTTTATTGCCACTGGGTAAGGTCACGCACGATCTGGTGATCACGATGAGGCATTCAAAACACTATGTATCGAGAAAAGAGTGCAGAGATGAATGATGAAATCTTTGATCAGACAGTCGGTAATTGCTGGGAATGAGTGGAGCGCGCGTTCGAAAGAAAGGTAATACATAAAGAGGAAAGATAGAGAGATAAAGTGTTTGTAAGCATAGAGAGAGAGGGGGAGAGAGGGGGAGAGAGAAAGGGGAGAGAGGGGGGGAGAGAGAGGGGGAGAGAGAGGGGGAGAGAAGGGGGAGATAGAGGGGGGAGAGGGGTAGAGAGGGGGGAAGAGAGAGGGGAGAGAGGAGAGAGGGGGAGAGAGAGGGGAGAGAGAGAAGAGAGAGAAGAGAGAGAGGGGAGAGAGGGGGAGAGAGGGGGGAGAGAGATGTGGAGAGAGGGGGGAGAGAGAGAGGGAGAGAGGGGGAGAGAGAGGGGGAGAGAGGGGGAGAGAGGGGGAGAGAGGGGGAGAGAGGGGGAGAGAGGGGGAGAGAGGGGGAGAGAGGGGGAAGAGAGGGTGGGAGAGAGAGGGGGAGAGAGAAAAAGGGAGAAAGAACTTAGATGGAAAAAATGTAGCGATAAGGATTAAGAGAGCAAAAATGTAGAAAATAATTCGGAGTGAGACAAAGAGGAAGAGAGAAGCTACAAGACAAAAAAAAAGAAAAAACTCTTGAGTAACCAAAATTCAAAAGAAAGCTAAATCATAAGCATTAAGAACTTAAAACATACTCTTCTTAACATTGACGGGATAATAAGGATGAAAATAAGAACATGGCTTATAGTTTGCTGTTTAGGATAGCTCTTTATACGTTTAGATATAAAAAAAATTGTTCCCTGAAGCATATAACAAGATAAATCACAATCGACATAGATTTTGTTTATATTCAGTAAAAACTTCAAAAATTAGAAATAAAAAAAACCAACTGTAGGGGTCTTGAGGATAGTAGAGCGGGTTCGGTTGGCTATTGTACATGACTTGTAACTGCAACAGTTTTAGTTGTTTTTTGTTAACAAAAAAGAATTTAAGAAAAATTGCGAAAGAAGAAGAAAGAAAGCACTCGCAACATTTGCGGAACTTGGTTTTTGAGGATGTGCACGGGTGAGAAAAATAGAAATAGAGACGACGTTAGAATTAGGAGAGAGACAATAATACACACATGCAAAGAGAAAGAGAGAAATGAGAAAGAGAATTAGGAGAGAGACAATAATACACACATGCAAAGAGAAAGAGAGGAATGAGAAAGAGAATTAGGAGAGAGACAATAATACACACATGCAAAGAGAAAGAGAGAAATGAGAAAGAAAGAAAGGAACATTTTTGTGAATTATCCAGAATTCTTATACTTTCTTGCATCTTCTGCCTTCTTTTCATTCCAATTCTTCCCAAAAAGGCAGAAGTGGAAAGGAGGGGCAAAGCAATGAAATAGTTCTTGGTTAATCCTGCCGACTCGTAGAAGATGAAAAGGTTATACGAAGCGAGCCCTCAGAGCGTGGAAATACGACAGCTGGGAGCTGGAAAATGGAATCTGGGAGCTGGGAGCTACTCTCATCCCCGAAAGTGCAAAAAGCTGAACCTTCTCTAGCTCCTTTTTAGTGCCGTGCGGCAACCCGAGTTGAACAAGAAAAAATTAGTGATTAATTAGCAAGCGAGCGGTGAATGCAAAGATAGTGCTCCCGGGTATCTTTCACACCGTGTAATATGAAATGCAAAAAGGCAGCTGATGTCAGAGCAATAATCGTGTAACTATACTAGTTCACATCAGATGGGTGCCTACGCTACCCCGCGAACTATACTAGTTCACATAAGATGGGTGCCTACGCTACCCCGCGAACTATACTA
Source organism: Allodiplogaster pararmata (assembly GCA_964056735.1). Classification (NCBI taxonomy): domain Eukaryota; kingdom Metazoa; phylum Nematoda; class Chromadorea; order Rhabditida; family Diplogasteridae; genus Allodiplogaster; species Allodiplogaster pararmata. The sequence goes on from OZ057405.1 coordinate 2,004,938, forward strand.
GTTCACATCAGATGGGTGCCTACGCTACCCCGCGAACTATACTAGTTCACATCAGATGGGTGCCTACGCTACCCCGCGAACTCTCCAAGTTTGCCATGAAGTTATCTTACAATCTATCGTTCACCTGCTCCCATTAAAGATCAAAGAATTATTCCATCACACATGCATCAAAAATTAGACTTAATTAGACAACATAATAACTTTGTAATTGAGTCATATTAAAGGCGACACAATCGAATTGAGATATGAGAGTCGTTCAGAACGTTTAAAATCATGGGAACAGCGAAAATCGTTCAGTAAACAAGAAATAAACAGTTGAGAATTTTTTTATTTTATATACTTACTAAAAGCGTCATCGAACTGGATTGAAATCGGAAGTCATAGATGAGAAAGTGTTCAGAAGTACGTGAAAACAAGAAAGAAAGGATTCGTTAGTTTTTCAGGATATTTTATTAGAAGATTTACTTCGTGTATCAAATTGATAAATGAATGAACAATTGACTGAAAAATTGAAAGAATGAGTTGGAATAAGTGTAAATTTAAATAATTCATAAATGAATGAATGTATAAAAATCGAAAGTTTAACATTGTCTTGAGCGGCGGGCAGCAGTTGCATCGCAGACTCAGTTTCCTCCACCGAAATGACGACGGAGGGGGAAGCGGTTGCTTCCAGGGGCATTCGGGTTGAAGCTTTACCTCAATAAGAGTTATTCGTTTATTTACTCATTCATATGTTCATATATTTACTCCGTTAGAAAAACCAGAGAAGAAGAAGGATAATTGCAAATGTATATCGAGCGTTTCTATGTATATATAAAAAAGCCATTCGTCAGATTTGAATGCAGCTATTCGTCAGATTTCCAACTTACAGAGTTAGAGAAAACCAATTTTGAAACAAAACGGTTATAAAGTATGAGATAAGCAGCGTCTTTACCGCAACAAAGAGATCAATCAGAGATAGAAAGTGCGGAGAAGAGATAAGCGGTCACAACGAGGCAACGGTGAGATCCATCGCAGATAGTGAAACGGAAGGAAAGATAAGCATTTAGCATAAGGCAGAAAAGAGATCAAGATAGAACGGAGCGATGAGGAAGTGGAGATCAATTAGAGATGAGGAGATGAGACAAAGGATGACATGATCCTGTGAGAAGCAACTAAAAAGTTACACAAGATATCAAGTAAACATACCGGAGAGGATATCAAATGACGTTTGTACGGACGATTCGAAGGGGAGGAGAAAGAAAGGTGCAAGGTGGGGAAGGAGGGGATGTGGTCGACCAATCAGGGACGAGGGGCGGGGCTAGCACAATCCTAGCCAGCCGAGAAGTGAAAATGCCGTGCTTGGAAGCAGGCAAACATAAACAACCGCTTATCTATCATGCTGATAGATGCAGTGAGTTATGAGAAGTATGAAGGAGAAGCAGATAAGCAGTGGTGTCTTCAGGGGGATTTCTAGAGATTTAAGGTGGAATTCGAACTTTCATATCACTGCGAAAGCTAAGGGGAGAAGTTTGACAGCCACTTGAAGAAAAAATGTTTTGAGAAAAGAAGAAGAGAAGAGAAAGGAACAATTGAGAAGAGGTTTCTAAGTGAAGAAGAAGCGTCTCGTTAAAAGCAACCACAAAGAAGATTATCTCGAGGAGATAGCGAAGAACAACCACTCTATGGCAGAGGTGGGCATTCTAGATGAGCACAGCTGATCAAAACAAGTCAGGTAAAATGAAAGAAGAGAGAGAGGGAAAGAGTAGGGGAAAGAGAGAGAAAGAAAGAAAGAGATAGTAGGATAGAAAGAGAGTGTGTGAGGGAGAGAAAAGAGAGATAAAAACGAGAGAACATTCCGTGAGCAGAGTTGTCTAGAGAAACTGCTATTTACAATCATCCATGATATATGGCCGATATGGAATGATGAGAAGAAAAAAAAAGTAGAATGAATTAGTAAGGAACCACTGCTAATCATTAAAGGGAAAAAACATTGGGTTAATACGAGAGTCTATAAACGAGGGAGCGGTTACACAATTTACACAGAGATCATATGAGAGAAAGACAAACAGAGGGACAGAGAGATATAGACAGGGACATAAGACAGGGACATAACATAAGAAAAGATAGAGAGACATAGAGTAGAAAAAGAGAGAAATAGAGAGAGAGAGAGAGAGAGAAAGAGAGAGAGAGAAAGAGAGAGAGAGAGAAGAAGAAGAGATTAAAGTTAATAGAGGAAAGCCAAAATAAGGAAATGCAGGAAGAAAAAGAAATACAGAACTGGAGTCAGAGATGATTTACTTCTGTACAGACAGGCAGCCTGAACTGAAGGCATGATATTTATACTCATATATAATGATGATGACATCTTCTATAGCTTGCGCATATCGGCATGCAACCATCAATTAAAGAGGACATTTGATAGCATTTTTGCTATGTTAAAAATATTGAATTCAACCAGGAATAAAATTTACCGAATTAAATCGTTTTGCTTGAGCATTGCAAATTTTTCCCGTTCCAAAAACTTACGAAAAAATTTAATGAACTCTCAATTACAATACGTAACGAATGCAAATGCTTTCATAACACAGTAAGAAAGATCAAGAATTTTCACCCGGTCTCTTCATTTCCCCATTTGAAGACGACGTTCACTGAATAGCAGCTATTGGTCTTTTTTTCAATCCGAACAAATTCGAACAGATGGGGAAATGGTCTGAGAAGAAATATAGCTAAACAGTGAGAGATGAAGAGAGAGAGAGAGAGAGAGAGAGAGAGAGAGAGAGAGAGAGAGAGAGAGAGAGATAGAAAAAGAGAGAGAGATTAATAGAGTAGTAAAAGGCATTCAAATATAAGAATGACTAAATACAGGAACCCAGAAAAAGAGTTGTGAAACTGGGTAAGCGATGCATCTCACTAAATCGAATTTCCCAAAAAAGTTTCATAAGCTGTTTATATAATGTAAACGTCTCGTTTATCTTTTCTTGATTCTAATACTGCGTTTTTTGAATGAATCGGACTAATGAAGTTAGATTCTTTTGACATTCTTTGACCCCCTCCCTTCCACCGAAACTGTATTAAACGGAAAAAAACTTCTGTGCCTATGAATCAATAGGAAAACATTAAATTCAGGAAACTTAATGTTCTTAATAAACCACTAAATCGATGCTTAATGGTTATTTTAAAGTACATTTAGAAATAGTGAAACTTCTCTGAAATAATGAGTAGTAACCATTTGCGCGGATACGGTGAATCTTATTTTTTTCTTCCATTTCTCAGGATCTTTTTCCGCATAAATGTTTTTTCCAGTTCTCTCTCTCTCTCTCTCTCTCTCTCTCTCTCTCTCTCTCTCTCGTTTTCTCTTCCTAGTTCTCTTTATTTGTGTCTTTATCTTTCTGTAATTATTTTACGTTATTTTCTTTCGTTCTCAATCTCTCTCTTTTTACCTTTCTCTCTATTGTCTTTCTCATTCCCATTCTTCCTCTATTCCCACTCATGGTTAACCTTCCCTCCCTATGGCGTTAAATCTGAGATTGCCTAAGGCCGTCTCGATTTACTTGACTTGACTGCATCAACTAACGAAAGAGTGATAAGCGCTCCCCCAGGACGGCTCGTCAATGTCACTCGAAAGTGCGTGCACAACAAAGAGAGCATCTACATTCATTATCCAGAGAGTGAGTTTAATCGAGAGACCCCGGGAAGATGTGGTTAGAGAGCCGCCTGAAGCCAGCATTGCATTTTGCCAAAGGCTTCAGGCAATCATGGGGATTCAAGCTATCCTGGGGAGAAACGGGTAGTTACTGTAACTTAACGGTGTGTTTATTTTCAACACAGAAAACTTGAGAGAGAAAGAGAGAAAAAGAGTAAGAGGAAGGTGGAGTTGAAAGAGTTAAAGAAACAGAGAGAGAAAGAGAGAGAAAGAGAGAAATATGTAGAAAAAATAGATGTGCAGGCGAAATACATCAAGCAAGAACTAGTCCAAGTTAAGTGTCAAAATCACGTAAAAGAAGAATGTGTACTTTATTAGAAAGAGTATAATATAAAACTTTCTTCAATGAACAAGTCTTGTTTCATGGAGAAAAAATAATTAGCTCGAGCGAGTCACCATGTAAGTAAGCACCTTTGTTGAAAGAAGGGAACGCGATGCAATAATGACGAAGGAGCCGTGAGAGAGGCCGCGGCAGGGGTAAGAACACGTTTGAGTTATGGATGGCCCTATCTCTAACAATTAGTAAGAAACCCCTCTCCCACCAATTCATCCACCGATTAGCTCTCTCGCTATTCGGACTATTTTTCTCTATCTTTTACTTTCTATTCTACGCTCTTCATTTATCTTACTTTTTGGGCCCTCCCTCCCCCGTTCTCTTCTGTTTCTCCCAATGATACCGCCTTTTACTCTATGGAACAGTTGTGCCCAACCCCGCCGTAGGCGCTAAACGATGTCGATGAGTTTGAAGCTGGAGATGCTTACCGCAAAGCAATCAGGAGAAGCCGAACTGGTCGGAGTAGAAGAGACAAAATTTATGGACTTCACATTTGACAGCAGTAATGTTGGTTAGGGTATAGAGAGCATAGGAAGGTAAGATGCTGATACTTGGAGGAAAAAAAGAAATATTGTGAGAGAGTAATCATTAGGATAAAGACTCGTCAAAGAACCGCTCAACTTAGTTGTTAGAATTGTCTCAGCGTTAGCTCACATTCAAATCATTCGAGGTCTATGACGCTCTAGAACATTTTGACGAAAAGCAATGATAGTATGAAAAACTACTTCTTATTCGAAGAACTATGGAAAAAGTGCAAAAATAACTTTTCCGATTATTGATTACAACAAAACGGTGCTCAAATCAGAAGTCTAGGAGTAGGCAAGGAAATCGTTTGTGTCTTGAAAAAGAAAGAGACAGGAAGTTAGCAAAAAGATAGAGAGACAAACAGAGTGAAGGAGAAAAGGAGAGAAGAGGAAAAAATGTGTGAAAACGGGAGAGCAAAGGCACAAGGAAACTCAGAAAAGGGTGAAGAATGGTAAGGGGAAAGGCAGCAATAGAGAACGATATGAGGAGATAAAAGGGAAGGCTGGAGACAACAATGCTTTACTTACACCACTGAACCATCATCTCCTAAGCATTTGCATAAAATCTGTCACCTCATTCGACTATTTCAACCCCCCCTCTAACAATCTCTTCTTTCTAATCATGTGTTACTCCCTCTTCCTCTCTCTTCTTGTTTTTCTCTTCTTGTTTCTCTCTTTCTCTCTCTCTCTCTCTCTCTCTCTCTCTCTCTCTCTCTCTCTCTCTCTCTCTCTCTCTCTCTCTCTCTCTCTCTCTGTGTGTGTGTGTGTATTTCTCTTTCTCTTTTTATCTTCGTCTCACCATTTCTCTGTCGCTCTCTCTATCTCTCCCTCTTTTTTCTTTTTTCTTTTTCAATCTCTTATTCAGCTCTGTCTCAGTCCCTCTCTCTATTTCCTAGTATTTCTCTTGCTTTTTGTATAGTTCTCTCTGCTTCTTTCTCTTCATCGTTTTCCACTTCTATGATTTCTTCAGGATATTTATGGTAGACAACTCTGACCCATCTTTTCCCATTTCTACATGTTCTATCTCGACCGGATCACTGTCAATTTCCGCTTCACGCTTTCTGAAAGAAGAAAAAGAACGTGAGAAACAGAAAGATATTCAAGAAGAAAAGGGACGACGAGAAATAGTAAAAGCTCGAAAGAGTGAAAGAAATAAATGAAGCTTTAGTGAAGAAAATCTGTTCTTAGAAAATGGAACCAAAATGCGATAGAAGCGTTTTATTTTCTATTCCGTTAAACGATTAAAACCTTGGATTAGTTGGAATATCATTTCGTACCATTTCATATCAATTAATTATAAATGAAGGTTCCATAAAAAATTCTCCCTTTGTGAATTTATATAGAGAAGAAATGGCAAGGGAGTGTTCGAATGAGATAATGGTATAGAGAAGCTAAATGGAGCATTCTACAGGTTCGAGAATGTGACATTCTATCAAGAAAAAATGCAATGTTTTTTACACTTAAGTTTTCATTCATACATTATATAATTAAATTATTAACAACAAATAATTCTTGAGGGCATCTCGAAGTGTGGATTGAAAAAAATGAGTTACTTTTTTACAGTTCTTTACGCTCTTCCCGCTTTCTTCTGTGCTGAGTTGCGTGTTCCGCGTTGAGATACGGTAAAACGGTTTTTTCTCTCTTCGATTGTTTCTCCTCTTGCACTTTACATTAACTGTCTTCCTTTGAAAGCACACGTGTTTGATGAGAGAAGCTAAACAACTGAAGAAATACTTCAGAAAAGAGAAGGAAACAAAACGAGAGAAACTCGAGACATTAAGAAAGACTGTAGACATAGATGAATGAGAGAAGCTCGAGACATTAAGAAAGACTGTAGACAGAGATGAATGAGAGAAGCTCGAGACATTAAGAAAGACTGTAGACAGAGATGAATGAGAGAAGCTCGAGACATTAAGAAAGACTGTAGACAGAGATGAATGAGAGAAGCTCGAGACATTAAGAAAGACTGTAGACAGAGATGAGACAGAGAGAGGTAGAGGAGGATGGTTACACTAGAGAAAAAAGAAAGAAAGAAAACAAGAATAAATAAAGGTTGTGAAACATCGCGATGCATAGAAAGGAGACTGAATCTTTGCAATGTATCTAAACGTATGGACGAGCCTGAATCGAAAACATGATGGTTAGATGAGAGAATGTAGTTCTTTTAATATAAAAAGTGGGGGAGAAAATAGAGGGTAGAGAATGGTGGTGAGGGATGAAGATGAAAACAGAAAGATAGAGAAAGAGAGAAAAGAGATAAAGAATTAGTAAAGAGAAAGAAAGATAGTGAGAAAGACAAAGAGAGAGAAAAAGAGAGAAAAAGAAAGATAGAGATAGGGAGAGAGAAAAAGAAATAAAGTGTGAGAGAGGCGTGGAATGGGAATGTATTACAAGCAGTAGTAGATAAAATCTGAACAACGTATGAGGTAGGCGAGGGAGAGAGCGACAAGTGAGAAGTAGCCAGTTTAGGTCCTCAGTGTCCTTTTCTTTTTCCTCTCTCTTCCTTTTTTATGTTTTTCTCTGTTCCTCTTTCTCTCTCTATTCCTCTCTCTCTCTCTTCTCCTATTTCTATCTCTTTCTCTCTTTCTCTGTTTTCCTCTTCCTCTGTTTTTCTCGCTTCCTCTGTTTTTCTCTTTCCCCCTCTATTTCTCTCTTTCCTCTGTTTTCTGTCTCTGTGATTTTTATTATATTTTTCTCTCTTCATTTCCTCTTTGCCTTCACGTCTTCTACTCTCCTCACAATGTAAAACCTATTTTTCTTGTCTATACTTCTTTCACGTCTCGTTCACGTTCTCTCGGCCTCTCATTCTCTTACTTCATTTCCCTTTTCTCTCCAACGTTCTCTTTGCTCTGCAAGACGGTGTCTTTCTGTCTTTCCGCAGTTCAATGACTCTGTTTGAAACAATGCTTCACGAAATCTCCACAGTATCTCGAATAAAACACAAAAACTCGAAAGTATCTCTGAAATGCCTAAATGAATGTTTATTTACATACATTCACATGAATTGTTCAATAGCGCATTGAGTTTCATTCAATACAACATTTGAAAACATCGCGCAGTACTGGAAGAATAAACTGGCTCAGAGAAACTGTTAGCTAAAAGCTCGAGTAGAAGTATCATGCGAAGTTTACAATTAATTTCTGCGACACGTAAGCTAACCCCTCTTTTTTTGGTTCAATTCTTTATTCCGCTTGAAACAAAACATAATGTTAAGTGACGAAACAGATGACACTGTCACAAAAAAAGTGAGTTCAGTGAAGGTTATGGAAAGTGAGATCTAAATATGACAAGAACAATGAGGAACATTTCATTTTAGGAAAACAGGAAAGCACACAAAAAAGCAAAGAAAGCAAAGCTTGTATCTTCAGTTATTAACTATTCATCCGCAATAATAACTTTAAATTCCAAAAATTCAACTCACTCTTTATCATTCGAGAGCTAACCGAGAACACAAATATAATGGAAAAAAAGAGGAGAAACAAAAACAAAACATTTGAAGAAACAAAGCACTTGAATTAAAAAGCTAAAAGTACTGGAAGTAGTACTGGAAGAATAAACTGGCTCAGAGAAACTGTTAGCTAAAAGCTCGAGTAGAAGTATCATGCGAAGTTTACAATTAGTTTCTGCGACACGTAAGCTAACCCCTCTTTTTTTGGTTGATTTTTTAATTCTAATTCCTCTTTCAACGACTAAGGCACAAAAAACCAATGTAAACGTTCCGTGCACGTATCAATTTTGACCTACGGAGGAAAATGAAGAGAGAGAAAACGCGATTTTAGCTAATTCCTTTATTTATATAGTTATAAAGATTAGTCAGTGTTGAAGAAGAAAACCTGGTTTTTTTTTAAATAGGAAAACTGGAAGGAAGCCAAATGAAAAAAAAGTTAACAAAGTTTATCATGCACAACCAAATAGTATCAAAAGGCATTTTATTGAGAAGAAAAAGAAAGAACGTGTAAATTGTTTAAGAGGTTTAAGAGGCAAAAAAATCAAGAAATAAGGAGAATCTGAGATATAGAAATCATAAAGAATAAGAAAGATAGAGTTCGATACAGAGAGAAAGAAAGAGAAAGATGAAAAAACAGTGAGAGAGAATGAAAGAGAGAGAGAAAAAGAATGACAGGAAGAGAGAGATTGAGAGAGACATAAAGGAAAACGAGATAAAATGAATTAAATGATAATGAAGAAGAGAGAGAAAGAAGAAGAGAGAGAGGAAGTAGAGAGAGAAGAAGAGAGAGAGAGAAGAAGAGAGAGAGAGAAGAAGAGAGAGAGGAAGTAGAGAGAGAGAAGAAGACGAGTGAACCAAATGGGCCTGTTTTTTAGAAGCCTTGTGTGTGGATGAATCACATTGCTAACTTCATGAGGAACGATGACGAGTGACTGTTTTATAGAGAAAGTCGATGGAACAGAGAGATAGAGAAGGATAGGGAAGAAAAGAGACAAGAGAGAATGAGATTAATTTCGAGAGAGTTGGATGAGGAGAAGAAAGGAAGAGAGAGAAAGAGATAAAGATAAAGAAAAAGTGAAAAAGAGGAGTAGGAAGAGATTGAAAGAAAAGAGTGGAACAAAGAGAAAGGGAGGAAAGAGGAAGGAAGAGTAAGAGAGAAAAGCAGAGATATAGAGAAAGAACTTATATGAAAAAGCCAATATAGTCAATAAGAGAAGATGTTGATGTAATATCATCATTGACATTACATGAACAGAGTGAACTATCTTCTCTGGTCAAATGTCATTCATTTCCTTGGCTAAAGGACAAACTTCTTCGAGAGAGTCACGGTCTTCATTATTATATCAGTTTTGCTTCTAACCTTTTCTAGATTAGAAGGTGAGCTTTTTTCTGGCCTGTTCTTCGAAGACTCGCTTTTGATCGATTATCTATCCTTGTTTGATCTACGTTTTTTCTGTTTTTGAACATCTCAATCACTTCTAAACTCTCCTTTTCTCTGCTTCCACCGTAGTTTTTTCGTCTCATCCAGTTTATCAATATAATGAATGAATGAATGAGACAACGACCACGAACTGTGTTTGAAGGATATTACAGTATCCAAATTTCTCCAGACAGTATCCAACTGTTTTATGGAATTGCTTATTAAGTTCCTATACGTTCTAGATGATCTTGTTGAAATTAAGTACTTAATGAGTGAACTGGAAACTATCAAGTGTGAGTATTGGAAAAACACAAGAAAAAAAGGACTTCTCAGTATTTGTAATGTTGATGTCTTCATGTATGTTTCTGCGGGCCTCAATTGCTTTAGTTTTTCGTCAGGCAGTGGATTTTCCTGTCTTGATCAGAAAAAAAAAATTTTTTCTTAACCTTGTCTCTCGTAAAAATCGGCGTAGTCTCCGCTGCACTTGGATATGTATCTTTTTTGGATACTGTAAAAATACTCAACGAAGTTAAGCCTGGATAATTCGTGATGATAGTTTGTTTTTTGGTGTTCAGTTCTACTTTTTTAACAAGGAAATGTGAAGAAAAAAACATGGCTGCTGCTGCTTCAGGTCTTACGACGACTGTAAAAAGAGGTTGCTTATACTCGAATACTCTGCCATTCTTTTGTTACAAACATTTTTTTCTCATATAAAGATTAACTATTTTGAGTGTAAACAAGGAAAAAAATAAAAGAGGGATGGCTTACCCAAAAAGTAACTATGATAAGAATAAACTAACTGGAAAAGTCAATATACTAAAATTTACGAGAGGTAAAAGAATCCGGAAGAGAAAGTGAGAACTAGTATGTTCAATATGGAAGGAGGACATTGGCTGTAAGGGAAACCGTATGTGGAATGGATGGTCTAAAGGGTAGCAGGGTCTGAAGACGCCCTCATAAATCTCGAGATGACTTACCGAGAGGAGTAAAAAAGGAACATCACTGGAAGACAAGTCAAGGTCTACCTACTTCCTCCTTCTTACTACCCCCTCCCATTTTCCTTTATTTTCCTCTACCTCTCTCGATCTCTCTTCCTCTCTCGATCTCTCTTCCTCTCTCGATCTCTCTTCCTCTCTCGATCTCTCTTCCTCTCTCGATCTCTCTTCCTCTCTCGATCTCTCTTCCTCTCTCGATCTCTCTTCCTCTCTCGATCTCTCTTCCTCTCTCCACCTTCTTTCTTAACCTATTTTCTCATTCTTCTCTTATTCTATCTTTTGCTAATTTTTTTTCTCCTTTCCTTCTCTAACTCTCTTTCTCCTTTTTCTGCCTTCTACTGTATTATATTGTTCACTATTCACAAATTTTTTTATTTTCTCTCTCTATCTAATTCTCTAACTTTTTTTCTATATTCTTCTTATCCTGCATCTCCTTGCTTTATGTCTCTTTATCTATCTTTTCCACTGTCTCTCTTTGTCTCTTTTTTCTCTCTCTTTGACCATATCTTCTCTCTCTCTCTGTTTTCTTTCGCTCAACCTTCCAACCTGTCCTTCTTTTTCTTTGTATGTAGTTCTCTTACTCGCATTCTTCTCAACTTTCTTTCCAGTTCTATAAATGAAGTAGCTGCCTTTTGTAGTGTGACAAAAAACGGGGATCGGGAACCATTTTGTTTAATCAGAATTCGCGTGAGAAATCTTTATTTTTGAACAATATTGTAGCATCGGACTGCGTTTCCAAATTATGTAGACTTCTTTTTTCTCTTCTCAGCATTATCATATTCATTCATTCATTCATCCATTCTTTCATTCATATAACGTCAGGGCTCAATCTTTGTATCATTTCTTCATGCAAAAAACAAGAGAATGTCTTCGTTTATCCACGCTTTTGAGAAAGCGGAAACTACAAAAAAAATTCAAAGTGTAACTGCAAAGCTTCTAAGTAGGAAAATACAGACGAATTCTTGAAAAGGAAATGTTCAGGCTACCTTTGAAATTCATTTGGAAAAAAAACACTGAAAAATACAAAATCATTCACTTTTGTGGACGTTTTGGAAAATATGAATAATGAATGCTCAAAAATTCAATTTAGTTAAAGCCGTTCTCGAGAGATTCGAAGGCTTCGAGATCGTATCGCCTGAACAATGTTCAGCATTCACAAGCCGGTCTCGTGAGATTCGAAGGCTTCGAGATCGTATCGCCTGAACAATGTTCAGGATTCACAAGCCGGTCTCGTGAGATTCGAAGGCTTCGAGATCGTATCGCCTGAACAATGTTCAGCATTCACAAGCCGGTCTCGTGAGATTCGAAGGCTTCGAGATCGTATCGCCTGAACAATGTTCAGCATTCACAAGCCGGTCTCGTGAGATTCGAAGGCTTCGAGATAGTATCGCCTGAACAATGTTCAGCATTCACAAGCCGGTCTCGTGAGATTCGAAGGCTTCGAGATCGTATCGCCTGAACAATGTTCAGCATTCACAAGCCGGTCTCGTGAGATTCGAAGGCTTCGAGATTGTATCGCCTGAACAATGTTCAGCATTCACAAGCCGGTCTCGTGAGATTCGAAGGCTTCGAGATCGTATCGCCTGGACAATGTTCAGCATTCACAAGCCGGTCTCGTGAGATTCGAAGGCTTCGAGATCGTATCGCCTGAACAATGTTCAGCATTCACAAGCCGGTCTCGTGAGATTCGAAGGCTTCGAGATCGTATCGCCTGAACAATGTTCAGCATTCACAAGCCAATCTCGTGAGGTTCGAAGGCTTCGAGATAGTATCGCCTGAACAATGTTCAGCATTCACATTTCCTATCCCGAAGTTCTTTTACATAACCTGACTAATAAACAGGCGGAATGCACAAATACGGACGCTCCATGTCTGTAACCAACAAGCGAATAAAACGAGCTCGTTCACACATTCAGTGGCCGGCACAGCTTGTAGTGGGTTCCTTCACCTGTCCCTCTTCCCTCTCTGATGTTATCTTGTCCCTTTGAAATTCCCGCAACCACCTTGTTTCTCATCTCATCGACCCTCTTTTTTTTACCTGTGTAGTTGCTTTATGATCGATGCCATAGACATGAAACGCCCTAACTCACACTAATCCACATGGTTCTACTACTTTTTCTACAATTCATGTTTACGGTGTAGTAAGAGCGTAAACGCGAAGACCAGGGAATGTAAAAAATGGTATTTTCGAAACGGCTTCAAGGTGACCAGATTCTGCTAGAGAATGAGTTCGACCAAGTTGTGAATGGAAGAATAAAAAAGGAAATGTAGAAAGAACCGCTCTTTTGACAATTAGTACGGTTGCCGAGGTCTGAAAAGAGAAGCCCATCAGCTTAGAATATCCTTGTGAACTTTTATTTATAAAAAAAACTCTGTGAGTTTTAGTGGCTAGCTCATATTGGAGAACAGGTCTACCTACTTCCTCCTTCTTACTACCCCCTCCCATTTTCCTTTATTTTCCTCTACCTCTCTCGATCTCTCTTCCTCTCTCGATCTCTCTTCCTCTCTCGATCTCTCTTCCTCTCTCGATCTCTCTTCCTCTCTCGATCTCTCTTCCTCTCTCGATCTCTCTTCCTCTCTCGATCTCTCTTCCTCTCTCGATCTCTCTTCCTCTCTCCACCTTCTTTCTTAACCTATTTTCTCATTCTTCTCTTATTCTATCTTTTGCTAAATTTTTTTCTCCTTTCCTTCTCTAACTCTCTTTCTCCTTTTTCTGCCTTCTACTGTATTATATTGTTCACTATTCACAAATTTTTTTATTTTCTCTCTCTATCTAATTCTCTAACTTTTTTTCTATATTCTTCTTATCCTGCATCTCCTTGCTTTATGTCTCTTTATCTATCTTTTCCACTGTCTCTCTTTGTCTCTTTTTTCTCTCTCTTTGACCATATCTTCTCTCTCTCTCTGTTTTCTTTCGCTCAACCTTCCAACCTGTCCTTCTTTTTCTTTGTATGTAGTTCTCTTACTCGCATTCTTCTCAACTTTCTTTCCAGTTCTATAAATGAAGTAGCTGCCTTTTTTAGTGTGACAAAAAACGGGGATCGGGAACCATTTTGTTTAATCAGAATTCGCGTGAGAAATCTTTATTTTTGAACAATATTGTAGCATCGGACTGCGTTTCCAAATTATGTAGACTTCTTTTTTCTCTTCTCAGCATTATCATATTCATTCATTCATTCATTCATTCATTCATCCATTCTTTCATTCATATAACGTCAGGGCTCAATCTTTGTATCATTTCTTCATGCAAAAAACAAGAGAATGTCTTCGTTTATCCACGCTTTTGAGAAAGCGGAAACTACAAAAAAAATTCAAAGTGTAACTGCAAAGCTTCTAAGTAGGAAAATACAGACGAATTCTTGAAAAGGAAATGTTCAGGCTACCTTTGAAATTCATTTGGAAAAAAAACACTGAAAAATACAAAATCATTCACTTTTGTGGACGTTTTGGAAAATATGAATAATGAATGCTCAAAATTTCAATTTAGTTAAAGCCGTTCTCGAGAGATTCGAAGGCTTCGAGATCGTATCGCCTGAACAATGTTCAGCATTCACAAGCCGGTCTCGTGAGATTCGAAGGCTTCGAGATCGTATCGCCTGAACAATGTTCAGGATTCACAAGCCGGTCTCGTGAGATTCGAAGGCTTCGAGATCGTATCGCCTGAACAATGTTCAGCATTCACAAGCCGGTCTCGTGAGATTAGAAGGCTTCGAGATCGTATCGCCTGAACAATGTTCAGCATTCACAAGCCGGTCTCGTGAGATTCGAAGGCTTCGAGATAGTATCGCCTGAACAATGTTCAGCATTCACAAGCCGGTCTCGTGAGATTCGAAGGCTTCGAGATCGTATCGCCTGAACAATGTTCAGCATTCACAAGCCGGTCTCGTGAGATTCGAAGGCTTCGAGATCGTATCGCCTGAACAATGTTCAGCATTCACAAGCCGGTCTCGTGAGATTCGAAGGCTTCGAGATCGTATCGCCTGGACAATGTTCAGCATTCACAAGCCGGTCTCGTGAGATTCGAAGGCTTCGAGATCGTATCGCCTGAACAATGTTCAGCATTCACAAGCCGGTCTCGTGAGATTCGAAGGCTTCGAGATCGTATCGCCTGAACAATGTTCAGCATTCACAAGCCAATCTCGTGAGATTCGAAGGCTTCGAGATAGTATCGCCTGAACAATGTTCAGCATTCACATTTCCTATCCCGAAGTTCTTTTACATAACCTGACTAATAAACAGGCGGAATGCACAAATACGGACGCTCCATGTCTGTAACCAACAAGCGAATAAAACGAGCTCGTTCACACATTCAGTGGCCGGCACAGCTTGTAGTGGGTTCCTTCACCTGTCCCTCTTCCCTCTCTGATGTTATCTTGTCCCTTTGAAATTCCCGCAACCACCTTGTTTCTCATCTCATCGACCCTCTTTTTTTTACCTGTGTAGTTGCTTTATGATCGATGCCATAGACATGAAACGCCCTAACTCACACTAATCCACATGGTTCTACTACTTTTTCTACAATTCATGTTTACGGTGTAGTAAGAGCGTAAACGCGAAGACCAGGGAATGTAAAAAATGGTATTTTCGAAACGGCTTCAAGGTGACCAGATTCTGCTAGAGAATGAGTTCGACCAAGTTGTGAATGGAAGAATAAAAATGGAAATGTAGAAAGAACCGCTCTTTTGACAATTAGTACGGTTGCCGAGGTCTGAAAAGAGAAGCCCATCAGCTTAGAATATCCTTGTGAACTTTTATTTATAAAAAAAAACTCTGTGAGTTTTAGTGGCTAGCTCATATTGGAGAACAAAAAAAGCGAGAAAGAGGAGTTTTGAGATTTGAATGGATCATGGCTGAAGTAAAATGCATCCTCACTATTCATGCAGTCGTACTCGTCGGCTCAAAATGGCCTCGTCTGATCAGAGCGTCCTCTTCTGTTTGAAAATCCTTTCTCATCAAAGCGTCCTCATCTGCTCAAAAAGTATTCGTTTAATCAAAACATCCTCGTCTTATCAAATCGTCTTCGTCTGCTCAAAATGTGGTCGACTGATCTAAGCGGATAAAGGAACTATTTTGGAACTACCTACACAATTGCATACAAACAACCTTCCGAGATTCAGCGCTGAAGGAATTAGAGAGATTGTGTCAGCTGTGGAGCTCGTTTTAGTCTATTTTTCTCTTAATCTCTCTTTTCGTTCTTCTTAACGCTTAAGTTCTTTATGTCTCTCACCATATTCTGCTCTCTCCCTCTTTCGCTATATCTATATTTTTTCTCTCTCTCGTATCTCGCTCTCTTTTTATCTCTCTCTCTCTCTCTCTCTCTCTCTCTCTCTCTCTCGATTTTCTACTGATCTCTTCATCTGTCTCTCAATCTCTCTCTTTAATTTGTCTGTTTTATGCTTCAGCCTTGACTTCCCTCTCTCACACATACAGTATATCCGCGTTCCCACGGATTACACGGTTTTGGCTCTAGGAGAGCAGTTGTGATATCTCACTTCCTTCAACAACATTAATCTCCACAACAGTTATTGAAGCAAGGAGCTAGTGACATGAGAAAGCTGCATCTGCCGGTAAAACTATACTTAATAACTTAACTTTGTAAGGAAATAACAATGACTCGTTGCTTGAGAAGAAAAGGAATAAGAAGGCTGCAAAGTTTCTGAGAGTCTTATACTTGAAGCTAGAAGAAGCATGAGATAACCGGAATTGAACCGGATATTCATACAATACATGTTGGATAGATGTTACATGTGTTCAGCTAAGTATGACAGGATGTTATTGGTAATGGCGACTGATCTACTGATGTTGTTCCTCTTCTTGAAGTCTCTCTTTCTCTCTTTCATTCACGCGCTTCTTTTTGTTTCATTTTTCTAGCTGATTAAGCTCTGCTAACATTCAAAATATGGTCAGCTACACAGTTAAAAAAGACGGCTTGTTATATGGAATTCGTATATAATATGTTCGCGCTCCGAGTCAGGTAAAGAGAGCTGGATGGGTTCGATCTTGTGCAAAAGATTAGAATTCGTAAAAGTAGTATTTTAATCATAATTCATTTAAAGCATTGTCTGGGAGGTCGCTTTCCAATTCCTCTGTCTTCCAGTCATAAAATTTTTTTAGTGAGCTTTTAAGGGGGTTGCAAACAGGCTTTTAAGGGGGTTGCAAACAGGCTTTTAAGAGGGTTGCAAACAGGCTTTTAAGGGGGGTTGCAAACAGGCTTTAAAGGGGTTGCAAACCAGGCTCGGAATGAAGTTTGATCGAACCAAGTCGCTTGAAGTGAGCGTTAGAGTCTTTCACTTTGAAGGCTTCATGTTTGAGCTATTGACTTATTAAACACCTTCGTTTTCGTATTACGAGATTTTATAGCAGGAAACCAATCTCCTAAAAAAACACATCAATGAATGAACTACCTCATGAAAGATCTTTGTCATCAAATGAAACTGGACTTCAGGGAAAAAAAAACGCCTTTTTCTAAACGCGAACACAACCATTTCTGATAAGATCAAACAGCTTTGAGAATAGACATACGCTGCTCCATCGAGAACCTTTAAAAAATTGATGAGAATCGTTAAAAGTGAATATTTATTCAAAACAAAATATTAGGCATTCATATTTGAGCACTGACAGTTGACAAACTGTGAACCTGTATGATAGTTTAGACAGGAATTCAAATCTTTCCCATAATTATTAAGGCAGTAAAGTTAGAAAAAAATCTGCGGAAAACAATAAGCAAAGGAATAACAAAGCTTTGATTGAAAAAATTGCATGAGAAATAATATAAGGTTTATGTGACTTCAATTTGTATTTAATTATGCGTGTAAACTCTTGGTTTCCTCGACGACATACCACCGATGTTGCAAACACCTTGATTGAACAGTCCCTATCTAATTTCTCCTGGTAGATCTTCACGAAGAAAGTTTCTCGATTTTCTTGAGTTAACATCTGAAAAGATACATTTTCAATTCGATTAGCTCCATGTTTGGACAATGAAATTTTTTGGAAATGAAAACTAGAGAGGAACTTACTTTCCCAAACTCAACCTTTTTTGTGTGTGAATTTATACAAAATATTATCAGTTTTTTAACTGATTTACTAAGAGATTTGCTGAATGAATGAACATTTTATCCATCCTAGTTGATAAAATTCTCATATATTCAAAGCTTATCAGAAAATAATAAGGTAGAGGAGTAAAACAAAATACTTAAGAAACGAAAGGATATGTAAAGATCTCGATTTAAATGTCCGCCCTGCCGTGTATCAGAAGTTATCTTTTCTTTTTACTGTGAGTCAAAAAACGATCCGTTGGAGTCGGTAAAACTTGGCAACTGACCAATAAAGGTAAGTGGACTACAGTATTCAGGCAAATTTTTAAATTTTCTAATTATTGGTTTTAAGATTTTAGTTTTGTACTGTTTATTTCGCTTTTGCTTAGGCATTCACATAATTTTTTCTTTTTTTTTCCGCTGAGGTTCAGGTAAACGTAACACTGAAGAGTTACGGCTAATAACTATTTGTCAAGTGTGTGTCACATTATACAAATTACTCTGATTACTGTACCACTTACCTTTATTTGCTGAATGCCGTAAAACTTCGGAAATTACCGAAAAGCGTGTTTTCCAAAAAGCATGTTTGTTAAATGCACTACTTGCACCAAATACAAAACTCATGAAGTGTTTTTGACTACACTTTCTGCTCACAACTACTATAAACTTGTGAAATTAAACAGTAGGCCCTGCGCACCTGCGAACCTGCCATACAGTCTAAAACACGGCCTCAACTTAAAAACGGCCTGGCTCAATTAATTACGTTCATCACTGCTATTCGTCTTTATCTTTTATAAGGTCACTAATTTTAATTTTCAAGTTTTTTATGTCAAGATTATTTCACATAGCTTTCGAATTTGATGTAAACATAACAGGGAGAAGAATGAGAAAAAGAGGGAAATGAGAGAAAACAGGAGCAACATCGTCCATAAAATTGCAGGGGAGGAGCCTACGTCGAACTAGACAAATGCCGACTCATTTTACGCCTTCTGCAAAGCCTTATTTCTAAAATTCGACATCCCGTTAAGTCGTTTTGAATTCACTCGAAGCGAATCATTCGAAAGCTGTGTGATAGAATCTTGGAACTAAAAAAATTGAAAATGAAAATTAGGCTCTTAGGCACTACTGAAGTTTAAGGGGCAGCGCTCGTGGGCTTTAAACGCTTCGGTTTCAAAAATTTTATTCAAAGGATATCATTTCGAGCATCAGGGACTCTGGTTCTTGAAAAAAAATTTTTGTAAAAAAATTTTTTCAGTGTGGTTTATATCTGTATAAAAATTTATATATTCATCTCTAATAGCTAAAAAGGTTTTTCAAATGAAAAAAATAACCTGATGTTGCAACTGCAAAAAATTATTTTTACATAGAAAACGCTTAAGCTTAGGAAAAAGTTGGCTCGAATCTACTTTAGCCGTCCAAAGATTTTTTCAGAAAAAAATTTTAGTCATGAAAACCCCCCTTTCTCCTTAGGGGCCCTCCTTCCCCCCTCCTCCCCCTAGGGCCCCTACCAACCCCCTTCGCTTAGGTAGGGCCCTCTTCCTCCCCCTCCCCTTTCCTTTCCCCAAAATTTATAAAGATAATTTAAAAAGAAAGGAGAAAAGAAGAAAGAGAGAGAAAAAAATTTAGTTGAGCCAGGCCGTGTTTTGGGCCAGCTGAGCCAAACCCCCCTCCCCTCCTTTGTTATCGCGTTT